>OZ025241.1:31135223-31305223 GCA_964019155.1 Osedax fenrisi | reverse complement strand
ATACAGAGCTGGCCAGCATTACCAATACAATATATATCATAGAAACAATAAGGTATTATAGATTATTATTGTGTAATCATATCTATAAGCATATATAAAATCTACTAATGGAATTACGTAAACAAATAAATTCTATACAATAATATTATGTATATGATCAAGGATATTATACTGATTTTATAATATTTATTTATTGAAATCTCATATTATTTATTTTAATAAAGGTTATTTTTCCCTGTTGGACAAGTTTGATCACACAAATGTATTAAGAGAGATAGATTGTTTGAAAATGTAATGTTAATTAAAAAGTAATATAAGATTATATAATTCATATGAATGATATAATCTTCTTATCGCGGCGAATCTGTGTTCTTCGAGGACAAGAAAGCTTACAAGTAAGCAATCTATTCCCAAATAGCTACATTCTATGAGAACAAACTCAATTTTTGTGGCCTAAGCTCCTGTATTATTTTTAAAACAAAAATACAATACTTTGTACTATCATACATCCGAATTTCCCTGTAATAGGGGTATCCCACTACAAGATTTTTGCCGGAAATATTGTAACTTTAAAACCATTTCTATCAAGTTGTAATAGGATACCTATTATAAAGTTATTATATTTCAGGCAAGTTGCCGGAAAGTAAGGGGTTTTCCCCACTACAATTGTAGTTAACTTGGTAGAAAATCGTTTTAAAGTTAAAATATTTCCTGTAAATTCCCGGAAATACGTGTAGTAGGATACCCCTTTAATAAACCAGTACAGACATGTATATTAATGTCGTATAACTTTATAAATTACCTTTATATATAATATAAATTACAAATAAACATTGACCAAGTCCATTAATCTCTATGTATTTCAGTTATAAAATAGTTATTTGCATTCAGAGCATTGATTATGTTATCAATTTTATATATTTTGTATAGATATTAATATTTTATAATGAGATATAATGAATTGAAACCGTGTATTTTATTTCTATTTATTATTATTTTATATAAATGATAAATATTTTTAAACTTAATATATATTTGTATTAAAATATGGCAACCAAACACTGGTACTAATAAGACTTCTCGATATTATATGATAAGTTATAAAACATTAGTATGATAACAATTGTGATCCAGTGTGATTATTATTAATCATCTCTCGATATAATACAGGAATATTAATAGATCATCTGAAATAGCCTCTCTGCATATTAATAGACTATATTAATAATGAACATTGCAGCACCTATAAAATATGCACTCATACTGGGTGTCTCTTTAATTGGGTGGCAATTATTCACAGATATTTATTTCCTCGAATTCCAAGGATATTATTAGAGAAGGATATATTATTGAATATTATAATAAATAGTGAATTATTTTACTATAAATATAGAATGTAATATAAGTAAATACATAATCTCTTTGTCAACAACATACACTACAGATGTATTGTGATATGTTTTTAGGAGAATTCTAACTTGAAGGACTTGAAGGTAGTAAGACAAAATATTCATTTAAAAACTCAATCAATTTGTCCCAATCTATTCTATTCTATATATATATATAATATAAGTTAAATATATAGTAATGGTCAATAATGTACACTATTATTTTATCATAAAATATGATTATTTAAGTTTATTTTATTATACAAATGTATTGTTATTATATTAAATATTTGTTGTTATAAAAAATTAAACATAATACAGAACTTATTTAAAATTAGATAATTTGTAAAATTTTAATTAATAAATATAACAAATAATTGTATTACTAATTTATTCTAAATTTGTATAAATATGAATTATTATTAATTATGAATATTTCAAATTTGTCCTTATATATTAATATTGTTATTTTTATTAGATGGAGTCCTTTCATCCCATCTAGGAACTTAAATGAAGTTTTCACTTATAACCATATGTCTCTAATGTCCCTTCGAAGTCGCTCTCATGTTAAAGTATCCATTGTTTTAACGAGAGCCGATCATTTATGTATACACAATAACATAAGATCACTTCTAAATAATATTGTAAGACATATTTTAATGGCCTTGAGAAGGCTTGAACCAAGACCTCCTATAACCTAGGTTATAGGAGGTCTTGCTTGAACCCCCGTCCTACTGCATATGTGTATGACGACGACTTAGACTGC
The DNA here is from genome assembly GCA_964019155.1 of Osedax fenrisi. Classification (NCBI taxonomy): domain Eukaryota; kingdom Metazoa; phylum Annelida; class Polychaeta; order Sabellida; family Siboglinidae; genus Osedax; species Osedax fenrisi. Next base: position 31,303,069 of record OZ025241.1, on the reverse strand, counting down.
TGAACTATCCAGATAGTATATATATATATATATATATATATCTATATATATATATATATATATATATAAGAATATATAATTCTACTATAGATATCTCACATCAAGTGTATATGTGAAATAAATATAAACATAATATTACATAACATGGTAACCAGTGATTTCATGCGAAATGATCTCATGTGGAGTGATTTCGTGTGTAGTATAAATTCTACTATTTATAAATAATGTACATTAATATGTATTATCATTGCACATGAGATCTACAATGCGCATTCGTTCACTCCCCACGAAATCACATCGCACGAGATCACTGGCATTCCAATACATCGCGTTAGTCGAACCGTTAACATGAATCATGGTAATTGAGGAGAGGCGTTGTTCGGCGATGGTGGCCGCCATGTTGATACCTCTGTCCGGTTCCGTGGGGTGTCTAAACTCGTGCTTGTAGGCGTCGAGGCGCTTCTGTTCGCAGACCAGCTGGTAGATCTCAGCCAGCGTGGTGCGCTGAGACAGGCGCAACACCAGGGTCTTCTGGTGAGGTAGGTTCACCACAAACCGGCTCGTTACCTGGATGATATAGGGAGGGGTTAGGGTGCGGTTAAGATGGGCAAGTATATTTATGATTCTAGGTATACATATGACTTAAATCAAATATTATGTTAACATTTATATTCAAATTAAATGTAATAAATGTCATCATAAACTCACATTTATAGATTACAACCAACATATTATATGTATTAGTAAAATATGAATGGTTACCTAATTTATTTATAATATCTGAAATATTATTGGTCATAGTAATGAAGTGACTTATTGTGATTTCATTAGCTCGTTATGATTCAGTTTACCAAGTAAACCTAAGGTTAGCGGTTGGTCTATAACATATTATATTCTGATTAATTATCAGGAACTTATTGGTGTTAAGAACTTAGACATCACATTTAAATCTTCAATATGTTTTGTTATAATCATGTAACTACAGTTTAATCAAATGTAATGATAATAAATAATGCGATATTATACAATATTTAAATAATAACTATTTAAATAGCAGTACTATAGGATAATAAGTAGAAACAGCGATGCCATACAAACTGCAAATTGGTGCGAAACTTTCGGTTTCACGGCATTATTCTTCTTCTGTTCCGACTTAGAGATCAGATACAGCGTGTCACTCTTACATTTACCAATCGGTTGGCTCGCATTGTAGTTACATAACCAGCCTTTCTTTTCGCTCATCTCCTAGTATTGTTGCTAGTTGTATTCACTAATACTTTATAACAATATTATAATGTAGTTAATTTATAATAATACATCATTAAAAAATACGGCGATAAATTTACAAAGAAATTACACTTATTTAAAATATACTTTACATAAAGGGGAATCTTAAGTAGGAAAAGATACCATTGGATATCAATATATTAAACAAAATAAATATATTCTCATATATATATATAATTTGTTGTCTCAAAAAAGTGTTAATGAGGAAGCTTATTATTGATTCTATATATGTTATACTCATTGTGTCAATGCATTATCTAAAGGGCACAAACTAATGGTATAATTATACATATCAATGTTTTACATTAAAATGTTGTTTTAAAATTGAATTATTTATTATATATATTCATAAATATTATAAAATTTCTAATATAAATTGTATACGTATCATTGTCTCTTGTAAGGCACGCAATTAGGATATTATGACATAAAGGGCTGTTTTATTAGATAATATATAGAATGCACTAACTAAATAAGCAGTAAAACATTATATATGATTATTTATTATATATCATATTTAAGGTTTCAGTTTGAAAGTTATTGAAACAATTGTCAGACTTCCTATTTTTATAAACTCTCTGATTGTATATCGTTTATAGCATAACATGTATGCATAACTTTCATTGTACAATTTATAAAAATAAATTATTATCTATCTATCTACCTATCAATAATAATAATAAAACACAATTACCATCCTTGATTCATGTTTACATGTCATACGTTTCAAGTACCACGAACATCGTAAATACAATAAGAGCCTAGTAATGAATGTGTTCACTTAAAACAATTATAATCAGATCGACTGGTCATCTAGGTCGGTGATATGCTATCCAAGGGGTACAAACCTGCAGCTTATAGTCTGAAGCAGATAGCTTATTGTCGCTGGTGATCTGAATGAGAACATCCATCATGGGTTTACTGTTGGGTTGGGGTGGTAGGGTTTACTGTGGGGTTAGGGTGGTAGGGTTTACTGTGGAGTTAGGGTGGTAGGGTTTACTGTGGGGTTAGGGTTTACTTTGGGGTTAGGGTGGTAGGGTTTAATTTGGGGCTAGGGTGGTAAGGTTTACTATAGGGCTAATTTATTACCGTTAAGTTTAGTTATAGGTATTAAACATTAACAACTCCCTGCTAATACACATGTATATATAGATGATGTACTGTGATGTATCATCTCTATACTAATTATATAGGTATGGGTATAGGTATGGGTATAGGTATGGGTATGGTATTGCATAAGGTAACACACAAAGCTGATATACATTTATGAGAAATTGGGAGAAAATGCATAATACAGTTAATTGTAGCTTATATTTAAAATATTACACTTTGATTAACTTTTGATGACACAATCATATATCTATATCTATATATAAATATATATATATATATATATATTTTTTGAAAGTTTATTTAAACACTTAAATAAATCATAAAGTATTTCTTAAAAGTGTATATATAGAATCAAAATTATAAAAGTAGGTAAAACAATAAATACCATTAATAATAATAAAATAAAATAGAATAAACCGTAAGGAAATTAATAAATAAAATAATAATGACAAACAATATTAGTATTACAGATGCCACCTGATATCAATTGTTGTATATATATAAATAATACTATTCTTGTAACGATGCATATATTACCCACCCCCACACCCTCATTTTATTATATTGATCTTAGTCATAAACTAAGATAATAGGAAACAATTATTTCCAAATAGTTAAATTCTAAATAGATGTTGCTTTCACTGACTATAGCATATTATTTATAGCATGTGAATGTAGTAATGTAAACTACACTTTCAATCATAACATACTACTAAGTAGTAATGCCTAAATAGAAAACAATAACAATGTATATCTGTTGATGATAACCAGTCTAATATGTATATGGTCAGATAAATACTGTTTGCTCCAGCCTCCTCTGGAATCAACCCCTCCATTTCTTAAAACCAATGAAATCTAGACTATCACCTTCAAACACAAACTAAAGAATGACCTCCTTGTTCACCATATCTGAATGTCAACTATATGCATTGTCGCAACAATGTACAGTGAATATGGATAACTGTATATTGTACAGTGTACATTGTACAGTTATCCATATTAATTGTTATTTTAATTCCTTTTATTGTATCTATTATTGACACACACTATAAGAATTGTATAATTTAATGAGTGTTACAATGAAATCATCATAAATATATTTTAAACCTTCACTTGGTGTGGAATAATACATTTAATTATAGTTAAACTTTAATGAGGGGTAACATATGAACCATGTAAACCCATAACTACCCATGTATAAGCACATCAATACACCTCCCTGTTGTTATAAAGAGTTGTGTGTATTATTATCTTTATCAGTATACAATTTCAAATACAAATTTCAATATAAAATATTGATATTGGCTTTAACAATTTATATTTATTTTAAGGATAGGCGCTGAAGTTAAAATATGTTAAATATTTTAATTTTTTCAATATTTTTGTATTATGTATTATCCAAGTTCTGTATTTTATTTATAATATTCTAAAATATTTTTTAATATTTTTGAGTATTTCTATCAATATATTAAGGGTAATAGAATACTCTTTTAAAATATCTAAGATATTTTAAATATGAATACAATATGCGGTGATATATGTTTTAAAGTTTACACTCTTTTTATAAATAATAACAACAATATTTATCAATCTATTTTTATCATTCTATTTTTATAATATAATTATATTTATAAAACGATAGAAATAATAACTCTTCGCTAATGAAAATTATTTTTCGAATATAATCTAATATTACTTAGTGAATAAAGATAGAGATATTATAAATAATTAATTATTATATTCTCTCTACCTAATAATTAAAATTCATAATAAAGTATATTTATATTTAAAAATAGAATATAAGCTATTAAAATATTTTAGTGATTCAATAAGCATAAAGGATTACTATGCATATATGATATTACAAATACTTTTGCTATAAGATAAGATAATACTTTTATGATAAGATAATCCACATTGTATCCCAAGTTATTAAAGTAATTCAACTAATTTTATAATGAGTATTGTAATTGCATATTGTATTGGTATTTTTAATGGGTATAATTATGAATAATATTATTTAATGTTAATAATTATCTTTATTATAAATTATAATATGAATTATAATTTATAATTCATTTTATATATATATATATAATTATTACATATTTATATAAATAATATTCATATATGCACTCATATAAACATATATGTAGTATAATAAAGATAATTATATAGGTTTATATACTATTAATCTAAAATGTTGAGTTATTAAAGTAGGCTTTGGGTATACTAAAACATAATGATATACAATGCTAAGCAATGGTGTTTCCTACACAATAGTCAGTATCGCCTTCATCTAATAACACACCTATAGCTGAGCTGTAAGAGGCACTCTTCTTCATAGGAATATAGTATTATTAAAGCACTAGCTATAGTATACTATTACAATTGTACCAGGCATTACTATAGTATACTATCATGTCATATGAACAACGTGTATTATATTTCATAAATAGTGGTTAGTGTTCTTTACAAATAAACTAATTCTTTTTAATAGATGTACGAAATATATATATGATGATGATGATGATGATGATTTTTTTTTTTTTTAATTTTATTAACACTTTATTAACACAAATTCAATTATAAAATTATTATAGTGTGATAATAATATATATATATAATATATATTATTATTATATATATAAGGAAATCCATTTATATTCTTTAACTTATAATTATGAATAATTGTTATACTTAAATATAGTTATATTTCTTACTTTTTATATAAATTGGGATATTATTACATGATATTAATACATGCATGCATATATAATATGCATATTATATATATATATATATATATATATATATATATATATAATCTATAATTTATATGAAATATTAGATATCTAATAATTAAAAACAATATAAACAGTGTTCACTAAACCATGTCGATAAAATAACACATATGTAATATATTACCCGAGTAACATGATATATCATTGGTGATGAATGTGTGCTAATTTAAGAACATGACTCATAGGTGCATTCTATGGGCGTCAACATGAACAACAAGTCTTCTCTCTCATCTGTCTATACACATCTCTCGGTTCTAATAGTAACTTCATATTGCTACTTATTCGAAATAATGACCATATTCAATAATCTATAATATTTATATTTTACCGCGGTAAAATATAAATATTATAGATTATTTAATATGGTCATTATTTCGAATAAGTACCAATATGAAGTTCCTATTAGAATCCCCGCGGGGATACCCGATTTTACTATTCACAAAACTTCTATATATATAAGCAATATAATTAAAATAGGTTACTAATAATACGTATACACTACTAAAGAATACAAGTAATTCCTTATTATAGATACGGTAGGCATGCATGTGAAGGGTAGTGTACACGTTATAAATAGGCTATATACGCCTTTACATATAGCCTATAGCCTATGGTAATACCTCCTATAACCTCGGTTAAGAGGTTATAGGAGGTATTACCATAGGCTATATGGAATATAAGTATAATATTCACATATAAAGACGTGAACATTTTCACGAATGTGCAGCGTGCCTGAATATTACATTCTGTCACACACACACACACACACACACACACACACACACACACACACACACACACACACACACACACACACACTCACACACACACATACACACACACACACACACGTGACAAGGGTACCCTACCATATATACACAACTATGTTATGATTATAAGAAACTGGCTAGACTTTCTCACGCTATCACGAGTCTCTAGTGCTGGTTGTAGAGAGGGGGGTTATAGGGGGGTTATAGGGGGGTTATAGGCGCTAGATAACAATACGTGATGCAAACGATAGACACGCCCACTAGTTATTATTATCATCATCATCGCGCTGTTATTATTGACATCCCTCGCGTACAGGGCCAGCTTCTCCACCTACGAGACACACACAAACATACGTTACTGATTGCATGCTCACACGCATAGGTCTACACACACAACCATACACACAACCATACACGATACATCATATATATAGTACTACATGTATCATCAATACAGTACTATAGGTATATCTAAGTAATGTTAGGCTACACCTTCAAGCCTATTCTTTAAATGTTACCCCGGGTTTACTATGACAGACATATGTCATTGTCTACGTAACACAGACATAACACACACACACACATTGTGTTGACATCGACATCGACATTGGCTGTGGTTAGCATAGATTTATAGTTAAGTGTGTAAACGTAAAGGATATATAACACACATCATTAATGGTGGATATATTACACAAATATAAATAAATATTAATATTGGCCTATAATTAAAAACATATATAGAATATACTTTGTATATATACTTGTATATATATATATATATATATATATATATATTATATATATATATATATATATATATATATATTTATAAATAAAGTAAAGTGTATTATTGACTTAAAGAGAAATAAAATATCACATTTCTCAACTCCTCAGCAATATACTGATAGCAGTATTCATAACTCAGTGCAAATGTACACATTCTATTAATAACACCATATCATTACTCTCGCAACACTAATATACATTTAATATATCCCAACACCCACACCCAAGTGTATATACATTAATATAGTAACCCATATGTGTGTGTGTGTGCGTGCACGCATGTACACACATGTGCGCACATGTGTGCGTATGTGTGTGTATGTGTGTGTATGTGTATGTGTGTGTGTGTGTGTGTATGTGTGTGTAATGTACTATATACTTATCCTAAAATGTAATGTGTTTGTAAGAATGTGTTTATTTATAGATGTGATAAAACACAACAATTACTATTACACACAAAGGTGTGTCAAATGTCAACGTTAAAGGTGTCCCATATACACATAGTGATCCATATACACACTGACCAACTATTACACTATAAACAATTCGAACCTGGGGCCCCATTTCACTGATCAGTGAGTAATAGTTATTATTAAGACACTGCCCTTATATGGTAGTGGTAGTAGTACTAGGTTTATGCGGGTGGTGTGTGTAGTACAGGTATATCTCACAGTGTGCGACGCACCGACATTTTGTAATTATCAATTATTTAATATAATGTCTACAGCAATTATAAATATAATTACTCCATGAAGGCGGTATGAAATGACTAATATATATATATATATATATATATATATATATATATATATATATATATATATATATATATATATATATTAATATATATACATAAAAGTGATAAAGAGTGTACACCTATGACAGAACATTACGCAATATGCTTGTAAAGGTTACATAAGTATCACGTGTGATGATGTTGTGTTGATCACATTATTAAAATAACTCTCTCTCTCTTGTGGTATTGCATCATACATCACCGGCGTCTAACTCTGGTGATGTCATCGAGGAACCTGATATTACGTAATCACTAACAATAGTACTATTGTAGCGTAACTGGTGGTGGGTCAACACTTGTAACAATGACATGCGCTTGTTAGTACTACTTCGTATACGTTATATACACATGCATGTAGTCATCAAACAACATGTTTATATGTAAGAATGTATGTATATATATGTATATATATATATATGTTTCTTTAATAAATACCCTATACTACCACTATCAACTATCAATAGTAGTGTATTACTACAAACATGACCACTACCACTAACACAACCTCTAACACAACCACTACCATTAAAGAAACCTCTAACACCACCTCTACCTCTACTACCACCTCTACTAACAAAACACCTCTGTACTAACCTAGCCTCGCAAGAAAGCTGATATTCGCTACCATCTGGTAGCACCACAGTCAGCACGGCAAACTCTTGACCATCTTGTCCAGTGGCCGAACTAAGCGAACTGTCGCCGGTGACGTCACTCCTGGCGTCAGAGTTGGCACGCTGGCGAGTGACATCAACGTCCGCACTGACCATAGCGGTGTTGCTAGCCGTGGTAGTAGTAGCGGCCGGCATACGTGTGCTGTTGCTCCTATCTATCTTCGGGTAGTATTGACCGCGAGTGTTGCGTTGACCAGTAGTGTCTGAATGGTCGTATACGTCGTCTACGTCGTCTATGTCGGATATGTTGGGTAGGGACCTATTGATGGCCGGGTATCTGACAGATGGCACCACCTCCTGTTGCTGTTCCTCCTCTCCGATATAGGGAAGACTAGAGTACGCCTCCTGCTCGGTTTGAGTGCAGACCGCTATGGATAGAGGGCGCTGACGGTGGCGGCTAGTTCTCTGCTGCTTTCGGTGTAGAGATCGCGTACGTTTGTGCGACTTTTGTCTGTAGATATGTTTAATATATAAGTTAATATTACTTCTAATAGTTATTGTAATTATACGGATATTTATTGGGTTATAAATTAGTGAATATTAAAACTGAAATGTCATAATTATGATAATTAGGTTAACCTATCTGGTATACCTATTTGATTTATTCACATATTACAAATAGTTTGCTTATTAATACACAATTTTACACATGTGTGAAATATGTTCTACTTTGCTCATAGATTTATAGTTTACCTAGGTAATGTTCAATTTTCTAAAATAGTGTAGGCAAAATAAAAATCTATACATTTTTCTTGTGGATTACAGCTATGTTTGTAATCAATCTTTGATAAATAGAGATCTAGATAATGATCTCTAGCTATGTGATTGAAAACATCAATAAAGGTACTGAAATTTACAAGTAAACAATACAATAAAACACATAAAAAGAGTTAACTTCAGTAGATGTTCTGGCATCTTGATGTTACTAGCAATCATATTACATTATTTATGTAGAAGTCATAACAATGAATTTATTATGCACTTTTTATAACTTTACGAGATACTGTAAGTTTAAACCTATTATAAATTCAATTTGATATTTATGTGAAATTGTTTTAAATCACTTGCTTTTAGGGAATTATATTATATCAAAATACCATAGATTTAGAGTATCGCTAAATCTATACAATATACATACAAATTATAAATATGAAATCTAAATTATCTAAATTATTAAACATTTAGAAGAAAAAAATATTTATTAAAAATAATATTATATAAAAAAATTCATAAATTTGATTTATTTCATTTGAAAATGATATACTATATTATGAACACATACATGACTAAGTGCCATAAATAAGCAGCATTCTATTGACTGTAAACACTGCATTCTCACAGTGTCATTGACATGTCATTCATAATTTATAATTAGATCTAAATAAAGTACAATGAGAAGTTATAATATTAATATAATGAATATGACAAATGAAATGTATTCAAATATTATGATGATATATATATATATATATATATATATATATATATAGGGGAAAGGAGCGGTCAGTAATAAAGGAGAAGAGGTTTAGTATCTCACAAATGATAATCTACTAAGTAAGATGTTGGCTGAGATTATTTGACCACTTAGATAAGTCTATCTAGTCTTAAGACAACAATGAAATAGCCTAGGGAATCAAAGGCATATGCATAGATAATAGTAAATGTTGGTAAGAGATGCCTAGATATATTGTAGAGTGGTATTGTAGTGTAGTGTAGTAAAGTGCCCTCTTATGAATGCACTTTGAATGGTATTATGTAAGGTATTATGTAAGATGTTATGTAATTGGATTTCTGACATACATCATTTTAGCAACATTGTTAGCCTACATTAGATAGATTCCTAATTCTACTAAGAAATTAAATTTGGGAAATTGGGTGATTATTATTAGTGATATATTAATTAGATTATGGTCAAGAGAGGATTTATTTAGGATAGGAGTTTATTATGTAACATAATGGTATACCATAGAATATATACTATAGTATATATAGTATATATACTAATAAGTAGCCTTAAGATATATTCCTTCAGATAGAAAAAGAGCTATATAGCAAGTATATACTAATATATACTAGTAATATATACTAGTATATACTAACAAGTTGAAAGGTGATATGGTTTAGATAACATTTTGAGGGTTTCTCTGATTGGGTGGATCATTTATATAACTGGTAAATATATATTCTAAAAATAAATAATTATATAATGAAATAGTTAATTATTCTACGTTAGTGATAAAATAGATAATTAATAAATATATAATTAGTTATTTAGTTAAGATTTAGGGATATAAATAAACGAATATTTTACAGAGAATTACCTATATATGTATTATAATACACCACACACACACACACACACATATTAAATCTTACATGTAATATCAATAACTACACTATATTATTGATTGAATGATTGGTACTGATTGTTTCCCTGAAACTAAACCACATATTACAAGTTGCTTTAAACACAATATGTGTGTGTATTATGTATACAGGAGATATTCTTAGCAGAAATGTCACAATAAGGTAAATATTATGATCAGAACTTGCATAATAAAGGAGATATTCTTAGCATAAATGTCACAATAAGGTACATATTATGAACATAACTTGTATAATAAAGGCATAATACAACAGCTAACAAACACACACACACACACACACGCACACACGCACACACACACACACCATTCACATACTGATGATCTGACCTTCACTACGAGATGACCTTTACTCAGAGCTATACTTATATAACAAGTGTACCTAGTGCATTCATGCGTGACACATCATAGCTGGTGAAGATCTATTCATGTATGACCCACCCTTATGATATGTCAAACTTACTCATATATTATATATTATTATGAATTACCCCATACGGTTCGATGTTATATAAAAGTGTATATTCAACATTATAATATATTACATATATATATATATATATATATATATATATATATATATATATATATATATCTAAAGATAGTAAACCCTGTAATTAACCTAAAGAGAAATATAATATCAAATGTCTCAATACCTAAAGCAATATTCTGATAGCATGATTCATAACTTAGTACAAGCAAAGCCCTGGTACAAGTGTATACATTTTCTATTAATAACACAAGTATACTCTTCTCTTGCAACATAGTATACATGTAATATACACACACACCTACACCAATACAGGTGTGCACAGCTCAACAAGTGTGTACATTACTACAAATATTACCATTCTGCATACTATTCTAAATGTAAATACATCTTAATGTGCCTATTAATCCTGATGATGTTATGCTATTACACACACACATACACACTCGAACACACACACACACACATACATATATATATATATATATATATATATATATATATATATATGTATTAGGTATACCTCTCTCACATACAATATAATGATGATTAATGTGATAATGTGATTTACAGTAAATAATCTATTTTTAGATATACATATTTGTAATATTTTTAGAATTCAAAAGAAAAAGAGATTTATATATATATATATATATATATATATATACATTACCTTATAAGGTAAGGACATTTAAATTATATTATACACAGTATTCACATAATAATCAACAAATGTGTATTCTTCTATAAAATGTATATGTATAACTCTCACTACTATATATGCGTATATACTATATATATATATATATATATATATATATATATATATATATATATATATATATATATATATATATATATATATATATATATATATTATAATATAATTATGTGATAAACAACATATGTGTTAGGGTAAGTTATAATTTAGGTCACTGTACACCGTTACACAGTGATACAGGGGGCAGAGTTAGCCAGGGGAATATTTAGCTGGGGGGGTAGAGTTTCACCTTTTCAGAGTGGAGTTAGCCTCTAGATACCACTGTTCAGAGCGGAAGGGACGTCGAAAGGTTAGCTTAAGGTCAGCCCACTTGTCCGTTATGTAATCCATGGTGCTTACGTAATAAGGTGGGGGGGGAGCTAGTGGGGCTAATGGGGCTAATGGGGGTAATACTATGTAGGTGCGGGTGACACGAGCTAGGAGGAAGAGGATGAGGCGAATGAGAGGATAGTTACTGTAGTAGAAATACTAGATATAGTATTCAGAATACGCAGTTAAACAATCGCTTATCTTTGTTAGTCCGTGCGTGAGAATGTTCAGATAAGAGATAACAGGTCTTAGTGTAGTTGTCCGGAGTGTGTGCGTATCCAAGGTGCGAGTGTATCCGGAGTGTGTGCGTTTCCGGAGTGATGATATATCCGTAATCTACATTAGACCGATCGTGTATAGAGGGGCTATAGCTATATTATAGTATCAGTATCGCATGTTCACCTATAACTTCTCTTATTACTACTGATACTACTACAACTGATACCTCTACTAATGTCAGTCGTACAGTGGTGTAGCCTCACTGGTATGATACAGTATATACATAAAAAGCGAGAGAGAGGGAGAGAGAGAGGGAGAGAGAGGGGTGAACGTGTATCCCGCGGGTGTTAGCTATTAATAGTAGGGAGACGGGGGAAGACGTGGCTCTAGGGTGGGTAGAACGAGTAGGGGAGGAGGGTGCAATAGGATCGCGAACATCTGGTGCCTGTATGTGACAACATTACCGGCGGTCGGCCAATGGGAAGGGTTAATAGCGGGGAGCCATTACTAGTGATACACCCGCACTTCCCTCATACGCACGAGTGAGCGCTTCCACACGGCGGAGTGCGAGTGTGTGTGTGTGAGTGTGCGCGTGTGTGTGTGCGAGTGTGCGGAGTGTTTACGCAGAGATTACATTACACTCGGCGCGGCAGTGATTCCGATGGCTCTGATAAATAAGTCTATATAGACCGCACAATGGTGCGGATGTGATGCACTCCACAGTGTGGTGAATGCACACACACACATATACCCTATAACGTTGTTATAATCAACTACACACCCCATGTAGACACCCCATGGAGGTAGAACACCCAATACTACTATAAGTTTAAGTTGACCACAATGCGCCGATAATATATTCTCATGGAATAGTGTACATATATGTCACGGAGTATACATCTATATATATAACAGTGTGTGTATATATGTATGTGTGTGTATGTGTGTATGCATGTGTGTGTGTGTGTTAACATATGATTAGGTGGGAAAATTTCCTAGTTAAAAACAATTGATAATTTAAATAATATAATATATATATACGAACAGATAGATAATGTGCGTTATTTAAAATAGCTGAAGTTAAATATATACATCGACTCTAAATCATATGGGATTCAAATAGGAATATGGGAATAATGTATTTATGGAAAGGTATGATTCATGCAACCAGGTGAGGTTAATTACTTTGGGATAAAAGAAACGAGACAAGGAAAGCCGGAAATAAAATGTGCATCATTGGAATGCATTGATTTTCCAAAATAGATATAAGTTATATATATATTTGATCAGCCATATAGTATATATATAGTATATATATATATATATATATATATGTATGTATATATATATATATATATATATATATATACAACAACGAAGCTCAACAAACGTTGCTTGAAAGCTTCATTCAATGTGACAACTAGAAACTATTTCGAATCTCTTCCCCAAATTAATGGAACAAACTTCCCTTTGATCTACGAGTAATATTATCACGCTTAGCTTTTAAAGATAAGCTAGACTTATTTATTCAGTGAATACTGAACTTTATCAATTTTCATATGTTCTATATATAAATATAGTATATATATACTATATTTATACCATATTATTAATATATATATATAAATATAAATATATATATATATATATTATATTTAAACGATGTTATTATATAATAATAATAATATTTATAGTGAGCGAATCGTCCTTGACCTTTCATATACTGTTGATACCCTCTATAATATAAATCCCTCAGTTTACAACTATATAATGGTAAATTTTATATATATATATATATATATATATATATATATGTATATATATTACGATATACATCTTAGGTCGTATTCTCTTCTTTCACCCCTTTCACCCATTACTAGCGGTGTTCAATAGGGGTGCTAGGGCTCTCCTTATATTATATCTAGTCTTCCTATTGTAGATATAATTAAAACAATTATTAATTCATAGTTTTGATATTATTAAATATCGATATAGTCAAAATATGAGTTATATGTAATATACAAATCCAATTTCATGATCTTTATATGTCGTTGATGTATGTATATGTAAACACATGCACGTGTATGCGCATACGAATCATCGATGTAAATACAAGTCTAAATAAAAATGTACATCGACGATACGAATATGTGTGTAAATACCATAGAGCTAAAGAGAATATCTCTCTAGCTCTGTGGTAAATACGGTAGGCGAGGTAGAAACAATAGCTCGCTGTACTGGAGATACGCGCATGACTATAAATAAGCCACACCCACACGAGTTATTAATAACCGGAAGTAACAATACCATCACGTATCTCGTGTGGTCGACAGTACACGTATATTACTCAATACCCCATGCAATAAGAATGATATACTTAGTTCGGGATTTATGTACGAGATTTTTATTTTATAATTATTTATAATCAAATAGGTTATATATATATAATTGTAATATTATGTTTATATATAGTAATACAATGATATGTTGTTGTCGAATGTATGAAGTCGTATAAAGTACGTATACGTATACATATATATGTACTATATAGAGTATATATATATATATATATATATATATATATACGTATATATATACATATATGATCGCTATCTCTGCAATGGTTACTTTGTGTACTCCTAAATAGATGGTTATCAGTTGTATATTAGCCGGCTTCCAGTGGTATATTTAATATATATATATTTAATTATAGTTATCAATTATTTCAATCTTTGAATCAAAGATATCAGAGATATTGATTTATTTGTAAAATAATATGCATTCATATTTTTAATTTTGTATTTATATATAATATGTTATTACCCTTATAACATACGAATTATTTATAAATTAGGTTTGGATTTAAGGATGTTTATCTATATTATTTATGTCGACATTCCAAATAATATAATGTGTATTAAATTATATTATGGATTCAATAAAACAATATTATAATCATTTATTTAAAAACGAGTTTTTGCATCGATTTGATTGAAATTCAAATATGTACTCCTGGCATAGATTTATAGTATACAACTATAGTTTTAAACTATAAATCTATGACTCATGGACATGTATGCAAGGTGATAAATCATTCAAGTGTAACATAATAATTTAATAACATTTGTCGATAGAAGGATTCCTGTACTTGATACTATGTTATTAGTATATGTATATAATATATATATTATATAATATATATATATATATATATATATATATACGCATATGTGATATACGATACATACACTATATGCCCGTGTGAACAACTATATGGAATGTAAATGAATTCGATGCAAAACTAATCAATAAAAGAGCCTGGAATAATCGATCCACCAGGGCTTTAGTCCTCGCGCTGTGCGCCGCTTGTTGTTGAATGTAAGCATGTGTCCTCAGTCAAAGGACATGGACATAAATGGTGATTTGAACGCGCGCGGTGCATGTAAATATCAATAACCATTGTTGTGAGGCTGTAATATTAAACTGTTTTAATTAAGAAACATTATGCACACAATAAGGACATAGTGCGTAATTGTAAACCCCAACCGCGCATAGATTAACATTCTAATTGTATTCAGTTAATTATCTTGTTGTAATACACCTACTTACTAACCTACTTACTAAACCCAAACCATTAATATATTCACATCAAAAATTAAATATATACGTAGTTAATAAATACTATTTACATAAAACATTCGTATACACGCATAAACCCGTACGAGTCTCACATTGCAGGCATACTACATTCGTCGTGTGAACACACACACACGTGTGTGATCTGAATACTAGCTATATTCCGCGCATGCGTTATCATGTGAATACCACAAACTATAGTATAACAATTCATGTAGAATATACCCTGTAATATACCCGGGAATATACAATGTACATTGTGTACATCTAATATGAATGAATGAATGAATACAATTTATTTTAATTATATAATATAAATAAATAATTAATACACATGGAATATGTATACAATTCAATATAGTTATATAATAAGCAAAAAAGGAATCCTTTAATAGCGAGATGTTCTCGAGATAGTATTCCACAATATGTACAATAAACATTGTACATCTAATATGTACATACAATTTACAATTTACACTGCAACGCTCACATGCGTGTGTGTAAGCGCGTGTGTGACCCACGGATATAAAGAAAGACATCCTTTCGTTATATTGATAGCATGACCACATTATCATTAGAGAGATAGACCAGTAGTCAATGTCGTCAATATAAGTTATCAATACAATGATAGCGTTTTTAGACGCGCGTGTGCGGGAGTGATCAGTAACAGTACAAGTCTGCCGCATACACATATGTGTGTGTGGGTGTGTGTGTCTGTAATACCAACATATGCACTGGCTTAAAGTATATTGTATAATATACATTATATATTATATATATATATATATATATATATATATATATATATTCCGCAATTGAATTTAAAAGCCGACACCACACATACGTGTACACACAGCACACATGTATGCCATACATTATATGCTGCATTAGTAATATGTCTCGTGAAGCACATGCCGCCAATGAGATAATGTACCGAACATATGTCTGCTATGGTGATGTACTATGTAGGCGATAACGTGTACACATTATCACGTGACATACGACATACCTATGAGTCATCAGTTGTTATGTGTAACGAGACATGCGCAGTGTTGCACGGGTGTGTGTGTAATGTGATGCAGTATTACAATGCACACATGATCGTGTATCCTATATGATATACGCATGCACACCACACATGTATTCCATGGTATACGGGTGAGTTTTACACACGTATGCAAATGACTTACACTCGATTATGTCACAAAGTTAATAATGAAGTATGATTTTGCAAAACAATCACCATATTCATAATAGTGAATAATATACAGTGTGTATTATACAATGTACATTGTACAATGTACAATGTACAGTGTACGTTATATAGCGTATACGCTGTATATATATACTATAAAGTATATATTATACAATTTACACTGTATAATATACACTGTATAATATACACTGTATAATATACAGTGTATACACTGTACAATGTACAGTGTACATTGTACATTGTACATGGTACACTGTACACAATGTACAATGTACAACGTATATCTTATAGGTTGCTAGGCAACAACAATTATTATCGAGTCACGTGCTACCTGCCCGGAATATAAAGAGTATCCGTTTGTTGTTATTGTATATGTTTAGTATATACTACTTATATAATGCTTATAGCATATTACATCATATAGGGTAATTTAAATAGGTGGGGTAAACTAATTTGACATACAGTGTATGTCATACACTAACAGTTTCAGATATGAAAATATCAATTGTTATTATAATTATGATTACATATTACATATAATGTATCATGACCACGTGTGTATTGAACATGTACTATGTCTGACATGCGCAGAGGTTACATTTTAATGTGGCCTACAATGGGTTACAGGTAGGTTAACAATAGGTTTAGAACAATAGGCTCAGAACAATGTAGTTCAGTGTACGACAGGAGAACAATAAAACAATAAGAACATCTCGTCACGAGGTCATATATCATTACGGTATGGTGTGTGTGTGTGTGTGTGCTCGTGTGTTCGCGTGTGTGTGTGCGTGTGTGTATGTGCGCGTGAGCGTGTGTGCGTGTGTGTGTGCGTGTGTGTATGTGTGCGTGTGTGTGTGCATGTGAGTGTGTGTGTGTGTGATTTATTTGTATATGGTAGTCTACGATACATAAACTTCACTAGAATTGCTTTATTTAATAATAAAAATACATTATGTATTTATTTATAGAGTGCCCGGTATAAATGTAAGGTACCGCATACCGCATACCGCATACTATAGCCATACTATAGATATACTATAGTACGCAGTGCATACTATAGTATGCACACAGCAATATCCGGTTTAAACAGGTTACTTACTAATACTCGGTTATAACGACAAACTAAAAGCGAAGGAGTTGGGTAGGATATCTCCCTAATAGAACATACTATGTTCACATACTTTTCTAAGGACTTCGAGAAATCTGCTTCGCATAATCTTTGGTATGGTTGTATGTAGGAATGTTCGTTAGAATGTCCAAAAGTAAATAATTCTAAGTTGTATACGAATGTGATGTCCTTCTTATCCTAACTAATGCAAACCCAAACCACGTGATATGTAATGATATGTACTGTACATTACATACAGTGCATGCGTCGCGCACACACACACACACACACACACACACACACACACACACACACATACACACACCACAAGCACACGAACACGCAAACACACATACACACACACACACACACACACACACACACACACACATACACACACCACAAGCACACGAACACGCAAACACACACCACAAGCACACGAACACGCAAACACACACCACAAGCACACGAACACGCAAACACACATACACACACACACACACACACACACACACACACACACACACACACACACACACACACACACACACACATACACACACCACAAGCACACGAACACGCAAACACACACCACAAGCACACGAACACGCAAACACACATACACACATATTTAAATATAAAGTCGTATACATCTACTTAATATAATTCAATAATAGCAAAGATTTTCCGAAGGCTTCGCAAAATCGTTGATAATAGTATACTATTATACTTCTATAGAAGTGACTACAGTATGTGGTATGTAGTACATACTATGTACATATCATAGATATAGAGTACCCTAAAGCTATAGCTTTATAGCCATATATGGTGCATATATATGGGTAATACACTCTAATGTCTATGGTGGTATGTGTAACCATACCAAGGACATACGTGCACGTCATGTCCTTGCTGATATTTCCTTATTGTGCAATACTACAGAGAGCTAGACTACAATAGATAATCGATAACAAGATAAACAATGTTACTATTGTTTCATTTATACATGAATGATAGTATTATATATACTACTGGTTTATATATCGTTATATACAAGGAATGTATTAACGACATCTATAACTTATTCCACATACTAAACACTATAGTGGTATTCCACTATATAATGCGTATTTAATAAACACATACTGTTTTGTATATAGTATTAATCAATTAATGTATTGTATGAAGACAATAATTCCACTGACAACATTAATTTATTATATCCAAGTTTCGATAAGTATATGTGTATATATATAATTAGGACTAACTAAAAATAAAATAAATACCCATTTGTATTTTTAATATAAATTTTAAAATATCTAAATTATTAAATTATTTTCAACATACACTTCAAAATATGAATGCATTAAACTTGAATCCGTGAGGGTATGTAACAATACGTTTGCAGTACGCACCTAATCATACGTGTGTGGTTTAAATATATCCGCACACACACCCGAACACACTCGCACAGTGTGCGGAAAACGTAATACATAGGACATATATAGGACATCTTAATGCATGTGTATGCGATTTAAATACAAACGTAAATACACCTAATTATAATGATACTAGTATACTATTATAATCTATAGACTGTGATATTATCGCTCAGGGTATTATCGCTCAGTGCAGCGATTTATCGGAAGGGTATGCCATAAATATCTGTCTTGAATTTAATACAGTATATAAATATGCATGTGTGTATGTATATATATATATATATTATACATACCCTCATGCAATTAAATACCTATATATATATATATATATTGTAGATAAAATGTAAAATAATAATGAACATTTACGCTGGTGACAAAACATGCTAACTCATCGAAACTAGGCCATAGTAGTTGTATATATATATATATATATAGTTAAGACACTGAGTATTACCCGTAAGTGGGTAATGGTATAGCATACCAAGGTCATCGATTGACCTTGCTGGTATGTTAATCACTTTACGCTCTCGTGGATCACAATTAAATTAATTATTGATCACCATGAACACATACGTATACCTATAGGTATATATATATATATATATATATATATATATATATATATATATAGTGGATTAAAAAGGACTAACAAATGATCTGACCACTCTATCACTAGTCCACATAGTTATCTGACCACTATACCACTGTTATGAACAGATTTCTGACCACTGGTCTGAACATTTATCTGACCAGTCTACCACTGGTCTGAATAGTTATCTGACCACTGGTTTGAACAGCTATATATCATACTACTGGACAACCGGCCATGCAATAGTACCAGACCATAACCTCCTTAATATTATGCTATAGAATATATGTATGTCCAGATGTTACCTAAAGGTGTTATATACGGCTATCTCTATTGTTCTAGGCTATTGTTTGCTCCACCATTATCTGTAGCGTGGTTCAAATAGCGCGGCTGGGTAAATATCATATCACATGACTTATATTACGTAATGAAATATACATATCCCATATCCCATATGATGTGTATGTTGGGTATGTGTATGCACTCTACAATGTTGCTCGATAAAGTATTCATATAAATTGTGCAGGATATAAAATAATAATATAAATAATACTTTGACATATAGGTCCATATGGAAGCTATAGTACATATATCCCATGCCAGCCATGCTCGTAATAGTGCATATTCTTATGTAACACACATATCGATATTATAAATAATGTCCCACGTGATATATCAAATAACGATAGCTACAGGTCTATGATGTTACTTAACTATTATAATATATAGTTAGTTAGAAGTACTATGGGTGTACAGTGTACTATGTACAATGCACATTGTACAGTGTACATTGTACAGTGTACAGTGTACAATGTACATATACGTATACGTTACTAGTATTATTAATTATTATATAGGGCAATTTAGAAATAATAGAAATTGTACTGTATTTAAGTATTAAGTAATGCTAACTTAATGTATTATGATGCAACATTATTATTAATAATGAACGCGTGTGACTTCGTGATAAAATTGAATCACTGGTTGTAAAGCTAATACATACACTGAATAGGTTAACATAATATATATATATATATAGATATATATATATACTATGATAAATGTATATGTATGTGTACTTTACGATCAGAAGTGTATACACTACCACGTATTATTAGTGTTATACCACTAAAACAGCAGCAATGATACTTATATTTATGATTGTCCTTACATAATAAAATGACCCTACAAAAGAAACATTAGTATTGCCTCACCACTATAGTGGGTGGGGGCGGTGGGGTGGGGTAGTAGTATACAATATAGTACATATAGGGCGGTGGGGTGGGGTGGTATACCCTATAGTACTTATAGGGTGGTGGGGTGGGGTGGTATACCCTATAGTACATATAGGGCGGTGGGGTGGGGTGGTAGTATACAATATAGTACTTATAGGGTGGTGGGGTGGGTGGTATACCCTACACTATGGTGTTTAATATACAAGTACGCAAGGTTAATACATACCTACTTGTATAATATTAATATACAATAGCTATGCCTACATTAACAATAAATCTATATTATATTCCTACATAAATAAGTATTTATGATATATGATTCATAATAAGATAATAATCAACTGTAGCCTATTATGGGCCACTATTAATGGGTGTATATATGTAATCTATATATATATATATATATATATATATATATATATATATATATATATATATATATATATATATATAATATAGTATACTATCACATCTAATATATATATATATATATATTATTCATTTTTAAATATACATACGTAGTAATGTACATTACACATACGCCTATTGCACACACTATAGTGCGCTATAGAATCGTGTACACACGCGCGTACAGACATATGTAGCGCGCAGAGGGAATGTCGACGTGCATTCCGGGTAGCTGTGACATCTCTCATACACGGGCATGACATACACGCATGACATACACATATATGTATAGCCGTGTACGGTACATTAAACGTACGCATAATGCATGCGGCGTGTGTGTGTGTGTGGGTGTGTGTGCGGCTGTGTGTGGGTGTACACGAGTGGGCCGCACTTTAATGAATATCGGATGTTGATAAGTTATTTATAGCGTGTCGAGGTCGACCACCACCATAACGTAGACATTCGCGCACACAATAGTGCGGCTCGATCTCGATACGATCACACGAGCGACGGCGTGTGGGTGTGGGTGTGGGTGTGTGCGCTATCTTATGTAGGTGTTTGGAGCATTTTTAACATCTAAATATCAATACATGTATCGATACTAAGAATATTTCATATGTATCGGTACGTATAATTATAAGGACATCTTATGGACATACCAATTAAATCGAACGTATGTAGTAAGGACATCGCAAGGACATAGAAAGGATATCTCATAGACATATGCGTCCTTAATGCAGTAAGGATATCGAGGACAAAACGATGTCATAACAAGGACACACTATTGATGGCATATAAAAGGGATGACATATATAGTATATAATATATACTATATATATATAGAGAGAGAGAGAGAGTGGACACACACATAAGGTTATACACAATCGGTTAACCAACTCACGACGTGCGTTGGTTTGCGTCGCACGTCATTGTTCATTTACAACAGTGGAGTTCTTAACCAATCATTATATTCGTACGTATGACATGCAAAGGACATAACTATTAGTCGAATTGTTTTATACATGTATATATATATATATATATATATATAACTATCCCGTAACTGCAGTTATGTGATAATGCATATATAATATTACATAATATTACATAAGAATACATAATATATATAATATTACATAATATAACGTAATATATATATATATATATATATATATATATATATATATATATATATATATATTTATAATCCATAGTATACTATAGTATATCTATAGGGTATACCCTATGTCAATATTTATTGCAAGTAAATTAAATCTAATACACAAATAAATGTATACTGTATACAGTATACATTTATTTGTGTATTAGATTTAATTTACTTGCAATAAATTACTTGCAATAAATATTGACACATCGATGTATAGTAATCTATGGGTTCGTACGTGTGATGTAATATGACTAATTGACATGTGTGATGTAATATGACAGATATATACACGAGTGCAGACAACAGTAACTTATTATGCTATAACCCTAATCACATGCATGTCTACGGAATGAAATATCATGAAATATACATACTTATATATTAGTATTACATACTTCATGTAATACTATCGTATATAAATACGTAATATATAAATTCGAAACCATATGTAAAAAGCAATTCTATGGAAAATCTGAGTCATATATATATATATATATATATATATATATATATATATATATATGAAATATGTGTATGCGTATGTGTATATGTATATGTATGTGTACACATGTGTTTGTATATATGTGTATGCAAGTCATGGATTTATAGTTAGGTAAAATACAAATCTATGGTTAAAATATATGGTATGCGTGTGAGTATAATATCGCATTCACTAACCTCACGAGCAAGTATTAAATACTAATTATTATGGTTAAACAATTAAATATACTTGTATGCGATCTACTTGTACCGATAGATTGATAGGCTGTAACGAGACGTTGAATAACAATTCGTCACAACGCACGCACGAATGAGTATGCACTGGAGTTCAGCGAAGCGTGACGCTCTTCATCGAATTGATAATTAAGATGAACACACAACCATAACGTATATGCGCATAGACTATTGTTGCGTAAATATAGTATGTACATATAACACCTATGTTACAGTACACACTAATGAATGCATATGCTATAGGGTGTATATATGCATCTCCGTCTACCATTAGTATTCAATAATTAATTGCTTAATTACATATATATATATATATATATATATATATATATATATATATATATATATACATGTGCACATTTATATACCCATGGCGATATAAATACATAGAGCAATATTGGGGAATGCATTTATTATTATTAAATTAAAAAAACTTATTAATACCGAAATGTGTTTGTAAAAAACCCAGCAAATAAAACAATGAACATTAAATTGAACATTGGTCTAGTATATGTGTAATCGGTGTTCAATTCTATGTTTAGTGTTGTTCATAAAAGTAAACATCATTTTCATAAATTAGACGTATAATCCTGTGTTCAATATCGTATACTAATGTACTTTATTATTGTACAACAATATTAGTATCACTATATTCTTAATAGTGGGCTGATTTCATAGTTCAATAATAACATACCATGTTTACATATCCACTATAGTATACTAGTATATCATACGCTATACATTGCTTTTACGACTATTTATCTATAGATCGTTCATTAAATAATCGCATGCTATAGCATATGAAATACATAGATGTTTATATGTACATAAGTAATACACGTGTTCTATTCTATGCCATACTTATATGTCTTTATGTTACATGTTTATAGTGCA
This sequence comes from Osedax fenrisi, assembly GCA_964019155.1. Taxonomy (NCBI): domain Eukaryota; kingdom Metazoa; phylum Annelida; class Polychaeta; order Sabellida; family Siboglinidae; genus Osedax; species Osedax fenrisi. Next base: position 31,278,228 of record OZ025241.1, on the reverse strand, counting down.
CTTACTTATACAGAAACACAAATAAACATACACACATATACACACACACACATATATATATATATATATATATATATATATATATATATATATATGTATATAATCAACTCCCGATAAGTCGGACATGCAAGGAACCGGGAAAAGTGTCCGACATAGCGAGATGTCCGACATGCGCGAAATTAATAAGAATCAGTGATTTATCTTTTCTTCATCTTTGTAGGCATTATGTTATTGTTTTTTTATTAAATGAATGATCATACAATTATTATATACTACAGTTATATAATATAACTCATATTACGTAATGTACGTTGATTTACAATGTCGTTGAAAATGTATTGCTATTAATTAATGTTAACTAACTAGCATGGACGACGTTCATTGAACGTTATATGTTGTGTTGCTTGGCATATTCACCTTATTTAAATATATATATATCTTAATTAGAAACATTTATGAACACTTCAGACTAATATATTCACTCGCTGTATAAATAGATATACCAATTAGATGCATTACAATTGTATGTTAATACTATATATATATATATATATATATATATATATATATATATATATATATATATATATATATATATATTTTAGTATACTTGTATTACAATCTTAATGTTATTCAAACTGCACCATTCTACATTATTCAAAGTAAAAATGTCTGCAAATTTATAAAATGCCGACTTATCCATTATACAAATTATAAAATAAACTATTACATATGTCATACTTATCGAAATGTGCAACTTTCCATTGTGACTAATTTAAATGGGACTATAGTTTATTCCCTAGATTATAGATATACCTGTGTATAGTATACACATCCAAACAAACCAAATAAATGTATCTGACTTATCGAGAATTCCGACTTATCCTTAGTCCGACTTATCGAGAGTTGACTGTATACTGTCAACTCTCGATAAGTCGAACTAATGATAGGTATATATATATATATATATATATATATATATATATATATATATATATATGTGTATATATATATTCATATGAATGTAGAATGTGTGGTGGTGTATGGCTATTTGCTATAGCAATAGTAATTATATATATATATATATATATATATATATATATATATATATGACATGTATGTTATATTGTATATTAAAATCTCACGTTATTATACATAGAAAATATAATTAAACCTGATGTTTAACGATTATTTTGAATGGGTAATTGTATGCTCGTAAGTGATCATATATGTCGTACCTGGACATCATTTTGTATTACATATATACATGTATACATACATATATGTATGCTTATAAGTATTGTATCGGATAAACAATGTATAATGTGGACTACAGGGTGTTAAAGGCTTAACATGATGTTCAATTTGAACACACACACACATATATTCAATATTATGATCATTTTGTTTGCTGAGCACGATTTAGTATTTACAAACCCAGATTTACATTGTTAATTAATATTAATGTTTCAGTTTTTTAATATATGTATTTTGTTCCATATATGTATACACGTTTATATACGGAGTATACTATAAGTGTCTAGGTCGCTAATGTAAACTACTTATCTTCGTATTAATTATATATGATATCTGTCCTGGCTGTATACATGCATGATTAGTGTAATAATTAACTATATATGTATATATATATATATATATATGTTTTTGTAACATACAACATATTATATATATAATAAGTTAATATAATATGTTATTATTATTATTATTATTGAATTACATTTATTACGAATTACAATCATATAATTTTAATAATAAACAAATATAAATTATACAAAATATAAACAAAAAACGACCACACAACATAAACAAACAAACAATATATAAAATATAATATTGACATAGCAGTACGAATTAAATATAACAGGAATACAATTGATATATATATATATATATATAAGTAATATAAGTTACAAATTAAATAATTATAGGGTAAATAATTATAATTATAATATATTCTAAATAATTAGTAATTATATACAATAGCGTAACTTGTATACATATAATTAATCAAAATAAATAACTATAAATGCATATATATATATATATTACCAAAACTTGACTTTGTAGCACCGAATTGTATTACACGGTTACGGATACGAGAACTTGCCTGTTTAGGATTTATTGGAAAAGTATAATTATATCCGCGTGTTGTGAATTCATTTAGATGGCATACTTAGATGTGTATGCAAATGCCTCCTTTGATTGTAATCCAATACAATTAAGACGTTCGCTACAACTAATACTTCAATACACATCTTCCGAATAATATCCTCGTACTTACTCGCGGAAACCCTTTAATCTTGTCAGATAGAACATTACATCGTCTAGCTTTCAAACCAGGGTTCCATACTGTTGTCAAAAATTCTAATTTTGGCTAGGCTAAGGTACTATATATAGGTGATTACATATATATGATTTCACTGAACTAAAAGGTAGGCCTACTACTACTATATTACTTTTTTAATTCAGATTAAAAAAATATTTACTTTTTCTATTTATATTTTGATATATTATTGGTTGTCAATGGTGAACAATTAAACCCAACACTTCGCATTTAGATAATTGTGATATACTTATTATATTCGTAAATCAGAAAATTATGAGATTTAACATTATGTAAATTATGATCAATAGTATATAAACTTAATATCATCATCATCATCATCATCATATATATATATATATATATATATATATATATATATAATGTATATATAGCACATCATTTATGCATAATTTATAACATTTATTGCATTATTCATACACATGTGAATGCGATATATTGTATGAAATATATTTTATAACATACACGGGGAATACCCAGTTAAACATAGAATAATTCGTCAATTTTCCGAATTTAATATCTATTTATAGATTGTATACAATTTATAATTTCATATTTATAAATAATACTGATAATTATACTGATTATATATAATAATATGAATATTCATTTGATTTAGTTTTAGTTTTAAAGTATTTATGTGTATAATATACAATGTATATTATTTATTAGATACATAGTGGAATATATAAATTGGAACTACCCTATTAGACCCATATACCCATAGGTGACGGGTAATCGATAATAACACACCAGCAAATCTATAATGAAACGTGTAATATTGCCATATTTGTGTCAAATCTAAACAAACTGGTCTATTAAGGGTACAACAATCAACCCAGTGCGAAAAGCTATAGTACACATTAAAACAAATTAATTCATTCATATATAAGATAATTGTTGCATATATATTTATTTTAAAAGATAAAATATTAAAAAATAAAAATAAAATAACATTTAAAAAAATATAAGTTATGAATGAAAATTATAAATAAACAAACTTTGTAAGTATTTTTTAATAATATTATTTATTTATATGTTTATTTTTAAATAAATTGAAATAAAATTAATAATGTTTTTTAATAATTTGTTTATTTTAATAATAACGTATATTTGAACTGCATATTATTGTCCTATTTCATATATGATATAGAGTATACTATAGCTATATATATATACTATAACTATAGTTAACACGGAAACCGTGTATACATTATTTGATAAGATTATATATATAGAACCAGCTGGTAGTGTCATAAAGGATCGAACTAGATATTGAATTTATTAATAATGTCGATAAACGTATATAATTATAATATTATTTATATTAATTTCATACTTATGTTGTCAAACTTGATTTAAATTAACTTTGTGTTAATTAAATATTATAATATTAAATACATATTTTCTTTTTATGTAAAGTTACAACAAGTTATTTTATCTTATTCACCCAAGATAACCACTCTCACACATATCATATAGTATTATATAGTGTTGAAAGTATTATCGTTATAACGTAGGGGAATGATGGATAATGTGGCCACTTTTAGATAATGTTGTATAACTTTATAAATAATAGTTTTATTTCGATAATTTTTTCAATATAGATACATCTTATGATATACAAGAGGACTGCCTAATCATTATGTGATGTTAGCGTATCTAATTGAAATTATTAAGGTGTCCACATTACCCTCCATGGAGGTGCACGGAGGGTAGTATGGCCAGGAATTACTCCACTAGATGGCGTTACTTTATATAAAGTTTAGTCTAATGATATCACATAAATAATATTCTTAAATAACACACGCAATGTGATACATTAATTCTTTTTAGTTTAATTTTATAAATTATAATATTAATTAATATGATATATTACTTATCATGTTATTAATATGGAAAAGGCAATTTCATTAATAAATGACTCTATAGAGTACATATATGTCATAACAATATGGCGATAAATTACCAAGATAAAACAGTAATCTAGAAAGATAACTAATTTATATATATAACGAATCTTCATAGTTGTATTATAATTATATATATATATATTAAATAATATAATATATATTTAATAAATAATTGATATATATATATATATATATATATATATATATATATATATATATATTGTATTCATTATAATTATTTTAATAGATAATTAAATATACTATATTACATTTACAAGATTATACCACGATTATAATATGTACGGACATATATTTGTATGATTAGGATATAGTAGATGTTAATTAAATCAACTTTTTCATATAATGATGCATGCAATCTTATCAATATATCAACATATTTATTTCAGATCATATATTTAATATGATTGGCTTAAATCATCGTGAAATGGCCACGTTACCCGCTACTATGTATCAGGCTATATACACTAAATACTAATGACTATTAATCACTAAAATAAATGTATTACACATTGTTGTAATTAAATAGTTCTTTAATATACAACTTTAATTTTCAATGTATATTATATATTAATGATTTAATTAATTTATATTTACTAAAATTGTATTTATATTTAAAAAAAAGTAAATCGATTTTTTAATATTTTTTAATTAATAGATATACACATTATTTTTACTTATTTGAACAATGCTTATCAATGCGCATATTTCATATATATATATATTTTTTATTAAACTTAGAGTTTATGAAATATACCACCTGGCCACATTACGCATATTTGCCCTATATGTAATATGTCTCCTGGCAAGAGCTTTTCTCTTATTATAATTATCATAATTATTATAATTAAATTTCCAGGTACAATATTATCAAATCATAGTAAGTATACTATCTTCAAAGTTTTTATTACTGATTTAACTTCAGTTGTTAAAATTATATAATTTTCTCTAACATATTATTCGGCCTCATTTAATTGGTTTTATTTCCCTTTGCGTCATCATTTTTGTAAATAAAAAAAAAAAAATATTGTTAATCTCTTAGCTTTGTTAATTGTTAACCTATTATTTCTGCATAATTAGTAATATAAATGTATCGTTTATATATTTTATATTATTTTCTTGAATTATGTAATACTAACTTTGTTTATGGTTGGTTAATTATTGTAATCGTCTTATATGCTTTTTTCATAATATTTATGCTCAGATATTTTCAGATATTTTTCAATATCTGTACATTGTTATTTTACGCAATATTATTTTGATTTTATCATTCCTAGTTTTATTTTCGAGTTGATCTGATTATAATTACTTATTTATTAATTTAGCTTACCTTTAGCGTATTATATTTTACATAGGTGAAAGATTGACATCTAATACGGACACTTTAACAATAAATGGGCGTAACATTTATGACTAAATATTTGTATTCAAAAATTACAATATACTAATATTATATGATTATAATCTATAATTATAGATATATATTATTGTGATTTTAAAATTTTATTTAATATTATATATCAATAGATAACGAGGTGTTCGTATTCGGTACCCATGTCCGAATACCGACACCCTGTATTATAATGCGGATAGTATCCGTCGGAAACCTTATATATAATATAGATAAACTATATATTATTGATGAACAATTAGATAAATTACAATTACATTATTTATAATTAATTTAATGAATAATTTAATCTAATTTAATTAGTTAATAATTTATTTATTTTTATTCTTTTTTTAATTAATAATAAAAGTTAAGTATCTAAATAATAATATTTTTAGATTTAGCTTCATTGGTGGTATTAATAGTATAACATACGCGATTAAAAAAAACTCTATAGAGTGTCCGTAGGGGCTTATATGCCATCTAGATATATGCTTATAACTTAATTAATTTGTGATTGCAAATATAGACTTTATGTATACAATATTTAGAATGATGTAGTTTTTAATAATATAGTGTTATATTTTATATCGGTACATTTGTATATTCTTGAAAATGTTTTAAGTTGATATTTTTTTTCATAAATTTTAAAACGTAATAAAAAAATCACTTTATTAGATATATCGGCAATATTTTGAATAACTACAAATACAAAATATTTATTTAGACTATTTATATAATTATGAATATGTTATTCATTAAACATTTTTTGTAGGATTTATGGTTTCTGAGATATCGATAGTGTCCGTATTCGGTTATTTTCCCCTGACCAATTTTCAAATTTTCATTTGTTATCTAGCCATTTTACTCGAGGTGTTTACTTACAAATTTGGTAACCGTTTCGATTAAATATAAGATGAATCGTAAATTAAACTTATATTAGATATTAATTTTATATATTTGATAAATATTTCCATATTTTAGTTTAACTAGCTTGAACTATGTTCGGACAATGAGCTTTACTTTAAACTGTGTAGATGTACGACGTACATCTGAGGTTATAGGAGGTATTGATATAACTATGACGATGTATTCGTTCTCTATCATAGATCTAGGGTAGTATAGTATTACTCTATAGTTTATAGGGTAAAATACAATTCTATGTTCTCTATAAACCTAGCTATATATTAAACATTCCAATATACACGTACAATATACGTCGTACATTGTACGTCATACAATGTACGACGCACATCTACCAATTTGAAAGTAAAGCTCATTGTCCGAACATAGTTCTAGCTCGATAAACTAAAATATACATTGGACGACGTCCAATGGACGTGCAATGGACGTCCAATGGACGTGTATATTGGAATGTGTAATATATATAGCTAGGTTTATAGAGAACATATAATTGTATTTTACCCTATAAACTATAAATATATGATAGAGAACGAAGAAAACATCATAGTTAAATCAATACCTCCTATAACCACATAGGTTATAGGAGTTATTGGTTATATATGGCAAGGACTATGTTTTATTTTCATATATTTGCAATGTATTGTAAATTCAATGTTTTTTGTTATCGTAATTCTAAAGTTATTGATACATAAAAAAATATATTTAAATTTTATAATTTCATTTTTATAATTTAATTATTATAATATATATAAGTAAGTTTATAATATGGCTGAAGATTTAGAAAGTTCAGGGGATGAAATGAATTTAGGAACTCGTGATTTTTTAAGAATACAAACACTTCGAAGAAAAGTAAGCGATATTATTTTAATGAAGTATATTAATTATATATGATTATCATAATTAATATTATTATATGGGTTCATTCCATAATCATTATGATAATCATTATCATAATGCCGTTATTATAACATAATGAAATGCATAAATAATATATACAACCATATACTCATTATAATAATGCTGATCGTATATATTATTTATACATTTAATGATGTTTTACAATTATTATTATAATCATTTAATATAATTAAATTATATCGAATATAATATTCGGATTACGATTAAAAAGGACGAGTTGAGTTTTCGTAGGTTCACTTTGGGATGTACATTACGTAATGCAGCTACAAAAAGCAATCAGAACAAAACTAAACCAATTAAACCAACTAAACCAGTTAACCCACACATATCAATACATAATCATTATGATAATCATTATATTATCATAATATAATTATGATACATTATCATAATGTATATATATATATATATATATATATACAATTAAATCACATTTAAAATGTAACCTCTAACCCCCAACTCGTCCTTTTTAATCATCTACTTTATATTCGAATCACGGTAAAAACTGACTCTGATAGATAAAAAGTAAAAGGTAGACGTATGTCATGTATACACAGAAATGAATATATATACACTAAATGACTTATATCCTTTCTATAATATATACATTTTGTGACCTAATTAATAGTAGAATTTTGTGATCAACTTAAATTCAATTAAATGATTCAACTCCCGCCACTCGCGTTTGTTTGTTTAATTGTTACTCGTTAGTTTTGACCCGTAACCCTATATTCAATATAATAATTTTATATTTTATTATAATATAATTATAATATATGAATTATCTGACAGAAGGCCTCCGATTGTTATTATAAGAATTGCAGAGTTCAAGGTGGGCGGTACTTATATATTTCACTCAAATACAATATTTACGCACTAATGTAAAATTAAAAATAATTTTTCCGAGTAATGCATCATACGATATTTTATAGTAACATAATATTGTACAGGTTCACTATGGGATATAATGCAGCTAACAAAAATAAAAATAGAAAAATAAAACCAAACCAAAGAAATCAAACAACCCCAAAATATCAATCAGCAAATATATATATATATTAAATATTGTATAAATAACAAATATGTTGTGCCTAATTTAATGTGGTACGTATATCATACCGGTCAGACTATTTTAAATGATGCAGTAGTGAGTAATATATATATATATTACTGAAATATATAAGTACCGCCCATATTGAACTCTGAAATTCTAATAATAATAATCGACGGCCCGTCTTCAAGATTCACGCAATATTCACGTATATATATATACAATATTGTATTGTTAACGGATTATGGTCAAAAGATTCGTGATTTAAACGCCCGCATGTTGTGTAATGTCAATAAATCATTAGTTTAATTAGATGTATCATAAATAATGGCTGTATTATGGAAAGGATGTCTATTAGGTATGTGAAGTGTATAGTACGAGTTTATTATGGGTAAGCTGTAACGGGTATGTAAGTAATGTGTATTACTTGTATACTTGCTTATCGTAATATGTTGAGAGGATATGCACAGATATAACACTCCTTATCAATGAGGTGTACTTAAAAGTGAATCTCTACTGTATAGTAGTATCACCAATATCTTATAAATGTAGATTTCATTCGGTTTCTATACAACAATGTTTCCATTGTTATATTAAATTGCATACAATATAAGTTTGCTTTTAATCACCTCATAGATATGTATAGAATTTAAAAGCAACATATCCTATTACTTTATCATATATTAGTAATGAACACTTCGTTTACATCATATAAATGATTATTTAAAACCATTTTTTTGGGGCATCAAATATGTATTTAAATCATGAGCCCTAAGATAATATTTTTATAAACAGTAATATTTGTATGCTAATATTCGTAAATATTACATTTTATCTACTATATAATATACATATTTTAGTATTAATAGATATAATATTGTTATTTAATTATATTTTATGTACATATTATATATAATAAACAGTAATAATATTATTTAATAAATAATATTTATTACTCAGAAATACGTGTAAATCTCTAGAAGCTTATATCTCAATACTTTATTTTGCATTTAATTTCAGAGTATATGCCAGTAGTAATATATATTATAGTATATGCCCTTATGCACATATATATTATTATATATGACTAATATATATGGAAATGATACATAATGATTTTGAAATAAACTGCGCACAAACAAAGATGTTGTAAAGATTTAGGTCACGCAATCAATTGTCTATTATTCTATTACAATTATTAACTTCACTTTACAATATCTTATACTTCTCATGTAATCTTATAAATTAACTAATCCGTTAGATATGAATGTTAATTAAAAAAAGTAGTAATTGTTGTCGATTAAAATAGTATTTTCCTACCCTTATCTTATACATGAACAATGAATGTTTGGTACTTAGGGTGGGGGAAGCATTCATTTCATTTTTTTTTCAACAATTATTATTCTTTATTATATTAAATTATAATTCATTAATTTTAAAATGATGTATAATATTTCGTCATGATTAATTATTAGTAACGGGTCTAATGGTGGAACCTTCCAAACATCATAAATAGTGTAAACAAAATTACTGAGATATAAGCTTCTAAAGTTTTGTGTGTAATAAATATTACATAAAATGTATATTATATATTGTACAGGCGTATGTTTATATTGTAGAGATAAGGCACTTATAGTTACTCTTGAAGGACATATTATACATCATTTTAAAAATAATGAATTCTTTTGTAATATTATAACTTATAATTTATAAGTACAATTGTTGAAAAAATATGAAACTAACGCTTTCATAAATATTTACATTTTAAATAAGAAATAAATAAATAATTTTTGTTATATCGCTTAATGGGATATAATGAAATGCTTAACGCGTAATACAGGTGTTTTTTTTCGAAAAAAATTTAATTTAATTTTTTTTATTAATGTAAAATTATAATACTTCACATATTATCTTTTATGTGGTGTTTAAATTATATTCATTTTGTTTATATTATATTATTTGTACATGTATATTCATATATTATATTTGAAACTTGATTTACTCAGAATAATTATTTGTGACCAATCATGCTGACATAACTAGTATTAACTTTTGTACAATTGAATATTTTTTCTTAATTTTTTCAATATAACTAGATAAAACCTGTAAGATTAAAGTTATTTGTCAAAATTAAAAAATATTTATTTAAAAAATTTTAATTAGCAATTTAGTTGGAAAATTAACATTTTTTATCAGATATTTCAATTATTTTTTTTAGAAACGTATAAAGTATAAAGATGTGTAAACATCTATAAATTTCAACATATAATATAAAAATATGGAATATTATTAATAGATTAAAAAAAAAGAGAATATTTTTTGAGTTAATAGATTTCTAAAAATAGCATTTTTCGTATCTTTTACATGTAAACCAAACCATTGTATCGCGTCCCCTTAATTAAACTCGCGCAACAATTTGTTCATTATTGTGCAGCCTATTTAACGATATAAACCCAAACCAAACGTATATTATTATTATTATTATTTATTTGGGTTTATACAATTTTTAAATGAAGGTTAACAAAAGTGTTTGTGATAACATGGTAATATAATATAAAAACAAGGTAATATATGCTCGTGATATATTAAATAATAAAAATTACATTATAACTCATATGCAATTATAAATAAATGAGTTTTTAATAATGTTTTAAATGATGATGTTGATACACAAGATCGTAAATTATAAATATATTCTAGATATAAACCCAAACCTCTCCGCGTAATCACCAGAACATCGCTGCCCCCCCCTTTCACACAGGAGGCCTACCTAGAAGGAATCCGTCGGGGCACCGAGGACGCGATACACGTGGGCTACGAACACGCTCAGAATCTGATCAGCCCTTTAGCCGGCCGTATAGCTAAGGTGTACGGATTCTTTAGGTTTCTAACCGCGCCACCAGCGGTCTGTAATAGTAGTAGTAGTAGTGGTCGCCACCGATGTAGGTTGATACCTGGTAATGAACGAGAGACGTGTCTTATTCCGTACCGATTAGTCGTATGTAATGTTTGTAGTGAATTTAATTTTCTATAAAAATATTTGTTTGCGAAGTTTTAGTAGATATTTCTAAATATAAATTCGTTAATTACTTTCGTCTATCGAACGTTTCAGTCGCGTACTAGATATATTCCCTCGCGGTTACACCGCACCCCCTTATACCCCGTATCGTGTAGCTCCATCCACGAGATGACCCAAGACCCGGACACAGAACCCCTGTTGCAGCAGATCGTCTCGCTACAGGAAGACTACCAGGCGCACATCACCGATATCGTGCAGAACTCCTACTCGTTACCGTTGACGACCGACGACCTTCTAGATCAGCTCGCGACCTCCGTAGAACTCGAGGCCGACTTCTCGAAGTGTATGTCCGACGGGGCCGGGGAAACCAGTCCACCCAACGATAGTCGTTAGATATAACCATTATTATAGAATGTTAAATCCTTGAAGAGGAAGTATTTCATATTAAACATGCAATTCACATTATAAACTATAAAACTAAGAGAAAACAAACTACAATTCTTCTAATAAATATTATTGTTATTAGTATTAGTGTTATACGGTGTTATTATATTCAGAATATTTTTCACTGATATTTAATTTGTTATAACAAATATATATATATATATATATCTATAATGTGAATAATGAATATAAATACAGTCCTGACAAGTGTTTTAATACAATATATCAAGTGTTACAGTTTACCCACCTGTACCTACAACACAATTAATTAATTATACTGAAATAATTAGTTGTAACGCTTCGTAAAATTATAATTATTTATTCACAGAATTGTAAAATAGCACTAATTCTTTAATTAATTAACAATTTATTTTTTACATTAATATATTTTATCGATTAATAAATATTTTAATTTGAAGAAAACAACGAAACAATAGAAAAAATTCTACAAGAAAAGTTCACATGCGAAATCATGAAGCAGAAGATAACAGACATGTATCGTAATGAGGAGATTGAATTGAAAGTTAAATATTTAGAACATCAAATGTTTATTATGTTTGGTGAGATTGCTTAGTGTGTTTGGTCATTGTTCTATTTCATACAATTCTATTTAAAATTGTATACAATAATTATACATAATTTTACATTAAAATTATATTCGAACACTTATAATAGATTTATAATAAACGAATTAACAACAATTTGATTATTTTATAAAGTATTGTTATATTAATAATATTAAATTCGTATAGATGAATTTAGTCTGAGTAAATTTATAATCTATAATATATATTATTTTAAAAGTAGATCAATATTGGGAATATTATTGTTTTATAAAAATAACACATTATTTTAGAATGAAATAACATGCATGAATATATTAAATATATGTAATACAAGTGTACATTTTTAATTGTATAGTAGATGTATATGGTAGATAACTTATCTAAAGTCTACCTACAATATAACCACCTTAAAAGTATTGTAGTTTCTCAAGCTTCAATAAATAACATAAATTTAGAATTATAAATTTTAATAAATACAACTTTAAAATAATTTGTTTCTGCTATTTTATTTACTTGTTATCCTTTTCTAAATTGTAGATTATTTTATAATTTATTAGTAAACAAAATTATTTAAAAAAAAGAAATAAACTATATTTTATAAATATATCATATTTTAATACTAATTAATATATATTTAATACTAATATTATTTAAGAATACAATTTATTTTGTGATATAAACTTTAAATAATCACAATATAATTTATTAATAGTGATTTATGATTATAATTTATATAATATATTTTATATTTAAATATTATTATACATTAAAAATGTTAATTTTTAAATATTTCGAACATGTAAAATATATTAAAAAATTAATTTCTATAACTAGGGAAATTCCTACAACTAGAAATTAAGAAGAAATAAATAGTCGTTAATAATTAATCTATAATATAATGTACATGCATATACTATAATATGGTAGAACTGTTTAAAGTACTATAGTACATTGATAGTTTGCATTTTACTTTTATAATAATAAAGCTTCTTTAACAACAAGAAAGCGTCTTTTACAGCCAGTTTTTTATAGCTCTCTATCGTCTGACATACTTATTCGGTAGTTTAGGTGCGAACGATTATAATTATAGGGCAATATCGGCCGTAAAGTAGACCGATGTTCTAAATGTGTTGGTAATATAATATCATATTGTTTACTCTAACCTCTATTCTTACAATGATTACATGAGCATTGTTATAATTAAATGTTATATATATAATATATTTATATTCTATTATTGATATATTAACTAGGCCATTTTTATCATTATAAGGAATATCCTACCGGCCTAAATAAATGATACATAATTTAATTACCAATTAAATTAGGTCGAAACATGTGTACTCTAAGTTTATATATGAATAAACTATTATCAAATCTTTGCCTGGTCCAATATCTAGTAAATGTTCTAAAATAAATAATTGGAAGCAGTTGATATCTGGCAATACAAATAGAGCTGTATTGTATCGGTATGAAGACTGTAGCTTAATATTCACATTAATAGTTATTTTGAATATTTATCGTAGTTTAATTTCTTAAATAATTAGTAAAATTTGAATAAAAATTAATGGATCGTATAGATTTTATAATAATAAGTAAGTAGACGATTTAAAATATTTAAATGATATACATATATATAATATAACTATATAAACAATAAATAACCAGGCACCGTAATGAACCCCTCTAGTGTAAGTATACAAATATGTTCTATATGTTTAAAAATAATGCTTTCTCATAATTAAATATTTAAATGATATGGAATTGTATAAACTCTAGAAATGATTATTATACGTAAGTTTTGTATTTATCATGTTTAATTAAAATATTATAATTATTAAATATAATACTATTATTAAATCTTAATAAATAACTGACTATTAATTTATATTCACTTTCTATATTGAAATATATTTAAAAAAACAAAATTTTTTTATATAATAATAAATAATATAATTAATAAATGAGTATAAAATTAGTATATTATTGTTAAAATATAAAATATTAGTATATTATTGATGTATATAATTTATTAGTATAAAATAATATTAAAACTCATACATATACTTATAAAGTATAAGTATCGTAAAAGAGAGTTATCGATGATAACTTATCACCATTGTACGAAAATAAAGCTGTAAGGTGTAATGAAATACTGTAATGACAATAAAAACCGACGATAAAACGTAATCGACCGATTGCTATAGCTGTAAACTATAGGTGGCGACGGCGGTGGTTAAAGATTACGTAATGCGCGATTTGAACGATGACGACGACGATGTAACGGGGGTTGAATAGCACCGCTACACTCGGGTTAGCTAGCGTGTGGGTAGTTAAGGTATATATACAGGGGACATGGGGCTCAAGCTAACTTCATACGTGCGTGCGTGTGTTTACAGCTTGGGTAGTATGCGATGCTGTATCCGTAGAAAAGTCTTTACACTAGGGGCGCTGCAACAGGGGGGGACATGTCCCCCCACTTTAAAATATAGGGGGACCTCCTATGTATAGGTTGGTCCCCCCTACATACAAAATCATTACAGCGCCCCTACTTCACACACACACGCACGCGAATATAGGTATAGATAGTATAACATCTATATAGGGAGCAGTAGGGCATCGATAAAACGCGATATATATATAATATATAACACGAATTAGCGCGGTAAGGCACGGGGGCGAATACAACTAGATATCTCAGGGGGGTGCGGGGTGGGGGGGGGGTGGGGTACTCGGTGATGTCACGTGATCCCTAGTAGGAGTCGACGGAGAACTGCTGGAGCGTCTGTTTCCACGCGATGTCCGCGTTAGGGATGGGCTCGAGCATCGTCTGCTCTTCGTACACGCAACTGCCTCTGCCGGTGATGGTGATCACAGTCTTGGTCCTGCGGCGGGGGAGAATAGGGCTCTATTATTATTATTATTATACACACGCGGCACTATTATTATTATTAAATAGTTTATCGACTACAAAACATCGTATGTTTATCGCCGTCGTATAAGACAATAATAATAAACTATCTACGTGCGTACACACTAGATGTAGGTGTTGAGGGAGTACACACGTAGCGTGTATGTGGTGGGAAAACTAGCTAAATCGGTATGAAATTAAAATAATTCGTAATATGCGATATTGATTAATGATACGTTATTTAGTATCTCAACAAATTGCCTATGAAATCAGTTTAAAATATATAAACAAAATCATCTAAGCAATGTTTAAAATCATCTTTTAGTATATATCGTTATAAATTGTATTATTTATTTTATATAATATTTAAAACTGAAACGTTTATATTTATATATTATCTATATAGTATTATTATTATCAGATTTAGGTTTTTACATCAGGGTAATTATAGAAGCATAGCTTATCATCATAATTACCCTTTAATATATTGGTATACATATTTTATCATGTGACATTATAACAATATAATAGCTATAGAGACATACAACTAGTACAGCTGTATACATAATTTCTCTTACTATATATAAATAAAATAGGTATGTATAGTAATCTGATACAAAATTCACAAATATAATTTCAAATTGCTATTGTATAATATTATATCCGTATATTGAAAAACAAATTTTATATTTTGTATGTCTATTATTATATATCATATAATATATGTAATAAATAAAATTGTATTATTATATCTTAAGATTGTATTAGATTTGATTCATAGATTTGAATTCATTAAACATTTGTTTAGTTCAGTTGGCATATTCATAGCTACGTATTCACTATCTCATGAGAAATCGTAAAGGCATACGCTCGCACTGTTGTATTCCTTTACAGATGTCATATTTAAGATCAAGATGAATTTTATTTAGTATTTTTATCATGACTAATATAAATGATAAATATGCATGAACCCGACATAGTAACTTTTATCAGATTTCTTGGGTTTTAGTCTAAAGTATATACTTTACACACATTTATCTTTTAAATTAATTACCTACAATAACTGGTGTATTTTAATTTGTAAATTAAATGATGATTAATCAGTTGTTAATATGACAAAATCATTAAACTCTACGATATGTGATACTATAGTATCAATATATTGATAAGGATACTATAAAATCTATAGTGTACAGTGTACATTATACAGTGTACACTAAGAAATACCAGTTTGGTAATATTTGTATTTACCTTCATAGAAAGAACCATTTAACTTAGAATAATTCATCTTAATCATTTCAGATATAATAAACAAAACAAATACATACGAGACTACGCACTACGAACTATGCTAGCCTTACCTGGTACCGTATCTGAGATGAGGCAAACAGTTCACCGAGATGGAGCTCAGTTCTTCAGCTGAGCCGTCGGGCATGTGCACACTCTGACTGTCCAGGATGTCGTCCGGGTAATTCCTACAGGTGCGCTCATGTAAGTAGTTGTGGTCAGGTGAATACGAGTCACGATGGTGATGATGATGGTGATGGTGATGATGATGAGGAATAATGGTTTATTTGCACTAAAATAGGTCCATGTAATATGTGAAATATGTTTTTAATAGTTTTTCGCAGTTGGAAAAGAAACTAAATTAAATTTTAAACGAATAAATGAAAAAAATGTCTCGCATTAAAATATAGAATGTCGATATCGGATGCGATTAAGTTTACATATAAACTTTGTATTATTTGACAGCAGATCCATTAGTTGTTCGTGTAGCCCGCCACTGTTATCATCCTTAACATCGCCTGTAGCTCGCGATAGAGAGTTCACTATGTCGGTGAACAGGAGTTTACCGACGCTTCCTTTGTTCCACGGCTTCTCGTAGTGTACCGAGTTACCAAACTGATAGATTCCTGTGTTAATGGTACGCATTGAACTATCGACGCGTGTAAAATAAATATATTGTCTTTTTTACATAATTTAACCGATTGTATATTTTACATGAAATACGATAACATATTAAATCATGAAAACCACTGTAAATTTAATATTTATAAAAATGTAATACTTGTTAAATAAAGATAACTGATTATTTTTCGGTTATTAATTTGTCATATAAAAGTTATGTAGAGAGAGGAGACCCACATTACATTATTATTTAGTTTGTATATGATTTCAAGTATATATATATAGAATATTGCCTGGTCATTTCTGCACAACTATTGATAGTATTTAATAAATACTATATATATATATATATATTTAAATTAGTTACCTATAATAAATGTGATATTGACAAAATAGGTTATTTCTAAATATATTTCACCATGGAAGTAAATAATTTATTTATAGAAATATAATTATTAAATATGTAATTTTACATTTTATAAATTAATTCATTATTGAAAATTAATGGGTCATATATATCAAAGCAATATATTTATATTTTAAAAAGTTCCTATATAGGGGGGATGCATAAGTTGGGAACAGTTTTCAAAATATTACCAGCAATCGAGGTGGGCAGCGAACGAGCATAGCGTATACAGTTAAAAATAGATTATATGTTTATATTCATGCATCAATGACTACCGATATTGATAAAGTTTATATAAAATATATATGATATACACACACACCCACATATATATCTTCCTTCATATACAAATTTACATGTGATTTCATATATCAATACTTTTCATATATATATATATATATATATATATGTCTTGTCACTGTATACGGCATCCGGAACTATCAACACACCCGCTCATTTTATGGGAACCCACACAAGGCAGAGCTAACAGAGGTCACCGACAATTGAACTATGTTGATGTGTTAAAAAAGACACTGGTCTCCTAGAGAAGGAAGAGATAAGAACCAGCATGCTCGATAGATATATCTGGCGGGAGTTGACTCATACTGATGCTCGAGTAGACGATCAAGATCATCCTCGAAATTAAGCAAAGTAAGCAATATATACATAATATTATTAATATTATATTATTGTGGCATTTGTTATTACAAGCAGTAATAAGTATATTATATTTTGTTATCATATAATAATCATTGGATAGTTGTTCTAATACAAAATATAACTATAAATCTATATTATTGTATTAGATAATACTATATAATACATAATAAACTAGTATACACAATTAAGTATGTATAATATTAAATGTATACAAGTCAACAAAATCAATATATATATATATATATAAATATGTATGTATGTGTGTGTGTAATGCACTGTGTATACACATGGGTTTTTATTCTAATTAGTAACCTCATGTTATCAATAGATGTATCATACACTGTATGATTTATACAGTATATGCACTGCATACATATATAGGCATTGATGTGTGAATATAAACATAACATCTATTTTTAACTCTATACGCGCTCGCCTCGATTGCTGGTAACATTTTGAAAACAGTTCCCAACTCGAGCACCTCCCTATATATATTATGTAAGCTCTGCAAAATGAGATAACAATTATAAGTATATCAAAGCAATATATTTATATTTTCAAAAGTACCCTCTATATATTATGTATGAACTCTGAAATATAATGGTTAATTAACAGTTCAAATGGTGGACCCTTACAAGTATTCTAAACTGTGTAAACAAAATTCCGTGATTTAAGATTCTTAAATTGTGTGTGTAATAAATATTACATAATTAATAATATGTATTATATTTTGTATAGGAGTATGTAAGATGCATATATGCATATATAAGACACTTATAGTTGCTTTTTAATGAAATCTTATACATCATTTTAATAAATTTAACTTAGTTTATATAATATTTATCATATTTTAATATTTTAAATTAAAATAATCAAAAAGAAACACTTTCCCCCTTAATCAGAAATTTATAAAATTCTTATGTACGTGACAAATTTACTTATTAAAAATGGATTTTTATTAAAAAAATATCTATTATATTATAAAATAAATATGCATGAATACATCGTTATTCCTGATAATAGATTAAAGACTAAACATACTCACACAAATATACACGCGCATGCGTATATAATTAAACATGCACCTAACCACATACACCCGTATGTAGATACGTACACACACACACACACACATAGAAATAGATTACCATTACTGAAATTCATCTTAGAACCACCTTCTGCATTAGTGAACAGTTTCCCGGACCACTGATTACCTCTGTAGTGGGTTAAAGTTTAATTTAGTGGGTTAAAGTTTAGATTAGTGAGTTAAAGTTTAAGTTAGTGGGTTAAAGTTTAGATTAATTAGTCTTAGTGTATACCAGTAAGTCAGCAAAACTCGCTACAATATTAGTTGGTACTACCAACTTTGTAGTGTTCGACTAGTAATGGGTCGGTGGTAAGGTATCTAGCGGTTGTCACGTACGTGGCGAGTGACTGTATTAGTCGTTCAACATGTAACATTGTAATTAATGGTTTGTGTGATCTGAGAAGGTTATCTGTATTCAATTATATCTTCGTAAATGGTTTAAAAATCTACCTACATACCTTATTCTATATTCCTACCTACATATATACTTACCTATCTACATAGCTAGCTACCTCTCTCTCTACCTACCTACATACAGGTCTATACACTTACCTACCTACCTACCTACCTACCTACCTACCTACCTACCTATATATATTATCTACCTACCTACTTACTTCTCTACATACATTCCTACCTCTCTATTAACCTATCTACCTACATATATACTTCTCTACCTAGTTACCTATCTACTTACCTTAATACATACATACATATATATATATATACATAAATATATACATACATAAATACATACATACACATACATACTCACATGCATACAGACATACATATATATATATATATAATATACAAACTCATACATGCACTAAGATAATTAATAAGTGCACCTATTTCTATACATAGAGTTATGAATCATACAATGTATCATACAAATATAAATTCGTGAGTATTATATAATCATGGTTTAGATAATGTACTTAGCTCCTCCCTTATCTATTAATACATTGTGTGTTTACAAATTCAAATAGTGCACACTACATATAGCTTACATAGTTTGGCATTCCGATCGTTCAAATGCTTCAAACTTTTAGTATATCACCAAATATTTAATAATATTGCATATAATATTATTAGTATATTTTTGTTAACTATTCGAATTATATGATATAAATATTTGATTTAATCGAATAGTGAAAATAATTATTCGATATTTTCGAATAATTGAATATTTATTTATAAACTATTTGAAATTTTCGAATAGTTTGATTATTCGATATTCGAACCGTTTACATCACTAGTCTTAACATGCATATACATATATATATATATTGCATCTCGAATTGTTACATCGTTAGTTTACACTATATTTTAGATTATAATTCAGTAATATAAAATATTTAGAAAGATAAACTACTGTAAGTCGAGTTGGCACAAATATAATTTCACTGAAATAAATAAAAGAAAGAAAGTATACGCTGAAGGTATTCACATAAGCAGGTATTAAAAGCTAGACTTACTAGCCGTTCTAAACTACTGTGATATTAGCTAAGGAAATATGAACATAAATTAAATGAATACAACGAAGCTAGAACTCTGATACATATTTAAGTAAAGGGTACATCGTTACATTCAGAAAATGCCACGATATTAAAGAATCTTAAAGTAGAAGTTACCATTATTAAAATACTCAGTAGAATGCATGCTTCCTATATGACTCGTTAATCATTATGCATTTAGAGAATACGTCGAAGGTATGTATTCTAAATGTATAATATTAATTCCTGTATATATTGACTATTAATAATACTTTGCATCAACAACATTAATCAATGTAATAACACAACAGAATTAATAATTGTATTAATTACCATACCAGATATATAATTGATATATATATAATGGATATATATATAATGGATATATATATATATATATATATATATATGCATATATGTGTATACGTATATATCATGGCTTTATGTAGGATGAACACATATACAACAGGAATTACTAATCCATAAGCACTTTTATTACGCGTAAAAGGAACTATAGAATAGGGGGAGAACTATGGGACAGAGGGGGTAACTATAGGACACGAGGGCGGGGGGACTTACAAACCTATTTTCTAGTGACACAAAGTTAAAGAGGTTATACTGAGCGGACCCCATCGCTATGGATTCTATGTAGGCATCGCTGTTTCCGTCACTTCTCAGGAAGTCGGGCACCAGATGACCTTGAAATCGGTAAAGGGCATTAGTACCGGTGATGGTCATACATCTACACATACGTATTATGAATGGTTCGACTTGTTAAATAAAAATAGTATATATTATTGTATAATATTTAGTAATAGTAAGGATATCTTTATGCTAGCCGTGGTCTCTCTGTTTCCTGAAATAGATAACAGCTGTTTATTTACTTATATTTCAATGATAAATTATTTCATTGATAATAGATCATTGATCATATATACCTGATATATCATTAAATTTGTCAATTAAAAAAGCCTTGTTTTATTTATATATTAAAATCTATTATTAAAAATATGAATTTATTTATAAATTCGGTTAAAATGAAATATATTTTTCAATAATATTTGGATCAACGTTCAAAATAATGTGTATGTTTAAGAGGTATGAATAGAAATAATTAATTTTAAAATGATTTTTTAATTATAAAAGTTGTTGACATAGAAAATGAATAATAAATATAAATATGTACTCCTCTAACATAACGTAATATGATATAATCATTTAAACATAACATACAACTTTATACAAATGTATATAATCAGATTACCTATCCTTGATTATAACTAAGTAGTAACCTCTCCCTGCCTTGATGGGATCCTGACGGCCCAGTATGTTCAACAGGCACCCTATCCTACCTTTAGTGGAGAGAGCCAACCATGTACCACCCTGTCTTCCTGGCTGGTAGTCTAAACCTAGTAGTAGTAGTAGTAGTAGTAGTAGTAGTAGTAGTAGTAGTAGTAGTAGTAGTAGTAGTAGTAGTAGTAGTAGTAGTAGTAGTAGTAGTAGTAGAAGTAGTAGTAGTAGTAGTAGTAGTAGTAGTAGTAGTAGTAGTAGTAGTAGTAGTAGTAGTAGTAGTAGTAGTAGCAGCAGCAGCAGCAGCAGCAGCAGCAGCAGCAGCAGCAGCAGCAGCAGCAGCAGCAGCAGCAGTAGTAGTAGTAGTAGTAGTAGTAGTAGTAGTAGTAGTAGTAGTAGTAGTAGTAGTAGTAGTAGTAGTAGTAGTAGTAGTAGTAGTAGTAGTAGTAGTAGTAGTAGTAGTAGTAGTAGTAGTAGTAGTAGTAGTAGTAGTAGTAGTAGTAGTAGTAGTAGTAGTAGTAGTAGTAGTAGTAGTAGTAGTAGTAGTAGTAGTAGTATTAGTAGTAGTAGTAGTAGTAGTAGTAGTAGTAGTAGTAGTAGTAGTAGTAGTAGTAGTAGTAGTAGTAGTAGTAGCAGCAGCAGCAGCAGCAGCAGCAGCAGCAGCAGCAGCAGCAGCAGCAGCAGCAGCAGCAGCAGCAGCAGCAGCAGCAGCAGCAGCAGCAGCAGTAGTAGTAGTAGTAGTAGTAGTAGTAGTAGTAGTAGTAGTAGTAGTAGTAGTAGTAGTATTAGTAGTAGTAGTAGTAGTAGTAGTAGTAGTAGTAGTAGTAGTAGTAGTAGTAGTAGTAGTAGTAGTAGTAGAAGTAGTAGTAGTGGTAGTCATAATATATAAGGTATTTTAGTTATAGGATATTCTATATTATTACAGGATTAATATGTATTGGTACAATACTACAATACTATTGTAATATATAATATGTATCATATATCTTTAGAAAATTTACTAATAATTATATATACACAAAATATGATTTATATTCTAGATAAATTAGAGATATATTGTAATTAGTTGCTTTCATACTAAAAAATCAACCCGATATCTGGGTGATTTTTATAGTTATTGTTGATATTTTTGAGTATAATATCGGGCAACAGTTTCGATGTGAATGCTATGCCGATATCGGGAGGTTCAATTCATACATCATGCGCATATTTATAGATAAGTTACTTATTAAATCTTTGACTTGCCCCTCTTTGTTGTTTAATGTTTTAGAACGAATAACATTTATTAGATAAATAATAGCACAATTTCGTTGGTGTGAAAAGATAACCAGTGATCTCGTGCGAAGTAGTTTAATTCGGTTTCGTGATTTCGGTGCGCAATGTATCTTCTATGTTAAAATTATTATCTAATGAATTATGTAGGCCTTTATATATTATTTTTAATTCATCTTTATTATCGGGTAATATACCGAAAATTTTGAAAAAATCTATAATCACACCAATTTTTAAAAAGGGGCCTATTTTAGGCCTATTTCAATAACATGTGTAATGTGTAGAGTATTAGAGCGTATTATTTATAAACAATTAATTTTTTATTTAAAATCTAATAATTTATTAACAAAATATCAATATGGTTTTATAAGTGGAAAATCCACAGAATTACAATTAACAAAATGTTTAAAATTTTGGTATAATGAATTGAATAATAAAAAATGTGTAGATATAATATATATTGATTTTGCAAAAG
Organism: Osedax fenrisi; assembly: GCA_964019155.1. Taxonomy (NCBI): domain Eukaryota; kingdom Metazoa; phylum Annelida; class Polychaeta; order Sabellida; family Siboglinidae; genus Osedax; species Osedax fenrisi. Next base: position 31,254,112 of record OZ025241.1, on the reverse strand, counting down.
CTTTTGATGTTGTTTCTCATGAAAAACTATTATTTAAATTAAAATCATACGGTATATCTAATAAAATAATAAAATGGTTTTATAATTTTTTATCGAATAGATCTCAAATTACACGGGTTGAAAATTCTTTTTCAAATAGTTCTATTGTAAAATCTGGAGTACCACAAGGATCGTTTTTAGGTCCAATTTTATTTTTATTATATATTAATGATCTTCCTAGTATATTCTCTTCAAAAATTCATTTTGATTTATTTGCAGATGATACAAAAATATATTTTTCTTACGCATCTGTGAGTGAAAGATTTCTTTTACAAAATAATTTAAATTTATTTTCACAATGGGTGAATAAATGGCAATTAAATATTTCATTATCAAAATGTGCAGTTATGACTTTATGGAAGGTTACTCCACCAAAATATTTTATAAATAACCTTTTATTTAATAAACATATTGATTATATTTGTAAAAAAGCTTATTTTTTTTGAATTCAATTTTTAGATGCATTACTACAAAATCCCCTAGAGCATTATTAAATGCATATAACATTTATAGCAGACCAATTTTAGAATATGCATCCATAATTTGGTCACCTTTTTCAAAGGTTAGTAAATTTCTTAGTCTCATAGACCAAATTGAAAGAGTGCAAAGATTATTTACTAGAAGATTAATTACAAGATGCGTAGGATATACAAATTCATCAAATATTAATTATAAATCATATATAGAGAGATTGGTATATTTTAAATGAGAATCACTTGAACTTAGAAGATTAAAAATAGATCTAACTACAATTTTTAAAATTTCAAATAATTATACAGATATAAATATATCTGATATTCTTAACATTTCGAATAATTGTAGAACTAGAGGTAATTGTAAAAAATTAAATGTAATACATAATTATGATAATATAATTAAAAATATAATTAATAATAGATCAGTTAATTTATGGAATTCATTAAATAATGATATAATAAAATCTGTATCTTTTTCATCTTTTAAAAATAAAATAAACAAAATCTGTTTTGACAAACAACTTTTTTTTAACAGAAATTTATAATTTTATATTGATTTATGTTTCATTTTGTATCTTAATTATTGCATTATCTCTTCTGGTTTTTTTTTTAATGTGTTTTTGTTATAGAAAATTTGGGTTTTTATATCTATATTTCAAATATATTATAATATAAAATTAATAATTCATTATTATTACAGATAAAGTGGGAAGTATTATTTTATTTTTGTTTGTTCTGTATTATATTTTGTTATAAATTTATTATTGTTATAGAAAATTCGGGTTTTTATATCTATATTTCAAATATAGTATAATATAAAATTAATAATTCATTATTATTACAGATAAAGTGGAAAGTATTATTTTATTTTTGTTTGTTCGGTATTATATGTTTGTTTTATATATATTTTGTAAATATGTTTCAAATGTATTATTCAAATGTATTATATTACTAAACTACAATATTAATAATTTTCTATTATTTCAGATTATAGTGATAAGTATTATATTGTTTGTTTCGTAATATTATTGGTATGTTTTGTTATTAACTGTTTTTGTATAAGTATATTGGTTTATTTTATTTGTAACTTGTTCTGTTTGTATATATATATATATATGTTTCAAATTTATTATACAATTAAAATATAAAATTAATAAAGTACTACCTATTATTATTACAGATTTTGGTAAGTATTACATTATTTGTTTGTTTCATTCAAGTATTTGTTTCATTCTAGTATTGGTTTAATTGATTTTAAACATGTTCTGTTTATAATATATTTAAAATTTAACATTTAAATATTAAACTATATAACTAATAATTTATTACTAAAACAGGGTACAATATTTCGATGCCACTTACAAAATAATGTATTTTATTTCTATTTTCGATTATTTTTACGCTATCTTTTATTTCTATATTGATCATTTTTCGTTTATTTTTACTATATTTTACTATATGATTTATTTCTACTTTCGATTGTTTTTCGTTTATTTTTACGGTAACTGTAAAACGTTTTAATTTCTTTAATTTTTTAATTTCGTATTATTCTTTGTTTATTTCTATAACGTATGTTATCGTTAGCAAATATCTATACTTTATACTTTCGATTATATTTTCGGCTTTTTTTTGCTTAAATAAATTATCAATCAATCAATCAATGTAAGTTCTACTATTTATAAACAATTATTTAACCTCCTTTACGGATACCCCTAACCTCCGTAGAAAAAGCGTTCATTCGTCCAATAGTCAGCTGACAGGGCGGGCCTATCGAAGAACTCGTCCCTAGTGTTCGCCACGACCAGTCTATAGTCATTGCCCTCTGCCTCATTGTCGATGTAAACAAATAGAAGACACATGGTGTTCCCTATTAAGGCGGTAGCGGTGCACGCATATCTTAATAACTAATAATGATTAACTTCACATTAGGTCGCACATTCTAGGTATACATATATCATATTTATAATATATAAATACAGGTAGGTATATTTCTATGTATGAAAAATGAATCATAATTATAATTATATATATAAATATATAGTAAAAAAACAACAAATATACATGTAAATAAGTAATATCTATATGTGGTACAAGATTAGGAAATTGAGGCATGGTATGAGTTATGGTCATACTAAGTATGACCTACTCATGGAAAGATCGTTATGTATTACAAATATAATAACATGAATATTCTATATTTATACTATTCCTAAATAAATGTATACGCTAATTCGAATACATAATTATGCTGTCATTTAGTGCGTAGTTTATTTTTTAAATCTGTTAGATGTTGACCATAATCCAAATTAATCATAAGGAATGTATCGCAAGTTGAGATTAACAACTAATTCTAGTTTCCAACTAAGTTTTATATTAAAATAATCCAGTAATAAATTAGAAAAACTGGATACTGCACGAGTTGGGAACAGTTTTCAAAATGTTACCAGCAATCGAGGCGGGCGGCGAGTGCTCATAATGTATACAGTTAAAAATATATTATATGTTTATATGCATGCATCAATGTCTACCGATATTGATAGAGCTTATATAAAGCGTATATGATATATATATATATATATATATATATATATATATATATAGGCATACACATACATAAACATACACACACACATATACATACATACACACACATATATATATATATATATAATCTATTTATAACTTTCTAGTGTTGGGCGCTCGCCACCCATCTCAATTGCTGGTGACATTTTGAAAACTGTTGCCAACTATTGTTGCACTATAGTGCATCCCCCTTACAGTGATTGGCAGGATCGCGATCATTGATCGGCGATCCAATTCGGATCGGGTAAGAAAGAGAGGATCGGGTAACTAATGGAGGATCGGGAAAAGTATAGGGATCGGCGATCCCGATCCATAACAAACTATCGGTGCCCATCATTGCATATACGAAACACTAATATTATTATATTTATTTATAAGAATATTAACAACATTTTAGTATTGTATTATTACATTGATATGAAATTGTATTTATCATTATTTTGTAATATTTTCCAAAGTATTGCAAGACTAGGTAAAACCAACGTAGTATATAAATAATAATTGTTATTTTTACCATAATAGAATTTGATCAATTGAAATCATCAAATATTTTCCGAAAAATCTTTGATATCATTTTACGAAGCAGTCACAAAATAAAAAAAACTTTCGGAATATCTTTGATATAAGTAAACCACCGACTTTTACTCAACATACGATGTACGTCGTACAATGAATAGATACTTGTATACAAGTAAATGCATTTATATAAATATATTATATTTAATATTAAATTGAATATTCACTACATCATATAGTCTATATGATATACATTGAATATATGAATTGAATTACTTTGAATTATTATTGAAATATAATACATTGTATTATACAATATTATATTGAATATATTAATAAGAAATATTTTTTACAATTATTAACAATTTATATTATATAGGTATTATACTTAAACCCCTTTTTAAGGCATATATACCTATTGTTACGAATTATGAAATAAAATCGTATTAATTAAATATATTATATATTATATAAGTAATATCGTGATCAGGATCCGGATTAGGATTATCCTATCCTATCCTAAGGATAGGGTAACAAACTTAGGATCGGGATCGGATCTGGTAACGAATTGAAGATCGGGATCGGGAAAAGGATCGCATAAGAGAATAAATAGAGGATCCAGGAAAAAAGGATCGGTGCCCATCACTGCCCCTTTATAATAATTATAATCATTATAATAATGTCATTTTCAAATTGAATTTAAAAATCGACATTCTTAAAAAACTTCAGAAGGACGCCGATATTATACTTGTACATATGATCCAATATAATTAATTAATTAATACTTAATTATTATGTGAATACTATTTTAGATTATTTTATATTATAATAATAATTGCGTTATAGTAATTCCTATAACTATAAATGTATAAATTTATTTAAATTAATTTACAAAAATTAATAAATGTTACATTTTATGTATGCTAAATATACATTTAATGTAACATTATGTTAAATAGAATATATAATATAGATATAACGTTGAATATATTATAATTATAGTATTACATACCTTATTAAAATGATTAAGATATTGAACTATTCATAAGATAATAAATAGAAAGCTAGAAATTGCGTTGATAGAAAATTGTTTGTTTATAAAATTCATAAAAATCAAATATAGTGTTTTAGGGTATAGGTCTATTCGCCCGATAGTCATTTCGCACGAGTCTATTCGCCCGATTATTAAGTCGAATCGCCTGTTATTGAAAGACGATTAGCCTGATACAAAAGTCGAATCGCCTGTTATTATAAGTCGATTCTTTTGATATGCAAGCAGGGAGTCTACCTGATATAATTCTATTCTCCCTTTCATAGATTTATATATCACACATAAAAGTAATAGCCTCATAATAGCAGAATAATAGCATAAATAATAGCAACAAAGGTTTACGTTATAATATTATTATTATTATTAAATTTTATTTAAACACTTTTTGAACGGAAAAGAAACGTTAAAAAAGGTGTGTACACATTCATACAAAATATATGATTAAATGAATTAAATGAATTATATAAATGATGGAAAATAAATAAGGGTTAAATGTATCATTCATAAGGTGAGAAAAGGTGAGTTTTTAATTCTATTTTGAATTCAGTTCTTGATGTGGTGCACCGCAGAATATCGGGAAGTTCGTTCCATACCTTTACTCCATATTCAACGAATGAGCCAGTATTACTGTATGCTGGAACTTCTATAGCCTTTACTCGGAATATGTGACGAGAACGGAGACTCTTATGTTGCTGAATTACGGATATTAACAGGCATATATGCACACTCATGCATGCGGCCACCATGGAACACCTGCTTATTTATAAATAAGCAGGTGTTCCATGGTGGATAGCCGCATGCATGAGTGTGCATAATTTGTACACGATTCATTTCTTTACCGGTAGCCAGTGTACATCGCATATTAATGATGTGATGCTGATGTGGTTGTTATCAGCTCTGTGTGGTATGTCGTAAATGATACTGACGGCATAACGCTGTAGTGCTATAAGCGGCTTGAGTGTAGATATAGGTTAACGGCATAGAAGTGAATTACAATAATCAAAAACCGAAAGAACTAGACTTCTTACTAACATTTTACAAGAAAAAAAGTTAAGACTTTTCCTAATTTTGTTTATACAATAAAGTTGGTGGTTTATGTTGCGTATTTTGTGTAAAATAAATGTTTTCATATCAAGTGAATGGTCCAAAATTACATCGAGGTTAATAATAAATGGTGATGATTTAATGGATGTGCCGGCAAACGTAAAGGTGAATGGCATATTATTCTGCTAATATGTTTCCATTCAAAGTATATTATGATAATATTCATTTGTAATGCTATTATGCTGATATTATACCGCCATTAAAAGTATATTATGATGCTATTATGTTGCTATTAATTTGTAATGCTATTATGCTGATATTATGTTGCTATTATTTTAATAGCAGCATTATAGCACAATATATACATTTTAGGCTATTATGTATGCTATTATGCTGATATCATGAGGCTATTAATGTTAGCTGGGATTACCTACATTGTTTACAGTAAACTATAATATGAGCCCGATTGGCGAAAAAACTTATTCAAATCTTGATTCAATTATTATACACACACATAGTGTATAGGCATATTTCTTTGGAAATACTATAGTATAAATATACATATATATATATATATATATATATATATATATATATATATATATATATATAGGGGAAAGTCCCCGATTACCGACCCCTTCCTAATACCGACCCCCTCTCGTATCTCAGTAACTATAAGAGATATCAAAAAATAATATATACACGAACTGTTAGTAATTTAATGATACATATGAATAAGTATTTTGTTTTAACAAATATTTAATCCTACAATTGTTATTTGATAAAATGTAATATTCTGTTTTTACTTTTTAAATATTTGAATAATAACTTTTTTTAAATCATTGTAAATACTTTATTAATTAAAAGAAAACTTAATACTGCACATAATTTTGTAGATCAATACAATGTTTATAACTTTACAAAAAATAAGTTAATTTTAATAAATATTAACCAATATATCTTAATAATAGCAACCCATATGATTTTCCTATATCCGACCCCTACATTATCTTAATACCGACCCCCATATGATTTATAATATCCAATCAAAATAGATCAGTATTTTACTTTAAAATATGTCATAAGTTGTTTGTTTTAACAAATATTTAATCCTACAATTGTTATTTGATAAAATGTAATATTCTGTTTTTACTTTTTAAATATTTGAATAATAATTTTTTTTAAATCATTGTAAATACTTTATTAATTAAAAGAAAACTTAATACTGCACATAATTTTGTAGATCAATACAATGTTTATAACTTTACAAAAAATAAGTTAATTTTAATAACTATTAACCAATATATCTTAATAATAGCAACCCATATGATTTTCCTATATCCGACCCCCTACATTATCTTAATACCGACCCCCATATGATTTATAATATCCAATCAAAATAGATCAGTATTTTACTTTAAAATATGTCACAAGTTGTTTGTTTATCATTGATATAGATTAAGGATTCATGATTCCATTATATTATATACATACTGATTAATAACTAAATATTAAATAATAATATACTATTTTAATATAATTACTATAAAGTTTAAATTTAAATTTAATATTACTATTAAAACATAAATTCAATAAAAAATAATTGCGTGCATGTTATAATTAATTATATTTATTAATATCTACTATGTTGATTGGATATTATAATACTCAAAGTCCCGGCTAAAAGTATGTATACCACGATTATTGTAGGGGGTCGATAATAGTGGAAGGGGGTCGGTATTAGGAACAGGTATCCGATTACCGACCCCCCTGTTTATTCTTGTAAATATAATTATATCAAAAATTTAAAATAGACACATTATTCATTACCATAATATTACCCTATTTACAAAATTTCAAATAAATATATTTAATATTGAATAAGTTATTACAAATAATCATTTAGGGGTCGGTAATCGGGGACTTTCCTCCTATATCTATATATTATTAAATTAATAAAAAATACATTCTAGTGGGAAAATTTATATTCATTATTTAATATTTGTGTAATAATTTAATACACTGTACTGTATACAGTATAATATACTGAGTATATAGTGTATTGTCACTATTATTACAGTGTATACAATGTATACATTGAACATTGTGGACAGTGTGAACTGTAGCCTACACTTTAGGAATGTCGGTTTTAAGCATAGAGCTAGAGAGAATCTAGCTTTCTCTCTAGCTCTGTGCTTTTAAGGTGCACCTAGTCACACGTGACTCATCTATATAAATAAAGTTATTTACATCGATTGTGTTACTATTAGGCACACATATGATGAAAAAAACAAACGTAATAAATATCATCGTAAATAATTATATTTATTATAAAAATAATAATACATACTAAATATTTTTCGATTATTTTAAAGTTTAAATGATGTTATGTAACATATGTTTATAATATATTATATTGCATAAACAATTAATTTCAAAGTAAGCTAAACTTAAGTTTATTATAATAAGTTAATGATACATGCTTACATTTATATTTATATAAAAGTTTAAGTTAAACGGGGTAGTTATATTGTTGGGTATATCCTATATAATAATAGAGGTTATATGAATCATAACAATAGAGGCTATTTATAGAATTATCAACAAAAACAGTTGTATTGCTCTATAATGGTAATACTGTTGTATTTCTTCCTCTATGATATTCGATACAATTGAATGAAAGATATAGAAACATGTATATTCTACTTTATTGATTAATATACAATGAGCATACTTGTAATATATATATTATGTGGAGACTTACATATATGTGGAGACTTAAAGGTTAAAAAGATACTTTTTGGACGACAACCATAATACACAAAATATCTCTGTTTGTAAAATAGTCTTATATATATTGATCATTATACATAACGTGATTTGTCAGTTACAGAGCATTTATTTATTGTAGCCTTGTTCATACAAGTATAAGTCACAATCGCGTATTACTCCAGGCATGTTATATATCCATTAATGATATCATATTATCTTCATTACACATTACACTTAGATCAATGAACAATTTTGTAAAAGCATTGGATAAGAAGGGGCATGATTTTACTCATATCAAAAAACGATAATGGAAATAATGGAAGTTTATAATATATGAATATTTTGGAAGACTTGCTTCTATATTTTATAGATATCTGAGTCCATAATAATTAATTTTCTCAGTGCACTCTAGACTATTTTCCTGATAACGATGTTAACTATAGTGAAGATCAAAGATAGTGATTTCATCAGGATATTTTGACAATGGAAGATAGATACCAAGGAAACGTAACTATTAATAAAGTAGATATAGGTTAATACAATTATTAGTTAATAATTAAATGACATTATTTTTATGGATTAAAAATGTGAGTCAATGATAAAGTAGGTTACGTGAAAAAAAAGACTCATTTATATATATATATATATATATATATATATATATACATTATATAAATTATATTATATACAAATATATTATTTTAAAATAATATTTACATTTTAAAATTTACAAAATATTAAAGTTTTAAAAATGGAACTATGTATAAAATGAAAACCCAAAGTTAAAAAACTAATTGATGTTGTCTAATAATACATATTTATATATTAAAATATCCTTCATTTTATAACATATTGATAGTATGCAAATTCACGTTCAATAATAGTATTCAATACTATTCAACCTATTCAACCTATTTATAATATTAGTTATATTCCGATCATTATATAATGATTATTACTAATATTAGTATATACATGATAGTATTATAAGTTAATACCTATATATCATATCTAAGATATTAGTTTTATAAAAACCTATATCTATTAATCAACGAAATATGTATTTATTATATATATATATATATATATATAGAATATTATAAAATGATTTAACCGAATACATAGTGTGTATAGTTATATTATATAGTCGATTATAATTGTATATAGGAACATATTATACGGTATAATTTATACATAAACATGTTATATAACCATTACATTATATTTAGCATAATATGTATAATAAAGTTTTAAATATTTATAAAGTAAAGCAATACGTAATAATTGTAATAAGATTAATATCTATATAATACAATTATATTGACCGATATATATATAACTAGTTTTATTATTTTTAATGTATTTTATACGTAGTTTACCCTATCCATATATTAATTTTAATAATATTAAATAATATTATCATATATATATATATATTTGTTTTTTAATAGTATATAATTTAATATATTATACATATAGGATTTAAATATATGTAATGATGGATTAATATATTTTGTGTATAATCATATTTTTATTAATAACTTAAAATACACCGTATATATAGTAAATCGTATATAGGAGTAATACATAATAATATGAAATTATATAAAATATGAAATATAAAATAATAGAATACTTGATGAACCTTCACTCATTATATAATCATTTCACCATGCTGAAATAATTTCAAAATTATAATAGTTTATCATTTATTATATCAATGCAATAATTAATATAATAATTATTAAAAATAATATTTAATATTATAATAATTTGATAATATCAAACTATTGATTACTATATTATTGTATTTGATAATCATTTTTCTCACTATAATATTTAATACTAACAAATCAACTACAATCGGTGCATGTTGAACTAGAATATGAACATGATCCAGAATTCTGATCCCATTTCGTTGTGGGTTGACAAGGCATCACATACGTGTAATGATCACTACAGACCACGTAGTGCTGTTTAAAGTTGTATTTAAAGATGAATGTATTTTGATTATTTTTGAATAAATATATATATATATATATATATATATATGCCTAATAAATAAATTAGATATATCACTAACCTCACAATCTTTACAGTATTGGTAGTATCCGTTGTCCTGTGATTCACATGATAATATACATCCTTTACCAGTATTACAATCTCCTATATTCAAATAAGTCCACGAATTAGATAAGTTTTAAATATGTATATTATAATTATTTATTATAAATGTTATTAAAATAACTAATAAATTATATTGTAATCCTACATATGTTATTGGTCCATACATTTATTTTATTTTATAAATTAAATAAATCTTATAAACCTCGTGTTGTAATTTCAATTGTTGGTTCTGTTATTTCTTTTGTAATCGGTTCAGTTATTTCTTTACTGGTTGTTTGTTTTATTATTTTAGTAGTTGAGTTAGTTATTTCTATAGTATTTGTTTCTGTTGGTGTTTTAGTAGTTGAATTAGTTATTACTTCAGTAGTTATTTCTGTTGGGATTTTAATAGTTGAATTAGTTATTACTTCAGTAGTTATTTCAGTTGGTATTATAGTAGTGGAGTTTGTTATTTCTTCAGTAGTTATTTCAGTTGGTATTTTAGTAGTTGAGTTAGTTATTTCTTCAGTAGTTATTTCTGTTGGTATTTTAGTAGTCGAGTTAGTTATTTCTTCAGTAGTTATTTCTGTTGGTATTTTAGTAGTCGAGTTAGTTATTTCTATAGTAGTTATTTCTGTTGGTATTTTAGTAGTTGAGTTAGTTATTTCTTCAGTAGTTATTTCTGTTAGTATTTTAGTAGTTGAGTTAGTTATTTCTTCAGTAGTTATTTCTGTTGGTATTTTAGTAGTTGAGTTAGTTATTACTTCAGTAGTTATTTCTGTTGGGATTTTAGTAGTTGAGTTAGTTATTTCTTCAGTAGTTATTTCTGTTGGTATTTTAGTAGTCGAGTTAGTTATTTCTATAGTAGTTATTTCTGTTGGTATTTTAGTAATTGAGTTAGTTATTACTTCAGTAGTTATTTTTATTGGTATTTTAGTAGTTGAGTTTGTTATTTCTTCAGTAGTTATTTCTGTTGGTATTTTAGTAGTTGAGTTAGTTATTTCTTCAGTAGTTATTTCTATTGGTATTTTAGTAGTTGAGTTAGTTATTTCTTCAGTAGTTATTTCTGTTGGTATTTTATTAGTTGAGTTAGTTATTTCTTCAGTAGTTATTTCTGTTGGTATTTTAGTAGTTGAGTTAGTTATTACTTCAGTAGTTATTTCTGTTGGTATTTTAGTAGTTGAGTTAGTTATTACTTCAGTAGTTATTTCTGTTGGTATTTTAGTAGTTGAGTTTGTTATTTCTTCAGTATTTATTTCTGTTGGTATTTTAGTAGTTGAGTTAGTTATTTCTTCAGTAGTTATTTCAGTTGGTATTTTAGTAGTTGAGTTAGTTATTTCTTCAGTAGTTATTTCTGTTGGTATTTTAGTAGTCGAGTTATTTATTTCTATAGTAGTTATTTCTGTTGGTATTTTAGTAGTTGAGTTAGTTATTTCTTCAGTAGTTATTTCTGTTGGTATATTAGTTGTTGAGTTTGTTATTTCTTCAGTAGTTATTTCTGTTGGTATTTTAGTAGTCGAGTTAGTTATTTCTTCAGTAGTTATTTCTGTTGGTATTTTAGTAGTCGAGTTAGTTATTTCTATAGTAATTATTTCTGTTGGTATTTTAGTAGTCGAGTTAGTTATTTCTATAGTAGTTATTTCTGTTGGTATTTTAGTAGTTGAGTTAGTTATTTCTTCAGTAGTTATTTCTGTTGGTATTTTAGTAGTCGAGTTAGTTATTTCTTCAGTAGTTATTTCTAATGGTATTTTAGTAGTTGAGTTAGTTATTTCTTCAGTAGTTATTTCTGTTGGTATTTTAGTAGTTGAGTTAGTTATTTCTTCAGTAGTTATTTCTGTTGGTATTTTAGTAGTCGAGTTAGTTATTTCTATAGTAGTTATTTCTGTTGGTATTTTAGTAGTTGAGTTAGTTATTTCTTCAGTAGTTATTTCTGTTGGTATTTTAGTAGTTGAGTTAGTTATTTCTTCAGTAGTTATTTCTGTTGGTATTTTAGTAGTCGAGTTAGTTATTTCTATAGTAGTTATTTCTGTTGGTATTTTAGTAGTTGAGTTAGTTATTACTTCAGTAGTTATTTCTGTTGGTATTTTAGTAGTTGAGTTAGTTATTTCTTCAGTAGTTATTTCTGTTGGTATTTTAGTAGTTGAGTTAGTTATTTCTTCAGTAGTTATTTCTGTTGGTATTTTAGTAGTTGAGTTAGTTATTTCTTCAGTAGTTATTTCTGTTGGTATTTTAGTAGTTGAGTTAGTTATTTCTTCAGTAGTTATTTCTGTTGGTATTTTAGTAGTTGAGTTAGTTATTTCTTCAGTAGTTATTTCTGTTGGTATTTTAGTAGTCGAGTTAGTTATTTCTATAGTAGTTATTTCTGTTGGTATTTTAGTAGTTGAGTTAGTTATTTCTTCAGTAGTTATTTCTGTTGGTATTTTAGTAGTCGAGTTAGTTATTTCTTCAGTAGTTATTTCTATTGGTATTTTAGTAGTTGAGTTAGTTATTTCTTCAGTAGTTATTTCTGTTGGTATTTTAGTAGTCGAGTTAGTTATTTCTATAGTAGTTATTTCTGTTGGTATTTTAGTAGTTGAGTTAGTTATTTCTTCAGTAGTTATTTCTGTTGGTATTTTAGTAGTCGAGTTAGTTATTTCTTCAGTAGTTATTTCTATTGGTATTTTAGTAGTTGAGTTAGTTATTTCTTCAGTAGTTATTTCTGTTGGTATTTTAGTAGTTGAGTTAGTTATTTCTTCAGTAGTTATTTCTGTTGGTATTTTAGTAGTCGAGTTAGTTATTTCTATAGTAGTTATTTCTGTTGGTATTTTAGTAGTTGAGTTAGTTATTACTTCAGTAGTTATTTCTGTTGGTATTTTAGTAGTTGAGTTAGTTATTTCTTCAGTAGTTATTTCTGTTGGTATTTTAATAGTTGAGTTAGTTATTTCTTCAGTAGTTATTTCTGTTGGTATTTTAGTAGTCGAGTTATTTATTTCTATAGTAGTTATTTCTGTTGGTATTTTAGTAGTTGAGTTAGTTATTTCTTCAGTAGTTATTTCTGTTGGTATATTAGTTGTTGAGTTTGTTATTTCTTCAGTAGTTATTTCTGTTGGTATTTTAGTAGTCGAGTTAGTTATTTCTTCAGTAGTTATTTCTGTTGGTATTTTAGTAGTCGAGTTAGTTATTTCTATAGTAGTTATTTCTGTTGGTATTTTAGTAGTCGAGTTAGTTATTTCTATAGTAGTTATTTCTGTTGGTATTTTAGTAGTTGAGTTAGTTATTTCTTCAGTAGTTATTTCTGTTGGTATTTTAGTAGTCGAGTTAGTTATTTCTTCAGTAGTTATTTCTAATGGTATTTTAGTAGTTGAGTTAGTTATTTCTTCAGTAGTTATTTCTGTTGGTATTTTAGTAGTTGAGTTAGTTATTTCTTCAGTAGTTATTTCTGTTGGTATTTTAGTAGTCGAGTTAGTTATTTCTATAGTAGTTATTTCTGTTGGTATTTTAGTAGTTGAGTTAGTTATTTCTTCAGTAGTTATTTCTGTTGGTATTTTAGTAGTCGAGTTAGTTATTTCTTCAGTAGTTATTTCTATTGGTATTTTAGTAGTTGAGTTAGTTATTTCTTCAGTAGTTATTTCTGTTGGTATTTTAGTAGTTGAGTTAGTTATTTCTTCAGTAGTTATTTCTGTTGGTATTTTAGTAGTCGAGTTAGTTATTTCTATAGTAGTTATTTCTGTTGGTATTTTAGTAGTTGAGTTAGTTATTACTTCAGTAGTTATTTCTGTTGGTATTTTAGTAGTTGAGTTAGTTATTTCTTCAGTAGTTATTTCTGTTGGTATTTTAGTAGTTGAGTTAGTTATTTCTTCAGTAGTTATTTCTGTTGGTATTTTAGTAGTTGAGTTAGTTATTTCTTCAGTAGTTATTTCTGTTGGTATTTTAGTAGTTGAGTTAGTTATTTCTTCAGTAGTTATTTCTGTTGGTATTTTAGTAGTTGAGTTAGTTATTTCTTCAGTAGTTATTTCTGTTGGTATTTTAGTAGTTGAGTTAGTTATTTCTTCAGTAGTTATTTCTGTTGGTATTTTAGTAGTCGAGTTAGTTATTTCTTCAGTAGTTATTTCTATTGGTATTTTAGTAGTTGAGTTAGTTATTTCTTCAGTAGTTATTTCTGTTGGTATTTTAGTAGTCGAGTTAGTTATTTCTTCAGTAGTTATTTCTATTGGTATTTTAGTAGTCGAGTTAGTTATTTCTATAGTAGTTATTTCTGTTGGTATTTTAGTAGTTGAGTTAGTTATTTCTTCAGTAGTTATTTCTGTTGGTATTTTAGTAGTCGAGTTAGTTATTTCTTCAGTAGTTATTTCTGTTGGTATTTTAGTAGTTGAGTTAGTTATTTCTTCAGTAGTTATTTCTGTTGGTATTTTAATAGTTGAGTTAGTTATTTCTTCAGTAGTTATTTCTGTTGGTATTTTAGTAGTTGAGTTAGTTATTTCTTCAGTAGTTATTTCTGTTGGTATTTTAGTAGTTGAGTTAGTTATTTCTTCAGTAGTTATTTCTGTTGGTATTTTAGTAGTTGAGTTAGTTATTTCTTCAGTAGTTATTTCTGTTGGTATTTTAGTAGTTGAGTTAGTTATTTCTTCAGTAGTTATTTCTGTTGGTATTTTAGTAGTTGAGTTAGTTATTTCTTCAGTAGTTATTTCTGTTGGTATTTTAGTAGTTGAGTTAGTTATTTCTTCAGTAGTTATTTCTGTTGGTATTTTAGTAGTTGAGTTAGTTATTTTTTCAGTAGTTATTTCTGTTGGTATTTTAGTAGTCGAGTTAGTTATTTCTATAGTAGTTATTTCTGTTGGTATTTTAGTAGTCGAGTTAGTTATTTCTATAGTAGTTATTTCTGTTGGTATTTTAGTAGTTGAGTTAGTTATTTCTTCAGTAGTTATTTCTGTTGGTATTTTAGTAGTCGAGTTAGTTATTTCTTCAGTAGTTATTTCTATTGGTATTTTAGTAGTTGAGTTAGTTATTTCTTCAGTAGTTATTTCTGTTGGTATTTTAGTAGTTGAGTTAGTTATTTCTTCAGTAGTTATTTCTGTTGGTATTTTAGTAGTCGAGTTAGTTATTTCTATAGTAGTTATTTCTGTTGGTATTTTAGTAGTTGAGTTAGTTATTTCTTCAGTAGTTATTTCTGTTGGTATTTTAGTAGTCGAGTTAGTTATTTCTTCAGTAGTTATTTCTATTGGTATTTTAGTAGTTGAGTTAGTTATTTCTTCAGTAGTTATTTCTGTTGGTATTTTAGTAGTTGAGTTAGTTATTTCTTCAGTAGTTATTTCTGTTGGTATTTTAGTAGTCGAGTTAGTTATTTCTATAGTAGTTATTTCTGTTGGTATTTTAGTAGTTGAGTTAGTTATTACTTCAGTAGTTATTTCTGTTGGTATTTTAGTAGTTGAGTTAGTTATTTCTTCAGTAGTTATTTCTGTTGGTATTTTAATAGTTGAGTTAGTTATTTCTTCAGTAGTTATTTCTGTTGGTATTTTAGTAGTTGAGTTAGTTATTTCTTCAGTAGTTATTTCTGTTGGTATTTTAGTAGTTGAGTTAGTTATTTCTTCAGTAGTTATTTCTGTTGGTATTTTAGTAGTTGAGTTAGTTATTTCTTCAGTAGTTATTTCTGTTGGTATTTTAGTAGTTGAGTTAGTTATTTCTTCAGTAGTTATTTCTGTTGGTATTTTAGTAGTTGAGTTAGTTATTTCTTCAGTAGTTATTTCTGTTGGTATTTTAGTAGTTGAGTTAGTTATTTCTTCAGTAGTTATTTCAGTTGGTATTTTAGTAGTTGAGTTAGTTATTTCTTCAGTAATTATTTCTGTTGGTATTTTAGTAGTTGAGTTAGTAATTTCTTCAGTAGTTATTTCTGTTGGTATTTTAGTAGTTGAGTTAGTTATTTCTTCAGTAGTTATTTCTGTTGGTATTTTAGTAGTCGAGTTAGTTATTTCTATAGTAGTTATTTCTGTTGGTATTTTAGTAGTTGAGTTAGTTATTTCTTCAGTAGTTATTTCTGTTGGTATTTTAGTAGTCGAGTTAGTTATTTCTTCAGTAGTTATTTCTATTGGTATTTTAGTAGTTGAGTTAGTTATTTCTTCAGTAGTTATTTCTGTTGGTATATTAGTAGTTGAGTTAGTTATTTCTTCAGTAGTTATTTCTGTTGGTATTTTAGTAGTCGAGTTAGTTATTTCTATAGTAGTTATTTCTGTTGGTATTTTAGTAGTTGAGTTAGTTATTTCTTCAGTAATTATTTCTGTTGGTATTTTAGTAGTTGAGTTAGTTATTACTTCAGTAGTTATTTCTGTTGGTATTTTAGTAGTTGAGTTAGTTATTTCTTCAGTAGTTATTTCAGTTGGTATTTTAGTAGTTGAGTTAGTTATTTTTTCAGTAGTTATTTCTGTTTGTATTTTAGTAGTTGAGTTAGTTATTTCTTCAGTAGTTATTTCTGTTGGTATTTTAGTAGTTGAGTTAGTTATTTCTTCAGTAGTTATTTCTGTTGGTATTTTAGTAGTTGAGTTAGTTATTTCTTCAGTAGTTATTTCTGTTGGTATTTTAGTAGTTGAGTTAGTTATTTCTTCAGTATTTATTTCTGTTGGTATTTTAGTAGTTGAGTTAGTTATTACTTCAGTAGTTATTTCTATTGATATTTTAGTAGTTGAGTTAGTTATTTCTTCAGTAGTTATTTCTGTTGGTATTTTAGTAGTCGAGTTAGTTATTACTTCAGTAGTTATTTCTGTTGGTATTTTAGTATTCGAGTTAGTTATTTCTTCAGTAGTTATTTCTGTTGGTATTTTAGTAGTTGAGTTAGTTATTTCTTCAATAGTTATTTCTATTGGTACATTAGTATTTTGTTCTGTTGGTATTTGAGTATTTATCTCATTGTTATATATAGTTGTTTGATTTATTACTATTTTAATGGTTTCTACTTTTATTTTATTTATATATTTCAAATCATGAATATCATTTCCAACTGGAGCAGCTGTTTTATTAATACATATTAAATACAGATATATATATATATATATATAAAAAGAGAGATGTTATATTATAATTTAATTGAAATAATATATAATATTATATTAAGTAATAATGTTTATAAAAAAAATATTTATATGGATTTATATGTTTACAATACCTATATCATTTTGTAATAAACCTTTAGTGATATGCATTATTGTATATATTTACTATGGGTTGAATTAAACTAATGTAGATACATAGGTGAGAAAAATATGTAGTATTATAATATTATAAAATAAAATAAATATTAACTAATATACAAATATAATGCATATAAAATGTGTATATTAATGTGTATATTCATGACAATTGTCATACTTTAAAGTATATATATATATAGGAAATTAATCCTATATAATGAAATTAATCGATATACAAATATATTACTATTTAAAATATTAATTTATGTATACATTTATTTAAAATAATCGGATACAAACTATATAATTAACATATAAACTATACCTAAATACTATTTAGGTATATTTTATAAACTATATTTTAGTAAACAGTAATGTAATAAATATTAATCTAAATATATAATTAAATCAGAGATAATTCTATAGTTTGTATCCGATTATTTTAATTAAATGTATACATAAATTAATATTTTGAATAGTAATATATTTTTATATCGATTAATTTCATTATATATATATATATATATATATATATTTAGTAAATACTATAGTATTACATTAATAATATATATTAATAATTAATATTTGGTAATACATTATGTGAACTTAACTAGGTGAAAGTAACCTAATACGGACAATTTAACAATAAATGGTCTTAACATTTTATGACTCAATATTGTATTCAAAAATTACAATATATTATTATTATATGAATATAGATATTATAGTGATTCTAAAATGTTGTTTAATATTTTATTAAATAGATGACGGAGTGTCTGTATTCGGACATGGGTACCTTGTGTTATAATATAGATAACATATATAACACTAGATAAATTATATATTATTAATGAAATAATCAGATAAATGACAATTAAATTATTTATTATTAATTTAAGAATAATTTAATATAATTTAATTAGTAATTAATTTATTAATTTTTATTATTTTATTAATTAATAATACAAATTAAGTAACTAAATAATAAAGTTTCTACAAATATAGCAATTATGTATATAATTTTTTGAATGCTTAAATTATTAATAATATGTTGTTATGTTTTATATCGATACATTTATATATTCTTGAGAAGGTTGTTAAGGTGAATTTTTTTTCATAAATTAAAAACGTAATAAAAAAATCAGTTTATTGGATATATATCATATATATATATATCATATAGCATTATTTTGAGTAATTAAAAAATAAAAATATTTATTTTGACTATTTATATAATTATTAATATTTTATTCAACACAAATTTTTTAATAGGATGTATGGTTTCCGAGATACAGAGAGTACCCGTCTTCGGGCACTGTCCGTATTCGGTTACTTTCCCATACTTAAATATAAACTATAGTTTTAATTATAGTATTTAACAAGCTATATGTTGTTAAATTCTAAATTTAAATTTAATTTTTCACTAAATAATTTAAGTATCGTATTATAATTCTTATAAGTATACATATATATATATAAAGTAAAAGAGTAAAAGTTTATAAATTTATATAATTATTATTATAGATTTTTAATCGACAATAAAATGTACTAACCATTCAAGATAGAGAATACCATTGTTAAAAGTGTATAATAAGTAAATGAATAATTCATTTTAAATATTCGGATTAAATGATTTATCTTTATTGAATTTTAGTAATGCAAATGTAAAAGAAATTACAATTTTATAACATTTAATTGAAATAGTTAATAATATAGGTTTATAATAATATTTGATTAAATCAACAATTATATACCTAATAAATTATACGGTAGAGTGATTTTGATTTTTTATATATTTGGCCCCATTAATTGCATTAGTGTTAATATGACTAATGATGATATATAATTATAATAAGGTGTGTTAAACTATAATTTATTACTATTAATTTGTATTTAAAAAAAATAATAACCACATATAAAAGTAAATTACCATAGATAAGAGTATAAGAGTAAATAAATTAAATAAAATTCTATATTATATAAATATATTTTATATTAAATTATATAAGGTATTTTAATTATATATTAATATAATTTTATAACTTCTATTCTATTATATTTATACACATTAGTTTAGATTATTATTTTTAATAATAATACATATATAGGACAATACATATATACCTACCCTACGTTTAAATTCATAATATTTCTAATTCTTACATATATAAATTCTCAAATTCTAATAAAAGGGCCCAGTTTCTCTTTACATTAACTGAAACTTAATAATATATAGTATTACATTTTACATAACTCAAATTAATTAATTCAGTTATGAATTTTAAATTACACATTATTTATTTTTATTACATATTTTTTACTTATATTCATATTCATATCTAATTAATATAAAATATACGTATACAATATTATATATATATATATATATATATACATATTTTATTTAGGTTCTATTCCTATATGTCATAATTATCACTTTTAATTAATTAATGTTCATATTATACATATAGTATTGTTCGTATTGTAAAATAAGTAGTATAGAGTTTAGTTTAACAAATTAATAATATCGTGTAGTTTCCCTTCAGAATAGTATTATTTAAATTAAATATAGAAATATTCTATATATCCTACCAAAATTATCTTACATAGATATATTATATATGTATATATTTATTAATAATATGATTACTATTTAATATGATTTCTATAAGAATATTATTATTCTATTATATAACTAACTATTATTTTAAATACAATACATCACTTAATCGTGCAACATATAAATATCATATATTATCATACGCGTGATTTATCAGCATCTACTATCACCGCTGACTTACTTTGCTTACCATGTGTTAGTTATTGCTTATTACTAATATGTACACCCGGATACCGAACGAATTGACTAATCATCATTATAATTAGATAACTATAATGTGTTTGTTGTTTATTTATTAGGTGATTATTTCATTAATTATATAAACTCATTACAATGTAACCTATATATATATATGCATTACGTAATGATATTCACACGTGATAATTACGTCATACAAGTTAATACTCACTTCCGGTTACGTAATCGATGTCTTGATCGTAATAATTATTGTAATCAAGTAGATATGTATTTAAACTGACTGAATTAGTAATAATATTATAATAATTATCATTATATTAGTCATCATTATCATACGATCATAGGAAAATATATATATACAATATTACTAAAATAATATTACTTATTATTATTAATTAGAGAAAATTTTATTTTATATTTTCTTTTGTATATTATATTTGTGTGTTACTTTCTAATATGGATTCAAAATAAAATGGAATCTTTTCAATTGTAATCGCCTATTGTTTCCCATAGAAATAAAATTTTATAATAATATATTATAATAATTTATTATAAAAAATTAAGAATAAATGGTATATATAAATTAAAAAACTAGAAACTACTATTGTATCAATACTATTAATATATAATATATTATTTAATATATTACAATAAAATATTTATAATGGTTATGTAATTACAATACTTAAGAGTATTTAATATATGTATTATATGCATAGTATAATTAGGTATAATTATCCTAAGTATAATTTTATATTGGATTAATATATAAATTATATAGTGTGACAATAATGATAATACATACTCTACTTATTAAAATGCATATTATAGTGAATATTTATAACTTTATAACTATTTTTCGTTGATTACATTAAATATAGCTATATAAATAGTTAGTGTACAATTGATGATATATTAATTATAAATATAACTTATATGTTAATTATAATATGTGGTGCGAACACAAATGGGTGCATTAACATATTGGATATTTACTTTTCTATAAATTATGCATAACAATTCAAAATGATAAACATTCTTTGATATTTTCAATTAAATTTGCTTATATGAAATGTTAGCTTGTAACGTATCACACATAAGGTCATAATACGCTCACTATAATTAAACGATTAACTTTTATTTACTAATATTGATATTACTTATTTCAATGGTAGGGTAAAGTAACCTAATACGGACACTCTCGGTATCTCAGAAACCATAAATCCTACATAAAAATGTTTAATGAATAAAATATTCATAATTATATAACTAGTTTAAAAAAGTATTTTTTATTTGTTAATTATTCAAAATATTGCTGATATATCCAATAAACTGATTTTTGTATTACGTTTTTAAATTTATGAAAGAAAATATCAACTTAAAACCTTCTAAAGAATATAAAAATGCATCGATATAAAATATAGGGGAAAGTAACCTAATACGGACACTTTAACAATAAATGGTCTTAACTTTTTATGACTCATTATTTGTATTCAAAAATTACAATATATGAATATTATATGATTATAGATATTATTGTGATTTTAAAATTTTATTTAATATTTTAATTCCATAGATAACGGGGGTGTCCGTATTCGGTACCCATGTCCGAATACGGACACCCTGTGTTATAATACGGACACCCTATATACCTCTAGGTAAACTATGTATTATTGATGAATCAATCAGACAAATTACAATTACGTTATTTAAAATTAATTTTATAAAAAATAAAATTATTAAATCAATTGCGAGTTATTATAGTAATACAATTTAATTAAAATTTTTATCGAAATTATGATGTACCATTGCCATGTAAACAAAATGGCGGACTGTCATTACAATTGGCGGACTGTCATTACAATGGCGGACTGTCATTACAATTGGCGGACAACCTTTATTTAAAATAGTAGTCTGCCTAATCCTAATGTATTTGTTACTATACTAATAAAACAACGATAGGATCGAGTGGCGGGTGCGTCTGCTACATCATACACATACTACATAATGAACTAATAGATAGCAGGTCAGTCAGCCCATATGGGATGTATCAGTTCCCAATGGTTACGGACATTTCAGTCGGACATACAATAAAATATGGATTTGTGTCTCATAATATCTATCACAAAGTAGCTACTAGCGACTCAAATACGACGACACACTCAACATATATAGTATGTAGATTGTAAATTAATGTAGATAAATTAAAATATAGAATTCTATCTATATCAATGGATTTATATTATAAATATCAATAAAATTGTATGATATCTTCAATTTAAATACACAAAATTACGAGGAATGTTGATATGGTGTATTTTAAATATATAATTTTATTTTTAGTATATAAAGTACATTAAAATTGGTAGTAATTATCAACACAGGGGAAAGTTCCTGGTTACCGACCCCTCCTAATGCCGACCCCCTCTCGTATCTCAGTAACTATAAGAAATATCAAAATATAATATATACACGAACTGTTAGTAATTTAATGATAAATATGAATAAGTATTTTATTTAAAAAAATATGTAATCCTACAATTGTTATTTGATAAAATGTAATATTCTGTTTTTACTTTTTAAATATTTGAATAATAACTTTTTTTAAATTATTGTAAATACTTTATTAATTAAAAGAAAACTTAATACTACACACAATATTGTATACCAATAACATTTTTATAACTATTATTAAAATAATTTAATTTGAATAACTATTAACCAATATCTTAATTATATCAACTCATATGATTTTCCTATTACCGATCCCCTAAATTACCATAATACCGACCCCATGTGTTTTATAATATCCAATCAAAATAGATCCGTATTTTACTTTAAAATATGTCGTAAGTTGTTTGTGTATCATTGATATAGATTTAGGATTCATGATTCCAGTTGATTATATACATACTGAATAATAAATAAATATTAAATAATAATATACACTATTTTAATATAATTACTATAAAGTTTAAATTTAAATTTAATATTACTATTAAAACATAAATTCAATACAAAATAAATTGCATGAATGTTATAAT
Source organism: Osedax fenrisi (assembly GCA_964019155.1). Lineage (NCBI taxonomy): Eukaryota > Metazoa > Annelida > Polychaeta > Sabellida > Siboglinidae > Osedax > Osedax fenrisi. Next base: position 31,230,506 of record OZ025241.1, on the reverse strand, counting down.
TAATTATTTTTATGTGATTATATGTATAATTATAATTATATTTTAGGGGATCGGTAATAGGAGAAGGGGTCGGTATTATGTACATGTATCCGATTACCGACCTCCCTGTTTATTCTTGTAACTATAAGTATATCAACAATTTAAAATAGCCACATTATTCATTGCCATAATATTACCCTAATTACAAAATTTCAAATAAATATACTTAATATCGAATACGTTATTACAAATACTCATTTAGGGGTCGGTAATCGGAGACTTTCCCCTATATGTATAATTAAATATTAATTTTAAATAAAAAGTAGTGGGCCAGGTAGTAGGCTGCGACTGCAGCGCCTCTATCACAAATTGACACACACTACATTTAATTGCTTATCCACTTTCTTTATATCGATGTAGAGTATACGTCATATAGAATAATTAAAGTTACGCTCTATCGATATTCCAAAGAATTTAATTATTCATTGTTATTACTATATTATTTATATTATCTAACTTTATGCAGTTAAATTATAATATTTATATATTGCATATTTTGTGCATATAATTATATTTTGTGCATATCATTAAATATATATATTCGAATGGAACTTTTATCGATAAATTAACAAATTGTATAAGTGATTTTGATTGGATAAATGGTGCGTCAATTGCTTATCCACTTTCTTTATATCACTGCTATTACAGTATCATTGATATACATAATGTGGATACGTATATATAGTAAATGATGCCGAGATTTTGATGCCGAGCTGATACTTTTGGTTTTTGTTATATTTTTATTATATAATTATTAATTGTAGTTATTCCAAGATAACTGGCACTTTTCTATGAAGGGAACTAAAAAAGTTACCAAAACAACTCTCTCATACGTACAATGTACACTGTACAATGTACAGTGTACATTGTACATTGTAAAGTGTACAATATACACTGTACACTGTACATCGTACAGTGTACAGTGTACAGTGTACAAGTGTACACTGTACATCCTACATGTATATATATATATACATATAATATATATATAATATTATATATATATAATATTATATATATATAATATTATATATATATATATATATATATACATATATATTAACATGCATATATGCATGTAAACATGTATACATGAATACACACACATACGGTGTAAATATAATAGACATTATCATTACCTAATTATAATGTATATGATAATAATGTACATATTTATTAAAATCACTTTCATAATTGTTCGATCTATCATATAAACGCATGTATGAATGCACGCACGATGTCGCACGTACTTATATTACATTATTTCAGTGATATGTTATCCATAATAGCAATCTGTAATCAAGGATTTTCAATGGCCTATATCACGAACATTTGATACATCTGTTAATCAACCTCCCACGCACTTAATATTGAATATAATGTAAACTCTAGACATTTATATTTTTCGTATATAATTAATATTTACAATGGTGCTTTGAAATATTTAATTAATGGGAGATTTATTAACAAAAATGATGGATAAATAAATTATTATTTAGTACATTTCATTTGTAAATTAATTATTGATATAATGATCAATATTATAATATTAAATGAAAATATTAAAATAAAAAATACCCATTATTAATAGAAATATGATATTGAATAAATCTTGTATATATATTTTTTATTTGAACAATAGCCTACAGCGATATCGTATTAACCCGTATTATAAACCGGCCCTTATTACATACAATTCCCCTAAATATTGTTAGATGAAAGTTAGTGATTGGTTTATTAGGATATAATATCTATATATTAGTAATAGGTGTGTTATATGTGCTATAAACTATAAAATAGTAATTCCAATATCATATATATATATATATATATATATATATATATATATATATAAATGATACGACATGTTATATAGATAAATATCATTAATATATAATTTTAAAAAGTTGACTTAATATAATTTGAAGAAATACAAATTTATAATCTAAGTTTAGGTATAAGTAATTATAAAACTAAATACTATAATAGAAAATAAATATAAAATAATATTAAATTTAACAAATATTAACTTAGAAAATAATAAAATAATAACTAATCTAAATCTAACAATATCAAACAATCTAATAGAAATGAAAAACCAAATACAGTTGAATCAAATATCCATGATAGATAATATAAATTACCTAGAAGAGAATACTAATAATAATATTATTAAATACTCTGATATTATCAAATCAAATTTACCATTATCCTCTTCTACCACTACTCCTCCTAAGTCTACCGCTACTCCTCCTAATTCTGAAGAATTGTCAGTAATTATAAAAAATATTAATAAATCTAGTTTAAATATTGATTATATAAACGAAATATTTAATGATTTCAACATAGATAGATCAACTGTTACGGATGTTAATTTTAAAAACGGTATAACTGTTATATCTTTTAGCTCATTATATTCAAAGAACTTGTTTTTAAATTTAAAATTTAAAGATACATCATATAGTGAACTTTTAAAAATGCAATCGCTACCCACTGAGACTAGAAAACTAGTCTTACTTTATTATCATGCTATTAAGTCGGGTTCTATCACGTCTCATAAATCGATTTTCAATAATCGAACCATGAGTTACGAGCTGAGGACAATAGTTAACGATACTATAGATTGTAAGTCTGCCAACTACTCTCCTACATCCGTAGAATTATCCTCATTGATGGAGTCCTTTGCTAAGTTTACTAAAACTATGTCTAAGGCTGAATATAGCAAAACTTGACTATCCACTACAGTAGATAGCTATAGATCAAACAATCCAGAACTACATGCAGTCCTAATAAATACTAGATCTATCAGAAACAAAACAGAAAAACTAATGGAACTCGTAGTAAATAACAACATTGATATTGCAATGATAACAGAAACTTGGCTTAACTCGAATACAACTGATGCACCAATTATATATTCATTAAACACACCACCTTTTAACTTTATTAGCTTTCCACGCGCTGCACATGCAGGTGGGCTAGGATTATTGTATCATTCTAACCTAAACATTATAAAAACAACAATACCGAACATCGACTCTAGTGAGATAGTATTTATACACTTAAAAAATAGTGAACAAATTTCTCTTAAAATAATACTAATCTATAGGCCTCCGAACAATGATATACAAACCTTCATTTCTGATTTTAATAACATTATTATACCAAACATTACAACAAATACAATAATACTTGGCGATTTTAATATACACTTAAATAAAAAAACATGTATTTTCAAAAAAATTCTTGAACGAAACAATCTTCACCAACACATTACATTTCCAACTCATATTCATGGAAATATACTTGTTCTACTAATAACACCTGAACAAAATAATATTGTAAATACTATAACTCAATCAGACATATTTTCTGACCACTATGCCATAAAATTCAAGATAAACATTGCAAAACCTGAACAAAAAATAAAAAAATTAACATACCGAGCTATTTCAAAGATCAACTATATCCAACTATATAAAGATATAGATGACCATATCCTAAACAATGCATCTGATATATTAATTGTAGATAAACCTATGGCTGGAATTAGTCACTGCCTAAATATACATGCACCACTAAAACACAAATTAATCATATAACTTCCGAAAAACTTATGGTATAATGCAAAACTCGCTAAAAGCAAACAAACTTTACGGAAGATTGAAAGAATATATAGAAAAACTAAAACAATGCTAAATAAGTCCATATTTACCTAACAAACAAAGATTCATAACGAAAAATTGAAATATGCTCGATCAAAATTCTATATAAGCATAATCAATGATGCAGGCCATGATATGAAAAAACTTTATAAAATATCAAATAAATTATTAGGACGAACTATTAAGAAAAAACGACCAGAAAAATCACCCTATGATAATGCCCGTGATTTTAGTATATTTTTATAGAAAAAGTTAATAAAATTATACAATCCCTTACAAATAACGCAAGTAATCAAATTATGACACTCTCCATGAAAAAAATAACATTAAATGACTTTCAATATCCACCGATTGATACAGTAATTACATTGTTAAAGAAAACAAATAAAACATGTAAACTAGATAATATACCGTTAGAAGTCTTCAAAGGAATTATCATGTCAATTGCACCATATGTCCTATCGTTTATTCAAGAATCAATTCAACAAAAGTCCATTCCAAAGTCACTTAAAAATCAATGATACCCCATTGTTAAAAAATAATTCACTAGAAGTTGAATCTCTTATAAATTATCGCCCAGTTTATCAATTAACAATATTTCATAAAATCTTCGAAAAAATATTATGCATTCAACTAAATGAATATATAACCAATCAAAACATATTAAATGAGATACAAAGTGCCTATACAAAATCAAAAAGTACTGAAACTGCCCTAACATTAATTGTCAACGATCTTTTACAAAGCAAGACATACAAAGCTCATCTAGTATTACTAGATCTATCAGCAGCATTTGATACGTTAGACCATATTATACTAATAAATAATCTATATGATATTGGTATTAGATCCAACGCATTAGAATTAATCAAGTCCTATATCACACAACGTACAGCAACAGTAAACATTAATGAATATTTTTCAACAGAAAGATCTTTAAAATACGGAATTCCCCAAGGCTCTGTAATGGGGCCTATACTATTTAATGTGTACATAATTCCCATTTTTAAAATCATTGACAAATATAAACTAATAAAGTACCATTCATATTCCGACGACTTACAATTATATATTGAATCTTCATCTGAAAATGACTGTACATCAGTAAAACTATTAAATGAATGCATTAACGAGATCACTGAATGGTTTAATAGTAATTCATTAAAAGTAAATCCAGAAAAAACAAAAATTATATATATTAACCTAAAGGGAAATTCAAACGAAAATAATCCCCAATTAATTACGATAAATAATATCCAATACAAACTATCAGATAAGGAAAAAAATCTCGGAGTTTTAATTGATAAGCATCTTAATATGTTAAGTTTTATAAACGCAAAAGTCAAATCAGCCAACTATCAATTGCATAATATTAGAATTATCAGAAAAAAAATAACTTTTAATACATGTACATTGCTAATTCAAAGCCTAGTTATATCTATATTGGACTATTGTAACATACTATTGATTAATTTACCTGCTTATCAGTTAATGCCATTAAATAAAATAATTCGATCGTCAATACGTGTATTATATAAATTACCACCAAGATCATTAGACGACACAATCAGTATAACTGAACTAATGCGACAACAATACCTACTACCAATTAATTTCCGTATTATTTATAAACTACTAGTAACTAAACATCTTGCATATCATCACAGGACACCGACGTACCTCGCAAAATTGATCAAACCGTATTCAAGTCTGAGAGTGCAGAGATCACATAATCTACACAGTTAAAAAAAATCCGATTCCTATTTGCGTTATTATCGTTTCCTGAGTGTCTTAATGAGAATCGGTTTTAAATCGCTTCCTAAAATTCTAGTTTAGGAATCGGTTTATTTGAAACCGATTATTAAATGGTTATAGGAATCGGTTAATTTGAAACCGATTCCTAAACTATTACTATAGGAATCGGTTTAACGTAAGTTGCTGATGTAAGTTTGAACGTAAATTTAGATGTAAAATATAATATTAAAATACATATTAATATCGTAGCAAAGTATTAACTCATATATTATAATGTATTATATAAGTTCATTTAAGTTAGATTTAAAACTTAAATTCAATAATAATACATTATAATATTTAATTCAATATCCAACTCCTATATTCACTATTGAGCAATTAGTACAACATGATTACAATTGTATTATAAATATAATTATGATTACAATTGTAATTCAATTCAACCACTTGAATGATAGTATGATAACTTAGAAAAATACATAAAAAGGATTACTTACATAATTTTAGTTTTTTAAATAATATTGTATTTATTAAAATCAGTATATTAACTTAAATATAAAATTAAAATAATAATTAATAATTAATTTGGATAGATAATAATTAAATAATTAGTTTAGGAATCGTTTTTATCGATAATAATGCGATTCCTGCATGATAATAGTAGGAATCGATTTTGTAAACCGTTTCCTAAACAAACTTTACATGAATCTGTTTTCCAATTTGAATCCGATTCCTAAAATAAAATCGTCGTAGGAATCGGATTTTGTTAACTGTGTACATCAAATTCAAAACAACACAGAAAAAGAATCGGCACACAACAGCAGAGCATTTAGTATAGCGGCACCTATCGAGTGGAACAGGCTCGATATTAATTTACGATCTTGTGAATCAACATCATCATTTAAAACATTATTAAAAACTCATTTATTTATAATTGCATATGAGTTATAATGTAATTTTTATTATTTAATATATCACGAGCATATATTACCTTGTTTTTATATTATATTACCATGTTATCACAAACACTTTTGTTAACCTTCATTTAAAAAGTGTATAAACCAAAATAAATAATAATAATAATACCAAATTTTTGATTTTTTCTACTTTATTATTAATATTTAAATCGGAATAACCGACTTAACAATATGTAGAGATCCTTATACTTATTAAGCTAGAAACTCCGAGATATTAAGATGATAAAAAAATAGTAATACGATATAGAATATTAATAATTATTAATTTATTAGTTGGTTACATAGACTTTCATAAATTAAATATACCGTTATATAATTAATTGATGGATATTATTTTGAATCAAAAGTTTAATTATTAATCTAATCTTAAACGTTCACCATTGTACGAAATATCGAAAATAAATTGATAATTGTATTTAACTTAATTAACTTATGAGTGATAACTATTTTAATTAACTTAAGACCGATGTTACTTTACAAATTAGATTATATTTGTTAGCAATACATTTTTTTAAATTAAAATAATAAAATTTAATTTATTATCTTTAAAATGTTGTATAATATAACATAGTAATTAAATTACAAGTACCGCAAATATATGCATTTTAATTTTAATCATAATATTATAACATTTGTTTCATTTATTTTTAAAGTTCCATGACTTTTGAATAATTTGATCAATCTCTGTAAACTTGCATAATATATATAGTAATTTTTCGCTCATAAATTATAAGAATTGTAATTATAATAATATAAAATCTCTATATAATATAATCATTAGCTTGATATATAACTAGTTATATCTTTTTTAAATATTATTAAATGTATTCATATATTATTTTTAATTATATTATATATTATTATTATATTTATATTTATAGTGTGTATATTTTTTAATTTTATAACATTGAATATATATTATGAATATGATTTAAATAAATGTAAATAAAATTATTATCTTTTTTTGTATAATCATATTTTTATTATGAACTTAAAATATACCGTATATATATAGTAAATATAATTATATGTATATAGTAAATAAATAATAATAATACATTAGGTATAATAATACCTAATTATTATAATAAATAATAATACGAAATAATAAATAATATGAAATATGAAATTATATAATACTTGATGAGCCTTCACTTGTTATATAAATCTTGATCCATTCTGAAATAATGTAAAAATAGTTTATCATTCATTATATTAATATAATAATTAATATAATAATAATTATTAATAATAAGAGTTATTATTATAATAATATTGATATAAAAATAACATTGATTATTATATTATTTTATTTGATAATTATTGTTCACAATATATTATTGAATACTAACAATTCAACTACAGTCGGTACATGTTGAACTAGAATAAGAACATGATTCAGAATTCTGATCCCATTTAGTAGTGGCGGGGCAAGGCATCACATACGTGTAATTATAACTGCAGACCACGTAGTGCTGTGTAGGTATGCGTATCGTTATGTATTATCACATGTATTATATTAATTTATATATATATATATATATATTGATTAAATTGATAATTAACTAACCTCACAATCATTACAGTATTGATAATATCCGTTCTCCTGCGATTCGCATGATAATATACAAACTTCACCAGTATTACAAACATCTAGTTTTAAATAAGTATTAAGGAATTAATTACATGAATTAGGCAAGTTTAAAGTTTAAAGATTTTTATTATAATTATATTTTACAAATGTTATTAAAGTAATTAATAAATTGTATTTAATTTATAAATATTCTATGGGTCTATTAATTTATTATATTTAATAAATTAAATTATTCTTATAAACCTTGTGTTGTTATTTCAATTGTTGGTTCTGTTATATATTTTGTAGTTGTTTGTTTTGGTATATTAGTAGTTGAGTTAGTTATTTCTATAGTAGTTGTTTCTGTTGGTATTTCAGTTGTCGAGTTAGTTATTTCTTCAGTAGTTGAGTTAGTTATTTCAATTGTAGTTGTTTCAGTTGGTATTTCAGTAGTTGAGTTAGTTATTTCTTTAGTAGTTGAGTTAGTTATTTCTATAGTAGTTTTTTCTGTTGGTATTTCAGTAGTTGAGTTAGTTATTTCTTCAGTAGTCGAATTAGTTATTTCTATAGTAGATGTTTCTGTTGGTATTTCAGTTGTTGAGTTAGTTATTTCTTCAGTAGTCGAGTTAGTTATTTTTATAGTAGTTTGTTCTGTTGGTATTTCAGTAGTTGAGTTAGTTATTTCTTCAGTAGTTGAGTTACTTATTTCAATAGTGGTTGTTTCTGTTGGTATTTCAGTAGTTGAGTTAGTTATTTCTTTAGTAGTTGAGTTACTTATTTCAATAGTAGTTGTTTCTGTTGGTATTTTGGTAGTTGAGTTAGTTATTTCTTCAGTAGTAGAGTTACTTATTTCAATAGTAGTTGTTTCTGTTGGTATTTCAGTAGTTGAGTTAGTTATTTCTTTAGTAGTTGAGTTACTTATTTCTATAGTAGATGTTTCTGTTGGTATTTCAGTTGTTGAGTTAGTTATTTCTTCAGTAGTCGAGTTAGTTATTTCTATAGTAGTTGAGTTACTTATTTCAATAGTAGTTGTTTCTGTTGGTATTTTGGTAGTTGAGTTAGTTATTTCTATAGTAGTTTGTTCTGTTGGTATTTCAGTAGTTGAGTTAGTTATTTCTTCAGTAGTTGAGTTACTTATTTCAATAGTAGTTGTTTCTGTTGGTATTTCAGTAGTTGAGTTAGTTATTAGTTCAGTAGTTGAGTTACTTATTTCAATAGTAGTTGTTTCTGTTGGTATTTTGGTAGTTGAGTTAGTTATTTCTTCAGTTGTCGAGTTAGTTATTTCTATAGTAGTTTTTTCTGTTGGTATTTCAGTTGTTGAGTTAGTTATTTCTTCAGTAGTTGAGTTACTTATTTCAATGGTAGTAGTTTCTGTTGGTATTTCAGTAGTTGAGTTAGTTATTTCTTTAGTAGTTGAGTTACTTATTTCAATAGTAGTTGTTTCTGTTGGTATTTTGGTAGTTGAGTTAGTTATTTCTTCAGTAGTCGAGTTATTTATTTCTATAGTAGTTGTTTCTGTTGGTATTTCAGTTGTCGAGTTAGTTATGTCTTCAGTAGTCGAGTTATTTATTTCTATAGTAGATGTTTCTGTTGGTATTTCAGTAGTTGAGTTACTTATTTCAATAGTAGTTGTTTCTGTTGGTATTTCAGTAGTTGAGTTAGTTATTTCTTCAGTAGTCGAGTTAGTTATTTCTAGAGTAGTTTGTTCTGTTGGTATTTTGGTAGTTGAGTTAGTTATTTCTTCAGTAGTCGAGTTAGTTATTACTATAGTAGTTTGTTCTGTTGGTATTTCAGTAGTTGAGTTAGTTATTTCTTTAGTAGTTGAGTTACTTATTTCTATAGTAGATGTTTCTGTTGGTATTTCAGTTGTTGAGTTAGTTATTTCTTCAGTAGTCGAGTTAGTTATTTCTATAGTAGTTTGTTCTGTTGGTATTTCAGTAGTTGAGTTAGTTATTTCTCTAGTAGTTGAGTTATTTATTTCAATAGTAGTTGTTTCTGTTGGTATTTCAGTAGTTGAGTTAGTTATTTCTTTAGTAGTTGAGTTACTTATTTCAATAGTAGTTGTTTCTGTTGGTATTTTGGTAGTTGAGTTAGTTATTTCTTCAGTAGTCGAGTTAGTTATTTCTATAGTAGTTTGTTCTGTTGGTATTTCAGTAGTTGAGTTAGTTATTTCTTCAGTAGTTGAGTTACTTATTTCAATTGTAGTTGTTTCTGTTGGTATTTTGGTAGTTGAGTTAGTTATTTCTTCAGTTGTCGAGTTAGTTATTTCTATAGTAGATATTTCTGTTGGTATTTCAGTAGTTGAGTTAGTTATTTCTTCAGTAGTTGAGTTACTTATTTCAATAGTAGATGTTTCTGTTGGTATTTCAGTAGTCGAGTTAGTTATTTCTATAGTAGTTTGTTCTGCTGGTATTTCAGTAGTTGAGTTAGTTATTTCTTCAGTAGTTGAGTTACTTATTTCAATAGTAGTTGTTTCTGTTGGTATTTTGGTAGTTGAGTTAGTTATTTCTTCAGTAGTCGAGTTAGTTATTTCTATAGTAGATATTTCTGTTGGTATTTCAGTTGTCGAGTTAGTTATTTCTTCAGTAGTTGAGTTACTTATTTCAATAGTAGTTGTTTCTGTTGGTATATTGGTAGTTGAGTTAGTTATTTCTTCAGTAGTCGAATTAGTTATTTCTATAGAAGATGTTTCTGTTGGTATGTCAGTAGTCGAGTTAGTTATTTCTATAGTAGATGTTTCTGTTAGTATTTCTGTAGTTGAGTTAGTTATTTCTATAGTAGTTTTTTCTGTTGGTATTTCAGTAGTTGAGTTAGTTATTTCTTCAGTAGTTGAATTACTTATTTCAATAGTAGTTTTTTCTGTTGGTATTTCAGTAGTTGAGTTAGTTATTTCTTCAGTAGTTGAGTTACTTATTTCAATAGTATTTGTTTCTGTTGGTATTTTGATAGTCGAGTTAGTTATTACTATAGTAGTTTGTTCTGTTGGTATTTCAGTAGTTGAGTTAGTTATTTCTTCAGTAGTTGAGTTAGTTATTTCTATAGTAGTTGTTTCTGTTGGCATTTGAGTAGTGCCATCGTCATTATTTCCGGCTGGAGCAGCTGTTTAATTATTACATATTAATAATATAGTTTTTTTTAAATATTATTAACTGATTAAATTAATATATTTATTAATAATTTATTTTAAAAAATATTCAATTTTATGGATATATTTACAATATCGAATTTTTTAATTTTTTAACATAATTTTATATGAATTCTTGTATATATTTATTCTTGGTTAATTTAAATGAATATTAAATAATATATAATAATATATAATATAATAATATTATAAAATAAAATAAATATTAACTAATAGTTAATATACAAATAGAATGTATATACATATTTTTATTTTATTATTATTCAATACATAATACATTTATATAATACATTATTAATCGATATCAAAATATATTAAAATGTTAAATATTAATTTATTTATAAATTTAATTCAAATAATCGTATATATATATATATATAGACTATATAATATTCCAATAATATAAGTATATCTTTAGATTAATATTTATTAGAATAAATATTATAAATTATAGTTAATATATTATATAATTTTAGTAATAATTTCTATGTACATAATATAATTAGTAGTTAACATTTAATTATTGTATTGCAATAGTAAGTTGTATAAACATCTAGAAATATAAAATAAATATATATAAGGTATATCGAATTATATAATTATTATTATTGAATTTTGATTATAAATAAAAATAACTAACCATTTAGGATAGAGAATACCATTATTGCAAGGGCACAATAAATAAATGAACAGTTCATATTTAATAATTATGATTAAATGATTTAACTTTATGGATTTTGAATAATACAAGATATAATATAAAAGTAATAATAATTTTACAATATTTAATTGCAAATAGTAAATAATATAGGTTAATGATATTATTTCATTAAATCAACATTTATATACTTGATAAAAGCTACGGTCGAGTGATTTTGATTTTTTATATTTTGCACTATTAATTGCATTAGTGTTATTATGACTAATGTTGATTATATAATTGTGAACTTATATAATTGTGAACTTGTTATTAATTTAATTGTTATTAATTATAATAAGTGTTTTAAATCATAATGTATTGCTTATAATATATTTTATTTAATATAAATAAATAACTATATATGAGAGTAATTCATATAAATGTAATTACATTAAATAATAATATGTTATATTATATAAATATATTTTTATTTTAAATTATATAATACATAATATTAAATTAAATATATATATAATATTATTATATAACTTGTATCCTAATATATTTATATAAATTAATTTAAATTATTATTTTTAATAATAATATACTCTCATTTCTACCATTGTTCAAATCATTCAACCATGTTCAAATCATCCACCCACTCACATTAGCACTCGTCCTCATTCTTCATAACATATTTACTAATTCCATTTTTTCCAGCATTGAACCCTATTTTCAAAAAAATTCCATTATATTATTAATGAAATACTATTTTACCTATCGCGAATCAAAATCTATCATCCTATATCAAACTTAATAGTATTATCCAAAACTTTAGAACGAATTGTCACCAATATAACTAGTATCCTATTTAATTTATAATGTTTATATTATAACATTCATAATAAAGTGTCTACTTTTTCTTTCAATAAATCGAAACTTTAATAATAAGATAACGTATTACATATTACCAAACCTAAATGAATTAATTCATTTATATATTTTAAATTACATAACGTTTACGCATAACAATTACATTACCTAATTTCCTATTTACTCTTGATTTAATATTTTTTATTCATATTCATTTTCATACCAAAATAATATATTGTATACTATTGTATGCCAAAATAAGAATACAATATTATATATATATATATTATAATTATTTTCATTTTTCTTTGTCATATCTATCACTTATTACTTTTCATATTATTTATATTTTTGTTCGTATTATAAAATAATTTGTATAGAGTTTAGTTTAAAATAATAATATCGTGTATTTTTCCTTCAGAATAATATTATTTTAATTCAATATATAAATCAAATACATCACATACTATCTTAGATATATAGATATTATTTATATATTTTTAAATAATATAATTAATATTTAATATGAAATCTATAAGAATATTATTATTCGATTACATACTTATTAATTTAAATACAATAGGATATATACAAGGATATATAAGGATATAATACAATACCTACATTATTTAATTGTGCATCATATAAATAAAATATATTATTATATGCATACTATATCATCATCAACTATAGTGCATATGATATTAATATGCTTACCAGGTAGATCATTACTCATTACTAATTTTTATATATATATAAATATATATACCCGGATATGAATCGGACTTACTAATCATCATTATAATTAGATAACTATGTCACACTGTGTCATTCTTGTTTATGTATTAGATGATTATTTATTTAATTATATACAATTATTACAATATAACCTATATGTATTCATGACGTAACGAATATTACACGTGATAATTACGTAATAGAAGATAATGATAACTTCCGGTTACTTATACAATATAACGATCGTAATAATTGTTGTAAATCAGGAATATATGTATTTGAAATGATTGATTAATTAATAATATATTAATATTTATATAAATATTATTACATTATTATTTAACTTAAATAAGTTATATTAGTCATTATCATATGATAATAAGAAATTATATGTAAAATTACTATATCATAATCATTATTATTATTATTAATAATCTATAGATATAGCGACCATTTTATTATCGCATTTCTTTTGTTGATTATATTAGTGTATTTACTTATAAATAAGATGGAATCTGTTCAATTTTTGTCGCCTATTTTCACCTATTGTTACGCATAGTAATATAATATAATACATTATTATTAAAAATTAAGAATAAGTGACATATATAAATTAAAAAACTACTATTCAATATTGTATCAATAATATTATTATATAATATATTAAAATAAAATATTAATAGTTATTATATGCATAGTATAATTAAGTATACTTTTATATTGAATTAATATATAACTTATATATAACCTAATGTAATTGCAATAAACAATTTATTTATTTTGATTCATATTATGGTAAATCATTATAGATCCATCACAATTGTGCGTTGTTATTAAATTAAATATAGTTATATAACTAGTACACGTAACATTAATAATATATTAATTATAATTATAACTTATAAGTTATAACTTATATATATGTCAATTTTACATGTGTGATATGTGTTGATTATACAAATATTCTATGATCTTTTCCATTAATTTTGCCTAGATAAAATATCAACTTATAAGTAACATATCAGAAATAAGGTGACTATAATTAAACGATTAATATTTTATTTACTAATACCGATCTTACTTATTTTAAGGGTATGCCATAAACACATAACAATTCGAAGTAATAAATACTTGGTGGCAATATTTTAAATTCTAGCGAATAAAAACTTAATATCAAAGGAAAGTGATAACCTATAACCTAAATCTATACAATATACAGGATGCTATATATAAATTATATTAAAGTATTTTTACATACACAAATATACAGGCATTATAAAAGAAATATTCATATATACGACATGATATAGCTTCGTATACAATTTATATAAAGGCGTTATCAACTTTTTAAATTTAATAAAAAGAAGATTTCGTATTTTCAACTGGTTATTTACTACATGCCACACCTCATGACGTCAATAAGTAGTGATGTCATCGGATGTATCACATTTTTATACCGCTCAGATTTAGCGATTCATCTTATATTCCATTCTATAAAATAACTATGCAAGAATGCTATTTATGAAATTTAATTAATTAATAAGATATGAATTATTAATTAACAGTAGTTAATTAATTTAAGGCCTTGTTTTAAGAGGACGATTATTTAATTAATATACGTCTCCTATTAATACATTAATTTAATACTAGTTATATCATTTCTATATATTAAAAAAAAAGTTGTATAAATAAAAGTTTACAATAATTATAGTAATATTCTTAATACATATTTCTTAATTTACTAGGGGAAAGTAACATAATACGGATATTTTAATAATACATAGTCTTAACATTTTATTACTCAATATTTGTATTCAAAAATTACAATATATTAATATTATATGATTATAAATATTATTGTTATTTTAAAATTTTATTTAATCTTTTTATTCAATAGATAACGGGGGTGTCCGTATTCGATACCCATGTCTGAAAATGGATACTCTGTGTTATAATACGGACACCCTATATACGACTAGATAAACTACATATTATTGATGAATCACCAGCAAAATTACAAAACATTATTTATAATTAATTTTATGAATAATTTAATATAATTGAATTAGTAATTAATTAATTAATTGTATTATTTTATTAATTAATAGTACAAGTTGAGTATCTAAATAATAACATTTTTAGATTTAACTTCATTGGTGGTATTAATATTATAACACACGCGATTTTTATTAAAATCAGAATAGTTTACACGCTGCGCGCTGAATGGTTATAGGATATCCGTATTCCCAGCTAAAAGTAATAGCAACACAACAGCAGCATAATAGCAACACAATACCAACAAAACCAAACTTTATAATAGCATCATAACAGCACAATGTAAACATTTGAGATTATTATTTTATGATATTAAACTGCTGTTACTGTTAGCTGTGTTAAGAAATCTAGAGTGTCCGTATTATGGATTTATATAACCTCTAGATATATACTAAGTAATTATTAAAGAAAGTTACAACTATAGGTATATATACCTATAGTTGTAACTACAACCCTACAACCCTACATCAGTGTGATAAAATAATAGAATTAGAACGTGAACTAAGAAAATATAGATGGCACATTATTGGGTTATCAGAATTCAGATGGTTAGGTAAAGGAGAATTTACGACAGAGGGTGATAACACAATATGGTACAGCGGGAATGAGACAAAACATGAAAAAGGAGTCGTCTTCATCGTAAAGAAAGTATTGGTAAAATCAGTGATGGATATTAAACAAATATCGAGCAGAATAATATTACTACCTGAATAATAATACCTACTACGAATATCAGTATCACCAATGAATCTTATTGTAGATCAGGTTTATGCTACAACAAACAGTTACTATGATGAAACAGTGGAAGAATTCTATGAACTAATAGAGCAAACTTTAATAACGATACAAAAGAAAGGTTTTATAATAATTCAAGGAGACTGGAATGCGAAAGTAGGAGGAGATGGGTATGGAGAATGGTCAAACGCCACAGGAAGATATGGTTTAGGAAAGACAAATGAGAGAGGTTTCAGATTACTAGAATTTGAACATAAATATAAACTCGTATTGGCTAATACTGTTCATCCTACAACAAATTCTAGGAAAAGTACATGGCATTCTCCAGATGTTAAAATGCACAACAAAATTGACTTTATACTAACACCGCAACGATTTAAATCCAGTATAAATAAAGCATCAACAAGAACATACACAGGAGCCGATATATACAGTGACCATGATTTAGTACTATGTAATCTAAAAATAAAATTGAAGCGTAGCAAAAAAGGAAAATGTTCTAGGATAAGATATGACGTGGATAAGCTACTAAACCCTGAAGTAAAAGACATTTTTTAAAAAAGATAAAAGAAAAATTGGCGAAAATAGATATAAGTAATCAATCTACAAACGTATTTTATAATGAGATTATGACGAATGTAGAAGATATAACTCTAGGGAAAGTGAGGAAGAAAAACAGGTATGGATAACAGATAAGCTACTAGATTTATGTGATGAGAGAAGAATGTTAAAACCATTAAAGAAACTGTCTAATGAAAATGAAAGAAAATATAGGAGTGTAAACACTATATTAAGAAATTTATGAAAGACACAAAGGAAAAATGGATTCAAAATCAATGATTGGCAAAAGAAAATGACATGCAAATAAGCAGACATTCAAAACGAGCCTAACAAGTCCTAAAAGATCTAACGAATACAACGCAGAAGAAAAGCATATAAATAATTGAAAATAATTAGGGGATATTGGTGAAGGATGATAAAGACATTCTAAATAGATGTTCAGAATTTTCTTTATAATTATCAAATAACACCTGACAGGAATCTGCTAAATAAACGAAAAAGTTACAGTAAGATTAGTCCTCCGATAATTAAATCAGAAGTGGAACAAGCAATAAGAAGTATAAAAAAAGGAAAAGCGGCGGGTGTGGATAATATTCCAGGAGAACTATTTACGTATGGTGGAGAAGAAATGTTGACTGTTATGACAACATTATGCCAACAAATCTGGAAGAAGCAGGAATGACCAGAGATGTGGTTAACATATTTAATTATTACGATAACTAATAAAGGATATCTGAATAAGTGTGAATATTATAGAACAATCAGTCTAATATGTCACGCAAGTAAGATACTCCTAAGAATAATAATTAATAGTATGTATACGCAAGCAGAAGAGATACTGGCAGAAGAATAACCAGCATTTAGGAAAAAGAGGAACACCCGAGAGCATATAATAAATAGAAGAATACTGGCAGAAAAACATATAGAGCATGACTTGAAACTATACCACAATTTCATAGATTACAAAAAAGCATTCACCAGAGTTTGGCATGAAGGTATATGAAATGTTATTAGACTATTCAATATTGAAGAAAGATTGATTTACTCAATAGAAAGTCTCTATAAAAATACACTGAGCGTAGTAATAATAAATGGTGCAACTGGTAAATTCTTCAATACGACAGTAGGATTACGCCAAGGATGTTTATTATCACCTATACTTTTCAACATTTACCTAGAGGAAATAATGAGAGTCACATTCGAAGATGACATTGACTTGATTGCAGGAAAAACAGAAATATTCTAACGACGATCAAGCGAAGAAAAATGAGCTATTTCGGACCTGTGATGAGACATGATTATCTCCAAAAAACTATCCTACAGGGATTACTAAGAGGGAAGAGAAGAAGAGGACGGCCTCAGAAAGATTGGAACAGTAATATTTGTAAATAGTCTGGCATGAGTCAAAGAGAGGTTCTCGATGCTACTCACAACTGGATAAAATTGAGAAGGGTATGCGTGTCGTCGTCAAGTCATGACCCCCATATAATCAACAGGTCAAGGGACTAAGTAAGTAAGTAGGTATAAATAAATATATGCTTATAACTTAATTAATATTTTATAACAAATATAGCAATTATGAATATAATGTTTAGAATGATAGAGTTTTTAATAATATATTGTTAAGAAGGTTTTAAGTTGAATTTTTTTTCATAAATTTAAAAACGTAATAAAAAATCAGTTTATTGGATATATCAAAATTATTTTAAATAATTAAAAAATAAAAAATAATTATTTAGACTATTTATATAATTATGAATAATTTATTTATTAAACATTTTTTTGTGGGATTTATGGTTTCTGATACCGAGAATGTCCGTATTCGGTTACTTTCCCCTAAATACTATAGGAAGATTTAACTGTTTGAACCGTTTAATCAATATTTATAAAATTGAATGTATACATAATATATTAATTATATAACAAATAAATGATTTAACAAACACGTTTTCAGTTTTAAGTATTAATCAGCTATGACTGTTATCTATATAGTAAATGTAAAATTAATGGAAATTATAAACTTTGTCTCATAGTTTATATTTTTATATTTATATTTTTGTAATATACCCATTTTTTCCCCATCTATTAAATGTTACGAATGCCCTTCTAAAAGAAACATTTTAAATAGTCGATAGAGTTTTTAAAATTTAATTATATATTATATAAGATTAAAGAAAGTATGTAATCTGTAAATGATAATTATTAAAATTATATAAAATAAGTGAATTCATTAAGTGTATGCTACATAATAAAATAATATATCATTATATATATATATATATATATATATATATATACATTGGCTAAAGCGTCAGACACACAAACAGTAAAACGCGAGTAAGAGCCTCGTCCGGATCATTAAAATAGGTCTTAAAATAATATTTAGAATTTATCTTATATAATTGGGTATAAATAAATGATTGGTGTCGTATTGAGGTAATATCAAATATTGATATTATACCAAATGAACTCAGACCTCTATATTATCGCTCATATATTTTTTAATTCACATTTACAGTGTTATAATAGCATATTAAAATATTAATATTAAATAATTAGCATTGTATATAAATATTACTATGTTGGTAATGAAAAAAGTATTTTAAACGATATAATCGAATTATTTCCTTTGGGGTTTGTTTATTTCCTTTGGAGTTTATTTATTTTCAAATTAAATTAAAAATTTGTTTGAAATAATTAATTTATTATGAATATATTGAAATAAACGAATGTTAATGTACTACGAATGTATTAACATTATAATTATTTATATTAATTAAATAAAGTGAATAATATTACATGTGAATACAATAAATTAGTTCAATTCTGAATTCATAGTAGGTTCATTATATTAATAACTTTGAAACAATTTTTAAATGAATTTAGTTAAGTTTATATAATAATTAATGTCCGAAACTATAATTTTACTTGTTTATTAAGTTTATGAATTCATAATTGAACTAATTTATTGTATTCGCATGTAATATTATTTACTCTATTGAATTAATATAATACTTATAATGTGAATACTTCAACATTTGTTTATTTCAATATTCATAATAAATTAATTATTTCAAATAAATTTTTAATTTAATTTGAAAATAAATAAACCCTTAAATAAACCCCAAAGTAAATAATTCGATTATATCGTTTAAATATATTGTTCATTACCAACATGGTAATATTTAGATAAATACTAATTATGTAATATCCAATATTATAATATGCTATTATAACACTGTACATTTGAATTTTAAAAAATATGAGCGATAATAAAGAGTTCATTTGGTATCATATAATGGTTGGTATCATCTCAATACGACATCGGCTCTCGTTAAAACTATGGATTCCTTAACACGAAAGCGGATTCGAAGTGACATTATAGCAATATATGGTTATAAGTGAAAACTTCATCTAAGTTCCTGGATGGAATTAAAGGACTCTACCAAATAAAAAAATAATATCAATAACAATATATATATATATATATATATAGTAAACCAGATTAACGTTTCTCTTTATAAATATCTATAGGTCTACTTCTACACACTTTTTCCCTGACACCTCTAATGATATACTTAGTAAAAACTTCGCTGAATTTATTCTAGTAAGATATTTAAATTACACACTATATTAACTGTCCTAATACTAACATTAATTCACACCATATCATCACCCATAGATCTCCGCCCCTATACATCTAATATAATTTTCAACTCCTTCACCCTCAGTTAACTACTATTTCATTGAAAAAACTTCCACAAATGATATGATTCCACTCATATCATATCATATCACATATATATATATATATATATATATGTATTGTATATTTATTTGTGTATATTATTATATTAGAATACACAAAATTAATAAATAATACTATAGATTATTTTAATTTACATAATCTAAAATCGGTAAACATATACAATTATAAATACATAAATGTATACATTAATTAAGTTACTTAATATTATCAGGTATTTTTCAGAGATATAAATACAAAAATATGAATAATATTTTATGAATGGGTATTTTAATTTAATAAAATTATTGCAAATTATGATATATTTGATATAATTATATAACTACACCACGCAATTCATAAGTCATAAATAATAATAGAGTCGCGCCTCGTTTATTAATTTATTAGTCACAATAACACTAATGATAATTAAATCTTAAACTCAGCTTACCGTGACCAGTATTAGTATATAAACTCTTCCTTCATTGTAATATGTACACTACAATTACATATAATATTTATATAATACTTAATTTATATAAATATCCCATAGATATTAATAATACATATATTAAAATTAATAACGAAATATAGATTATAACTATACAAAATGAATTTTTCGTTTATATTATGTTCATTCGTCATATCGTTATGCCTTGGTTAGTTAATATATTTAATACGTTTTATTAATATAAATATATTACTAATACAAATATGTATTCTTAATAAATCTATTACTGATAATGTTATTAATATTATATACATAATATAGGAGCACCAGCGGGAAAATATTCTCAAGATAAAAAGTTTAAAAACCGAATAGAAGAAAATATAACAACTTTAGAAATAACTGAACCAACTACTAAAATTTCAACAGAAACAACTACTATAGAAAAAACTGAACCAACTACTAAAGTACCAACAGAATCAACTACTATTGAAAAAACTGAACCAACTACTAAAATACCAGCAGAAACAACTACTGTAGAAAAAACTGAACCAACTACTAAAATTCCAACAGAAACAACTACTATAGAAAAAACTGAACCAACTACTAAAGTACCAACAGAATCAACTACTATTGAAAAAACTGAACCAACTACTAAAATACCAGCAGAAACAACTACTGTAGAAAAAACTGAACCAACTACTAAAATACCAACAGAAACAACTACTATAGAAAAAACTGAACCAACTACTAAAATACCAACAGAAACAACTACTATTGAAAAAACTGAACCAACTACTAAAATTCCAACAGAAACAACTACTATAGAAAAAACTGAACAAACTACTAAAATATCAACAGAAACAACTACTGTAGAAAAAACTAAACCAACTACTAAAATACCAACAGAAACAACTACTGTAGAAAAAAACTGAACAAACTACTAAAATTCCAACAGAAACAACTACTATAGAACAATCTGAACCAACTACTAAAATATCAACAGAAACAACTACTGTAGAAAAAACTGAACCAACTACTAAAATACCGACAGAAACAACTACTATAGAAAAATCTGAACCAACTACTAAAATACCAACAGAAACAACTACTGTAGAAAAAACTGAACCAACTACTAAAATTCCAACAGAAACAACTACAATAGAAAAAACTGAACCAACTACTAAAATACCAACAGACACAACTACTGTAGAAAAAACTGAACCAACTACTAAAATTCCAACAGAAACAACTACTATAGAAAAAACTGAACCAACTACTAAAATACTAACAGAAACAACTACTGTAGAAAAAACTGAACCAACTACTAAAATTCCAACAGAAACAACTACTATAGAAAAAACTGAACCAACTACTAAAATATCAACAGAAACAACTACTGTAGAAAAAACTGAACCAACTACTAAAATTCCAACAGAAACACTACTATAGAAAAAACTGAACCAACTACTAAAATATCAACAGAAACAACTACTGTAGAAAAAACTGAACCAACTACTAAAATTCCATCTGAAACAACTACTATAGAAAAAACTGAACCAACTACTAAAATATCAACAGAAACAACTACTGTAGAAAAAACTGAACCAACTACTAAAATTCCATCTGAAACAACTACTATAGAAAAAACTGAACCAACTACTAAAATATCAACAGAAACAACTACTGTAGAAAAAACTGAACCAACTACTAAAATTCCATCTGAAACAACTACTATAGAAAAAACTGAACCAACTACTAAAATATCAACAGAAACAACTACTGTAGAAAAAACTGAACCAACTACTAATATTCCATCTGAAACAACTACTATAGAAAAAACTGAACCAACTACTAAAATATCAACAGAAACAACTACTGTAGAAAAAACTGAACCAACTACTAAAATTCCATCTGAAACAACTACTATAGAAAAAACTGAACCAACTACTAAAATACCAACAGAAACAACTACTATAGAAAAAACTGAACCAACTACTAAAATACCAACAGAAACAACTACTCTAGAAAAAACTGAACCAACTACTAAAATACCAACAGAAACAACTACTGTAGAAAAAACTGAACCAACTACTAAAATTCCAACACAAACAACTACTATAGAAAAAACTGAACCAACTACTAAAATACCAACAGAAACAACTACTCTAGAAAAAACTGAACCAACTACTAAAATACCAACAGAAACAACTACTGAAGAAATAACAAAACCAACAATTAAAGTCACGACACAAGGTTTATAATTTAAGGAATTCAATAAATTGCAATAATTAATATTCCAATAGAATAATTATTAATTGTATACAATTTATTTATTATTTTAATATATATTAAACAATTATAATATAAATCTTTAAAAGTAATCTAATTCGTTGAATTATTCTAGGAGTTTGTAATACTGGTAAAGGATATATAGTATCATGTGAATCACAGGAAAGCGGATACTACCAATACTGCAACGATTGTGAGGTTTGTGATTATTCGATTTAATTAATCGGGAATACCTATATATATTTATATACACATTTAATATATGAATATAATACATGTGATAATACATAACGATACGCATACCTACACAGCACTACGTGGTCTGTAGTAATCATTACACGTATGTGATGCCTTGCCCCGCCACTACTAAATGGGATCAGAATTCTGGATCATGTTCTTATTCTAGTTCTACGTGTACCGACTGTAGTTAATATGTTAGTAGAGTAATTAGGTTGTTTATAATATTGATTACATTTAATAAATGGTGTATATTATATCATAAGATCAAATTTATTACTATCTTGTAATCGAATATATGAACATATTATTTCTTAAATTAATTTTAAATGATTAATAAATTATTTGTACTTATACATTATACAATTATTAAATGGTGCCAGTAAATAATATTATATAACCTATTTTCCTATTTTCTACATATTTATAAATATATTTATTATATTTTAATTTTATATTTTATGACGATGTATTTGTTTTATGGCCAAATACTAATAATATTTAAATATATAACACCAAACTTCAATCAATTGATATAATTATTGACATGATATAAACTTATAATATAGTATATAATATGATTTTAAATTATTTAATTTTATTAATATTTGATATATATAATTATAATAAAAATTGAACTTATTTTAGTTTCTATGAACATGGATTGAAAAAAGAAACACCATTATTTGAGTATCTATTATAGATTATAGTTTCTATAATATTATATTATTTTTATATTTTACTTTATTAATAAATATAAATTGATGAATGTGTTTTTAATTTGTAATTACAATACATTATCATACATTATTACAATAGTGTACAAGTTACAATAATTAGTGGTACTTTAAAAAATATTTAACTAGTTATATAATAATATTTAGACATATACTACCCATGTATATGTGTATATTTATATAAATACTAGTATTATAATTATAGTAGGTATAATAATAATTTAAATTCATTTTAATTAACTAATATTTATATAATAATATATAGTTATTTATATTAAACTTATATGTTATTTATAGTAATTTAAAATATAATTTCAATGATTTTCGAAATATATGATTATAATGATCATGGTTTTAAATTAATATAGGTTTCCTACTGTTTAAAAGTATCAACTAATATAATAATAATGTTACTTCTAATGAATTAAAAAGATGTAATAGTAGATATAATTATATATGTATCAATAGAATAGAATATTACTAAATATAAATTTAAAAAAATGATATTGAAATACGAAATTTAAATAAATGAATATTAATATATTATTCGAATATCTTGTTATGTCAGTAGAATACGTCATAAGAGATATAGGAATATACCTAGCGAGCAAGGGTTCAGATCTAGCGTAACATACAGCGTATGTTAGCATCACATATGTTATATAGAGCTTAACATACTATTTAGAATTGAATATATATCATTTTGTTTAATATTATATATTTATATATATACAAAATATGATTGTATATTGTTAAGATATGGATACCTTAACGAGTTACCTTGATTTTGATGGGACATTAGAGACAATTGGGTATAAATAAACAATTAAACGTTCGTAAATGGATGAAAGCATGCTTGAAGCTCGAGAGCTCTACCAAATTAAATATTAAACATATTATACCTGTACATATGAACATATATTTAAATCAAGCTAAAATAAAATAAATATAATTTAATGAACTTGAAATAATGATTATATAAGAAATTAATGTAATAATAATTATAAAACTTTAATGTATGTTATATATTCCAAACACTTTATTATAATACATAATATCATCGACATTATATATATATATATATATACATATTCACATGACTATAGTTTAAATAATGTAATTATATTTATAAAAAATTGTTAACCAATATTAAAATAGTTTATATTATGAAAATATCTCTATAATTCATTATAGGTTAGTTATATAACTTAGTTTCTAATTATTATTTTTGAATATACACATTTATAAATATGTTATTATCTCACAACAGGCCCGTAGCCAGAAATGTATACCGGGGGGGGGGGGGGGGGCAAGGCCCCACAAAATGTTAAGACTAAAGTGTAATGAATAAAAACTAGTATTCTAGTAATAATATCACTACTAGTAATTAACTAGTATACTCTATTACTTATATTGACGCACAAAGTGAATTAAACAGGGTATAAATAAACAATACATAAGCATACACTATGTGTGTATATATACACACTATATAAACATAACTTTATATGCATATAATAAAATATAAAAAGCAGTAGGATCAGGTTAACAGGCAAGATATACAATAAGTACATCAGTAGATAAGTCTACTGAATACTAGCGAGTGAATTAAACATTTAGTCATGGCAAGGGTAAGCTTAAACGATATTTTCTAATATTATATAGAAAATAGTTAGTAGTGCATCATATTATTAATGTTTGGAGATTAGTCTAGGTGAGAGGTTATAGTGAAACCAGCTATAGTTATAGATTGAGAAGTTGGAAGAAATAGTAGAAAAGGATGTGTGATTGATAGAGGAGAACTGGGTCTTGTGAATATGATAGTATTCGTTTTAGTAATATTTAAGGACATTGTGTTATGAGAGAACCAATGAGTGAAATCAGTAATACAATTAAACATAGACATTTGAATCAGACCAGAATCACTAGAACAAGGAAATGGCTATATATCTAAAGATCATCGGCATAAATATGATAGTTAATATTGGGATATTTGATAAAAAGAAATGATTTTATAGGAATAATATAAATAATGAACAATATAGGTCCAAAGACAAAGCCTTGTTGAACACCATCTATGTTGAAATAAGGAGGAGATAACGAGGAGTTAATCATTACCGAAGATGTTATAGATGAAACAAAATACATAAACCAACTGTGGATTTGACCATGTATACTAATTTCATTAAGTCCAATAGAAAGAATATTATAATCGAGAGTATCAAAAGCACTAGATAAGTATAGTAGTACGAGATAGCATGGGACATTATTATCAAGCAATATGAGAATATCATTAATGATCAAATTAAGGACAGTTTCGGTACTATGATGAGGAAGATACGCACTTTGATAAATATCTACAATAGCATTGGAAATAATGTAATTAATAAGTTGAGTGGACAAAACTCGTTCTGATGTCTTAGATATTGATGATAGTTAGGATATTAGACGATATATTGATAAATTAGATTGATCAAGAGTAGTTTTTTTAAATCGGAATAATCTATGGATATTTCATTGGGTGTGGAATAATAGATGATATAAGAGACCTATGCATGATTTCAGCAATAAGTCCAATACAATATGGTGATAATGAACGAAGTAGATTGAGTGGAATAGGATTAAGGGGGAATTGGTTTTCAAGAATGTCATCCAAGATAGTATAATGTCATTTATGGGAAGAGAAAAACATGAACAGTGATTATGCGTGGATGTTAAATTGAGATTGAGTCGTGCTGAGTTGATGTTTGGAAGTATATTGATAATGCTAGAAATTTTGTGTTGGAATAAATTGGAAAACACTGAATAAATAACTAAATCAGGTTGGGCAGGAATACACTTGGCCTGGGTTTACCTACTAAGGTGAAAGATAATTTATAAGCTAATTTAGAATATATTCCATAACTACCGAGCATATCAGTGTAATATAACAATTTGGTAGAGAGAAGTTTTTTCTTGTAAAGCGATAGAAAATTTTAAATGAAATAAGATCAGATTCAAGTTTAGAGGATGTTTACGTTGTTATCTGCATATTCTGCATATAAGTGCACTTATACGTTTAGGAAAAACATTTCCGAGATCAGATGAAAATAATTTAAATTTATTTTTTTCATATTTTGTAGTGCTATTGTTTAGGATTGGGGTTTTTATATTTGATTCTGTTACTGCTATTCTGTGATCTATTAATTTATATGCTCCTATTTTAGTTAGAAAACCAAATAGTTATTTGTCGTTTGCTCATGATAGGTAAACTATAGATAGTTCATTTATTAATATATTGATTAATTAAAATTTTTTAATATTTACTATAATTTTAGACAATTTTTATAAAACCATAAATACTGAATTGATCATCACTATAATGTCTAAAACTAAAAGACATACATTCTAATAAATAAATATAATATAAATAAAATTATAAGATAAAAATATAAATATAATTGAATATCTAGTAAATACTATATGAACAAAACTTAATGTGGAACAAGTTTTAGGGACCTAGCTTATTTCAGGGGGGGCCTAGCTGATCTCAGGGGGGCCTTGCCCCGGCAGGCCCCCCGTGGCTACGGGCCTGTCTCACAATATAATCATACAGATCACCAACTATTTCTGTTTATTCAATATCATCAGTTAACCATAAACTTTAGTTAAACCTCTGAAATTAATTATTTTTATATTTATTATAATTCTAGACTTAATTCTAATACTACAATTTTCAATTGGAAAATATATATAACTACACTGTTAAAAAAACCTTTTATTTTCATGAATAAAACCCTCTAATCAATATCCGTCTATTTAAAGGGTTAAACACCATTTAGTTAAGCCATTTTTATACTAAAGTGTTTCATGAAAATATTAATAAATAGATACAAACCTTTAATGTAATGATAGAATTTTATAAAATATTATAAAATTATTATAAATTATATTTGTAAATTAAATTATTAGAATTAATAAATCATTTATTAATAACATTTTAGTATATACTTTTTTATAAAAAATATATAATAAATTTAAATTGTTATAGGTGTTATGTTAAATATTGAGAAATTAATTAAATATGATTTCAAATTGTATATCATCTTAATTGTCTATTTAAGTATGATGTTATTATTGATCAAGGTTATACCAGATTAAGATAATTATAAAATGATATAATAGATATGAATTATTCAATAAAATTTAAATTTTAAAATATTAATTTCTTATATAATTAAGAAAATTACCTTTAATATAAAATTAAAAAAATAATTTATTATTTATTTTTATAATATAATAAAGATTTTAAAATAGAGAACATTATATAAAATGATATCGTTTTATTTATATATTAGTTAGCATAATAATTTTTGTGAATAATAAATTTATATATAATAATTATACGATTCACTATTATGCAATTATAAATTTATACACTTACCTTACCTTACCAGGTAGAACTTGCTCTCTAATCCACGACATGATTATCCACCATTCTCTATCCCCCATAGCTGTTTTCATCTCGTCTATCGTTGTAAGATTAGTATAGTCTCTTAGTTGATCGATGTACATCTTTGCTGGTCGTCCGCTATTTCGTTTACCATGATTATATTGTTATAGAATTAGATCTCTTGCCAGTTCATCTTTGATTTTCCAACAGTGTCCGGTAAACCTTAATATTTGCATTCGTATTGATTTGCTAATTTTTGGTATATCACCATATAGTTGTTCATTTGTTAGATGATTTCTCCAGGATGTATTCGTTACAGCACGAAGCATACGAGTGTAGGCTTCGTCAATCCTCTTTTCTATCGATTGTGTTAGAGTCCATGTAATGGATCTGTAAACAAGTACGGATTGAACTTCTGCTCTGAAAAAGTTTCTTTTGAGACCTTCACTTAACTTTGATTTCCAATATAAAATTAAAATAATAATTAGTTATAATAAAATAAATATTTTAAAATAGAGAACATTATATAAATCATATCGTTTTACTTATACAATTAGTTGGCATAATAATTGTTGTGAATAATAAATTTATATATAATAATTATACGAATCACTATTATGCAATTATAAAATTGTAAACATTATAAGTATATATATGAGAATATGGAGAGGGGTAGGTTAAAATAAAACTGACCCATTCCTTAATTCTGAACGAATATGCTCTCAATTGAAATAATTATTTTACCCACCCCTACGATATAAATTAGTGATATTACTTTTAAATGTCAAACAATTAAATATTATTAATATTAATTTAAACCTATTTATCTACTTATTTAAAAATAAATAATACATTGTATTTTACTAATATCAAACTATAGTAGGATAATATCAAACTACCATTCTATAGAATAGAATTCTTAAACCCCTTAATTTTATATTCATTACATTATGACGATTATTGAATTTAATTAATTACAAACAAATTAGTATTACTATTAATTTAAATAGTATACTTTTAAATTGTTTATTTTATAGTTATATTTTACGTAAAAAAATGATATATATATCATTTTAAAGATAATATTAAATATTAAATATGTTAATAATATTATATAAAAACTAATTGTAATGACAATTTTTTTATTTTCAATACTATAGGTCTCACCTACCTTTAACGGACATTATTTTTAACATTGTACTCCTCCATACATAGAAAATGTTAAACCTCTGCCCGGCTGGATTTTTTAATCTTAGAATATCGTTCAAGCTGAGATAATATTGTATGAATATGGAGATATAGATCAATAGCTTTACAATGAAAATATAGTACAATATTGGCTATATCAAAAGATAGAAATAACAATATAATTCATTAAAATGTTTTATTAATCTCAATACAATCTTTTAATTTAATTTATTTAATAATATATAAATAAATAAATCAGATTTATTATTTCATGTTGTATGACATAATGGAGAAGTTAATAAATAAATATATTTGTTATTTTGCGAGAACTTACCAATCATTATATTCTAGATAAATTAGATTCTCATGAGTAAAAAAATGTAAATATAAATAATTAAGATGTAACGAATAATTATATGTATCAATAAGTCAAGTTAAAAATAAATTATGTAAAGTTATACCAAAGATCACATAAACTAGTTGAATTCTGAATAACAAACTATATATTTGAATATATATTTTTAACAATATATTAACATTTAATATTCATTATACAAGTATATTAATATTAGATTATATAATTTTAATTTAAATGCGATAAATTAAAGAATTGTTGTTTCATATAAATCACATGACTTGCCTATTACTAATATATTATTTCGTTATATCACTACTGATAAATAAATTATTACTAAATAGATTATTTTAATTATAATCTGTAGGTTCATTTAGGATATGAGTCATTTCGAATAATTATTATTGCAATTATTTATGGTAAACTTGTATATACTGATTTATCATACTGGATGATTAATTTTAATTTTTAATTATATAAATTCATAAAATTTAACTTAATATTTAATCAGCTATTTATATAGCGTATTAAATTGTATACATAATCTATATTATAATAATAATCATAACTTATGCCACCCTTTATTACCACGTAACGATATATACAATTACTATTTAAGTGCCCAGTATTCAATACTCGTGTTGAACACATCTTGAACTCGAGACTCAACTCGTCTCGAACTCAAATTTTAGGCTATGTTTTTGTCAAAGATGAACGCAACATTGAAATCGTGTTCAAGATCTGTCAATATCGAGCTTGAACTTATGTTCAACTCTTTTTCAAGGTGTGCCAAACTTTAGCTTGAAATCCTGTTCAACTCGTATTCAAGATGTGACAAACCCGAGATTTAATTCATGTTTAACTCGTGCTTAAATCAAGTTTGAACTTGTGATTACAAAAGTTTGAGATCATCGTAAATGTTTGAATATAGGTTTTACTTATATTAATACAAATGTAATTAAATATTATTATCAACAAAATAATAAAAATTAATTTCAATAAATTTTGATTAAAGTAATCTTTTATACGTGGCATTTGGTACTTTTTCTTTTATAATTTCTTAAGTAATTGGATATCATCATCTCGATACTTGCTGAAATTTCATTAATATGTTGTCTCAGTGTTGTATCTGATGTAAAATAATATATTACTAATATGTGTATGTAAACTATATGGTATAATGTAGTATATATAGAGAGTAAAACGTCAATTCTTATGAACGTATATTAGGAGACTTATTCTTCAAGTGATTATACATAGCGGCGGTCCGCTATATATATACGCAGCCGTATGCACGTGGGAGCAGGAATGTGATGATATCACGTTGATTTACAATATCGACGCGTATTAATAAATCCCCTCTTCTCCCGATTGGATATCGAAGAGGGGATGCTTTGGGAGTGATGAGTAATTACTTCTTCCATACGTTATAAGAGGGAATTACTCATTACTCCAACTTGGAGGTAGCCATGATCATGACAATCCATGCGTTATGTATGGCGGTAATGGTATCAAGGATGTTGCGGTGATGGTGAGGTGGTCACAGATATCGTGGGTGAGGTTAAGAGAGGGTCGAGGGTGACGTCGATAACATAACTGGTGTCTAATTTGATTTCGTTGGAGTTAAGGATGTCATGTATGACTGCGGGGGTATACCGAATATAGTACCTGGATGTAGTGGGCAAGGGTGATAGCGTACCGGATGTTGTTGTTGATGTCTGAGGCGTCACGGAGGTCGTGGGTGACGGCGAGGGAGTACCGGATGTATTGGGCGATTGCTGGGGCATCACAGAGGTCGTGGGTGACGGTATGGGTATACCGTATGTCTAACCGGATGTAGTGGGTGACGGCGTATGTCTACCGGATGTATAATCGGATGTAGTGGATGATGGCGAGGGCGTACCGGATGTCGTGTCGGATGTAGTGATCAAGGGCAAGAGCGTACCGGATGTATATAAATAGAAAAAAAATAATTTATATTTATCAATAATATTATTCAATTTTCTGTAAAAATCCTATTACATTAACTTTCTTGGTTTCCTACACCCATAATGTTTCTACATCTAATTATTAATATAAATAAAGGCCGTATCTAGTTATCATAGATATTGTTTTTGTATGATTCATTTATTAAAATGAAATTTACTAGTTAAAAAATGATCAAAAATAGAAAATTCTAATTAAATTATATAGTTATTGTATATTCAATTATGTTTATAATAGTTATGTTATAATATTAATATTAATAGTATTAAAATGTACAGTGTATTTATATATATATATATATATATATATATATATATATATATATATATATATATATTTACAATTATATACAGGCACTATACATTTATACTCGTGTACTATAATATATATATATATATATAGTATATGATATTTATTATTTTTTAAATTATTTTAAATTTCATTTATACTAATTGACTAATGATACTTGATATATTGTTTTAGTTTTATGTTTGTTATTTACATTTATTTTACATGTTATTTGTAGACATAATATAACATTCCAAAAAATGTTCATGTTCTTTTAACATAATATAAAATTACATTCTTGGCTTATTATAAAAAATTAATTACTTTGTAGTTTATTTTTTTAATTTTGTTGACATAAACCAGTAAATTTGTGTGTTTTTTATCTGTGATTTACCTCGCGTAAAAGATGAACATTTTACACGATTTTTGAAATTGTACATAGTAGAAATTAAAAACATAATTATAAGTTAATATATGAATAAATTAACATTTGATTGAATTAATATTTATTATACAAAAAAAATTATTTTTTATATAAATATCAACACATTTGTAAGGTGACTAATATCCGTGTTTTACACCGAAATAAATCACTATATCTAAAAATAAGTAATATAGTTTAATTTAATATATTTTTTATAATAGTAGTAATTATACTCTTTATTATAGAGTATTTATCACTATATCTAAAAATAAGTAATATAGTTTAATTTAACATAAGTTGTAGAATAGTATTAATTCTACTCTTTATTATAGAGTATTTAAATTAATAACATTTTATAACATTTTAAAAATGTGTGTATTGGTCGTGTAAATCACATACCATATATCCGTGTTTTACACAGACTAAATACCTGTGTATTACACTAATAGAATGTCCGTGTATGGGATATTTTGTCAGTATAATATTCATTTACAAATACATTATTTATTTTAAAATGGACAAAATATACTATTTTAACGTTTTTCTATTTTGATATATTGATTTAATATTGTACTAGTGTAAATTTATTATAAATTATTATTTCAATTTATATTTAAGTTAATATCATGTATAAATAAGGTTACTATTTTAAAATCATAAATTATTTAAGTATCTATGGTTTAATAAATTCATAATTAATTTAATTGTCAACTTAAACAACAATTATAATCATAATTATATTGATAATTAAGATAATAAATTTGAAATAATATTATAATGATTATTGAATATTGAAACATATTATTTAATATTCCAAATATTATTATTATTAAACTTATATTTTAAATATTATTTTAAATATAACCGTATCGTAATTCTATAGTACATATATAATTATAAGCGTATCAATAATATAATATGTTCTTCAGAATATTGAGTTAAAGAACATGTATAAAAAAACGTGTTACTAACAAAATGTCCGTGTATTTCACGAATTTTCTCACACACACATTTACTGGGAATATAAATTACCAAACATATTTTATTCTTTTTATATTCATGACTTAATATACAATTAATTATAACAACACATACTTTACATTCTTTTGACAACATATAAAATTATGAAAATTCGAACTTTTTAATTATTATAAAATAATTGAAAATAAATGTTTATACTAATTAAATTTATTTTAGAGTATTAATTATAAAAATATTTGTTATTACGTATTTGCTTATTATTGTGTATTAATTATATTTATATTTGTATGTTAAACTATATATTAATTTAAGTTTTGTCGAATTATTAATTTGTTTTGTTTTGTTAAGTATTTTATTTTATTTTATTTTATTATATTTATTTTAATTTTACTTTTACTATACTTTTCTCCTCATAAATGTTCTTTAGGAATGTGAAACGGGTAAACGACTATAGTCGATATATAGATAAGCATCGCGCTTCTTCGTTACCATGGTCATGCCTACATTATGATATTATTATATATATAATGATAATTATATTCAATAATGTTTAACTGCAGTTAATGATATCATGATATCAGTTTATCAAAATATAATTTTTTTAATCAAATAGTTTCGATTCAATTATTAGCTATGTATTCATTATAACAATAAGTTAATATATATATATATATACTAATATATTTTACATTGACATGTTTAATTATTATAAATTTCATTATTTTTCAAATGGTACTAGTATACTTTAGGTTTAGACATCCTATTCATATGTGATTTACACGTTATGTTGATATATAATAAATAATTTATAATTTATAGTGTCAACTTTCATTAGAATCCAACTCTCTATTTTAAAATACTCTAGTCTAAATATTTTCTTATCACATGATTTACTTTCACCTACCTATTATATAATAATTACGGTAATTAATGAATAGAATATGAATAGTAAATAGTTTAAATATTTAGAGTAAAAAGTCTAAATCCATGATCATTAAAACTGTATTAATAAAAATATTGATATATCCGACTTCAATAAATTAAATCATAAAAAAACGTTAATTCACCGATTTGCTGTTCAGACATTTGTTGTTGAATAGGTTGAATAACTAGATCATATAAGTCGAATACTATAAACAATTAGAAATAATGGGATCTACCAGATTTGTGTATAAGTGTCTATAATTATTTTTAATCACTAATTTATAAGTGTATTTTGAAAATTATTATTTACAACACACCGCCCTTTATGACGTCATTAAGTTAGTGAGGTGAAAAGACAAGACACGTCAATATATAGTACTTCTATTTAGCAATTCATTATATATTTATGTTGTTAAATTAAATTTTAGATTTATTATAATATATTTAATATTAATAATCAAGAATAAATATATAGTTAAAAAATGTGTACATAGAATTTGTACATAATATAAGTTATGTTTAGCGTGTGATAATTAAGAAAAGTATTTTAAATCTGTTGATACAGTAATTTAAAATTAAATTGACAATAATTTAAAGTTATATTTATTATTAAAAAGTAATCAATAAAACAGTAGATTTCCAGGTATTAATATAATACTATACTGAGATATATTAGTTTAATTTAGTACGTACTAAACTGAGACAGTATTATATTTATCTTAATTTAAAGATAATCTTGTAGTGTAATCAGCTTCGATATCTTTTTATGAATCAGAATATACTAGTAACAAATGTTTCCAAACAGAATAAATACTATATATACTATATATATATATATATATATATATATATATATATATATATATATATATATATATATATATATATATATATATTGATAGAACATAATTAGTGAAAACCCCCCTTAAAAGTATGACCAGTGTGATAATGTACTATAGTCCGATAGTATAACATAATATATCTTGTATATTCTACGGTTATAACATAATACATAATCGATACTACGGTGAGGCTTGGTATATATACACATAGCATACCCGTATGTATTCATATAGAACTCTAAACCTATCGTTTATAATTTTAGAGGGTATATATATATTTATAAATTTATTAAATAATATTACGATTAGAAATTATATAATATTATAATTATAATAATATATTACGTATTGTAAATATTAATTATGATTATTTTATTGAATAATATAGTTTTATATTTTTATTAACAATATATATATATATATATAAATATAGTATTTTATGAATGGATATACAATTTAATGATATTTATAAAACTATTACGAATTATGATAAATATAAGAAGAATGTAAATGCTAATTATAATGTTTAAGTCGTAAATAATAATAGAGGCGCGCCTCATGTATTAATGTATTAGTGTATTAATGTATTAGTCACATTAACACTAATGATAAATAAAGCTGTTAACGAGATAAACTCAACTTACCATGACCAGTATTAGTATATAAACTCTGGCTTCATTGTTATATGTACACTACAATTAAATATCATATTTATATAATACTTAATTTATATAAATATCCTATAGTTATTAATAATAAATATATTCAAATTAATAACAACATATAAATTATAACTAGAAAAATGAATTTTTCGTTTATATTATGTTCACTCGTCATATCGGTATGCCTTGGTTAGTTAATATATTTAATACCTTTTTTTTAATATAATTATATATATATATTACTAATACAAATATGTATTCTTAATAAACATATTACTTATAATGTTGTTAATATTATATACATAAAACAGGAGCACCAGCGGGAAATTATTTTCAAGATAAAAAGTTTAAAAATAGAATAGAAGAAAATTCAACAACTTTAGAAATTACTGAACCAACTACTAAAATACCAGCAGAAATAACTACTGTAGAACAAACTGAACCAACTACTAAAATACCAACAGAAACAACTACTATAGAAAAATCTGAACCAACTACTAAAATACCAACAGAAACAACTACTGTAGAAAAAACTGAACCAACTACTAAAATTCCAACAGAAACAACTACAATAGAAAAAACTGAACCAACTACTAAAATACCAACAGACACAACTACCGTAGAAAAAACTGAACCAACTACTAAAATTCCAACAGAAACAACTACTATAGAAAAAACTGAACCAACTACTAAAATACTAACAGAAACAACTACTGTAGAAAAAACTGAACCAACTACTAAAATTCCAACAGAAACAACTACTATAGAAAAAACTGAACCAACTACTAAAATATCAACAGAAACAACTACTGTAGAAAAAACTGAACCAACTACTAAAATACCAGCAGAAATAACTACTGTAGAACAAACTAAACCAACTACTAAAATACCAACAGAAACAACTACTATAGAAAAAACTGAACCAACTACTAAAATACCAACAGAACCAACTACTAAAATACCAACAGAAACAACTACTATAGAAAAAACTGAACCAACTACTAAAATACCAACAGAAACAACTACTATAGAAATAACTGAACCAACAATTAAAGTCACGACACAAAGTTTATAATTTAAGGAATTAAATAAATTATAAAAATATTCCAATAGAATAATTATTAATTGTATACAATTTATTTATTATGTTAATATAATATATATATATATATATATATATATATATATATATATATATATATATTAAACAATTATAATATAAATCTTTAAAATTAATCTAATTCGTTGAATTATTTGTATCTAGGAGTTTGTAATACTGGTAAAGGATGTATATTATCATGTGAATCACAGGATAGCGGATTCAACCAATACTGCAACGATTGTGAGGTTAGTGATTACTCGATTTCATTAATTAGGAATACATATATATATATATATATATTTATATACACATTTAATATATGAATATAATACATGTGATAATACATAACGA
Source organism: Osedax fenrisi (assembly GCA_964019155.1). Lineage (NCBI taxonomy): Eukaryota > Metazoa > Annelida > Polychaeta > Sabellida > Siboglinidae > Osedax > Osedax fenrisi. The sequence goes on along the minus strand of OZ025241.1, from coordinate 31,192,756 downwards.
TAAGCATACCTATACAGCACTACGTGGTCTGTAATAATCATTACACGTATGTGATGCCTTGCCCCGCCACTACTAAATGGGATCAGAATTCTGGATCATGTTCTTATTCTAGTTATACGTGTACCGACTGTAGTTAATATGTTAGTAGAGTAATTAAGTTGTTTATAATATTACAATTGATTACATTTAATAAATGGTGTATATTTATATGGTGTATAATAAGATCACATTTATTAGTATTTTTTAATTGAATATTTCGAAATTTTATTCCATGACATTTGTTTAAAATAATTAATACATTATTTATACTTATACATTATACAATTATTAAATGGTGCCAGTAAATAATATTATATATTCTATTCACCTATTTTCTTTTTTTAAATATATTTATTATATTTTAATTTTATATTTTATGACGATGATTTGATTTATGACCAAATATAAGTACCATTTAAATATATACCACCAAACTTCAATCAATTAATATAATTATTTACATGATATAAACTTATAATATAGTATATAATATGGTTATATATTATTTAATTTAATTAATATTTAATATATATAATTATAATAAAAAAATACATTTTTTAGTTTCTATGAACTTGGACTGAAAAAAGAAACACCATTATTTGAGTATCTATATTATAGAGATTAGATCCTATAATATCATATTATTTTTATATTTTACTTTATCAATAAATTTAAATTGATGAATGTGTTTTTAATTTGTAATTACAATACATACATTATTAAAATAGTATACAAGTTACAATAATTAGTGGTACTATTAACTTAAAATATGTAACTAGTTATATAATAATATTAAGACATATACTACCCATGTATATTTATATAAATGATGAAGATGAAATATGGTTTATTAGGCACCGTTACAAAGTGATGACACCTCTCGTAAGTGCACGTAAAATAAATAATACAAATAAAATACAACAACCACAATAACAACAAAATGAAATAAACTAACTAACAATGTGGAAGTAATAAGAACAAAATATAAAAGTTAATTATAATATAAAGAAATTAGATACTGGATCAATATGACTTGAGATGAGCATTGGAGGAGGTGGGAGATTGAATAGATCTTATAGATGAAGGGAGTGCATTCCAGATAGATGGGACAATGTAGGAGAATAAACGTTTCTCGAATTTAAGGGAGGATGGCTTTGGGATAATGAGATTAATACTGGAAGTTGAACGTGTATTGTGTGTGGTGGAGCGAATTAAGAGTAGGTTAAATATATATGAAGAAATGGAAAAATATATAGATTTATGGGTAATAGAATGGAGTCTAATTAGGGATCGTTTTCTATAGGGAAACCAGTTTGGTATAATTTGAAATGAGTCATTAGAGGAATAGTCAGATAGTTTAATATTGAAAATGGATCGTATATATGATCTGATGATTCTATGTAATGGGGCAATGGAAGAAGCAGGAAGGATATATAATAAAGTAGAACAATAATCAATACGAGAAATTACAAGTGAATTAATAAGGATAGCACATAGGGGACGAGTAATATGTTTACGGATACATCTGATTCTAAATAAATGATAATTAGCAGCTTTAGAAATGTTAGCAATATGGCTAGAAAAAGATAGATCAGAGTCGAAAATAACACCAATATTAAGAACTGAGTTGGAAGGTGAAATAAGAATCTTGTCAAGGTAAAAAGAAGGGAATTATGGGGAGTTCGTAGGTATATTGAGGAGGGCAGTTTTTGAAGTATTTAGTAAAAGGTTATTGGAGAGAAGCCAGTACTTAATAGAGGAGGCACACGCAATTAGTTGAGAATTATCTGGAGTAGAAGTAGAGCGTAGAGTTGGATATCATCAGCATATATATGATAGAAAATGCTAGGAAATGTGGATATAATATACCTTATAGGTGCTATATATATGGATAATAGAAGTGGGCCTAGGGTAGAACCTTGTGTGACACCATAGAGTAGAGGACGGGGATCAGAAGAGAAATCACATAATTTAACATATGATGATCTATTTAGGATGTAAGATGAAAGACATTTGAGGGCACTACCATTAATGCCAGTCATCTAAAGTCTTGAGATAATAATATCATGGAGAATATAGTCAAATGCACAAGATAGATCAATTAGAACCATTTGACGACATAGTGAGGGAGAAACTTTGGTATATATATTATTTAAGATTTGAAGGAGGGCAGTCTCAGTTGAATGACCTTTACGAAATACACTTTACAGGACATCAAGGGATGAGTTTAGTGACATAAACCTATTTATTTGATGGACAACTATTCTTTCAAGTATTTTACTAAAAATAGGAAGTTGGGAGATAGGAAGGTAGTTACATAAGAGATTAGGGTTGGAAGACGTTTTTTTTAAGAATGGGAGTAATGAAAGCATGTTTAAAAGAGGGGGGTAAAACTCCATTGGAGAGAGAAGATGAGAATATAGTATGCAAATAAGGGGATAGGGTCCTAGCGAGACTTTTAAAAGTATAAATATTGATAGGATCAGATGGAGAGGAGGAATTAGATTTTAGAATTAGGTCATAAATATTAGATATTGAGGGAGTAGTAAATATAGATAGATACTTATCAATTGGTTTACTGATTAATATACAAGGGATGCTATATTTTTGGTGAAGGGAAGTAATGATTGAACAAGTAGATATGATTTTATTCGAGAAAAAGTTAGAAAATTCATTACAGAGTTTATTTTTAGTAATATTTGGTATGTAAGGTATGTATAAAGGGGGATCAGGTGCAATACGTTTTCTAGCTAAGGCAAATGTGGCACGAGGATTGGAGGAAAGGCTATTAATTTTATTAATATAGTAATAAGATTTTGATTTACTGATTTGTGATTTGTAGAATTTGGGATGATTAGTAAACGATAAAAGGTTTTCAGGAGAAGGAATACGACGATATGTTCATTCAGTTTTACGTAGTGATCGCTTAAGTTTCAAGATGATGTGTACACCATGGCAATTAGTATGTAGGGAAATAGTAGTAGATATGATGGGGGCATATTTGTCAAAAATAAGGGAGATAGTGGAGTTTATTGATTCAGGGGATATGGGTAGGGATACAAGAATTGGTACAAGTTCAGAGGAAAATAAAGGAATATTAATAGATTATATTTTTCTATAATTAATGAGTTTCTTGGATAAAGAAGGACGCATAGGGAAGATAACTCTAAAAGTTATGATGAAATAGTCTGTAAGAAAATAAGATTTGGTACCATTAATTAAACAATTACATGAATCATGAGACCTGCAAAAAATAAGGTCGAGTACCATATATATACTAGTATTATAATTATAGTAGGTATAATAATAATTTAAATTCATTTTAATCAAATAATATATATATAATAATATATAGTTAAGTATATTAAACTTATATGTTATTTATATTAATTTAATATATGATTTCAATGATTTTCGATATATATATATATATGATTATAATGATCATGATTTTAAATTAATATAAAGTATAAAATAATATAATAATAATGTTACTATGATTTATTAAGATGTAATAGTAGATATAATTATATATTCATCAATAGAATAGAATATTATTAAATATAAATGAAATTGAAATATGAATTTTTAAATAAATGGATGAATAAATTAAATATGAATATATTATTCGAATATCTCATTATCTAAGAAGTATAAGTCATAAGATATATAGGAATATACCTAGCGAGAAAGGGTTCAAATCTCGCATTACATACAGTATATTAGAATTACATATGTTATATAGAGCTTAACATACTATTTAGAATTGATCATATATCATTTTATTTAACATTAAATATATATACAAAATATGATTATATATTGTTAAAACCTGGATACATTGATTTCGATGGGATATTAGAGACAATTGGGTATAAATAAACAAGTAAACGTTCCTCAAAGGATGAAAGCTTTCATGACATATCTAGGACTCTACAAAATTAAATAACAAAAATAATATACATGTACATATGCACATATATTTAAATTAAGTTTAAATGAAATAAATATAAATGTTATGAACATGAAATAATGATTATATAAGAAATTAATGTAAATAATTATTATAAAACTTTATGTATGTTATATGAATCAATTATTATAATACATAATATCATCGAAATTAGTATATATATATATATATATATATATATATATTCATATGACTGTAGTTGAAATAATGTAATTATGTTTATGAAAATTGTTTAACCAATATTTAAATAGTTTATATTATGAAAATATCTCTATAATTCATTTTATAACTTAGTTTCAGATTATTATTTTTGAATATACACATTTATATATATGTTATTATCTCACAATATAATAATATAGATCACCAACTATTTATGTTCGTTCAATACCATAAGTTAAATATAAACTTTAGTTAAACCTCTGAAATTAATTATTTTTCTATTTATGATAATTCTAGACTTAATTCTAATACTACAATTTTCAATTTGATACCTAATAATTACACTGTTAAAAAACCTTTTATTTTCATGAATTAAATACCCTAATCAATATCCGTCTATTTAAAGGGTTAAACACTATGCAGTTAATTTTATACAAAAGGGTTTCATGAAAATATTAATAAATAGTTACAAACCTTTAAGTAATGATAGAATTTTATAAAATATTATAAAATTATTATCAATTATATTTATAAATTAAATTATTAGAATTAATAAATCATTTATTAATAACATTTTAGTGTTTTAAATACTTTTTTATACAAAATATATAATAAATTTCAATATTTTAAATATTGAGAAATTAATTAAATATGATTTCGAATTGTATATCATATTAATTGTCGATTTAAGTATGCTGTTATTGTTGGTTAGGTTATACCAGATTATGGTAATTATAAAATTATAAAATAGATATGAATAATTCAATATAATTTAAATTTTAAAATAGTAATTTATTTATATAATTAAGAATATTAGTTTTAATATAAAATTAAAATAATAATTAGTTATAATAAAATAAATATTTTAAAATAGAGAACATTTTATAAAATCATATCGTTTTAGTTATACAATTAGTTGGCATAATAATTGTTGTGAATAATAAATTTATATATAATAATTATACGAATCACTATATTGAAATTATTAAATTATAAACATTATAAGTATATATATGATAATATGGAGAGGGGTTGGTTAAAATAAAACAGACCCCACTCCTTTATTCTGAACGAATATGTTCTCAATTAAAAAGAATAATTATTTTACCCACCCCTACGATATAAATTAGTGATATTACTTTTAAATGTCAAACAATTAAATATTATTAATATTAATTTAAACGTATTTATCTACTTATTTAAAAATAAATAATACATTGTATTTTACTTATATCAAACTATAGTAGGATAATATCAAACTATCATTCTATAGAATAGAAATATTATATAGAAATAATATTATTGTGTATGTAACTGATAAAATATAAACAATCTATATATGTTAATTTAAAGTAATAAAGGACTTCGATAAACCATTCTCTACGAAACATAATTAAAGGGATTGGTAAGTAAAACCCTTTGATAACATGTTTATAACATGTTGATAATTTATGAAATAAAGGGTTTTAAGGGTAGGTGCAACATCTGTTCTAAAAATATATGTTTACATGTATTTAATAGGAAAATAGAGGTTTAATAGGAGTGTATTAACTTGTTTATGTTTATTTATTCAATACTATATTTAAATTATTTAACTTATTTAACTTAAAGTGATTGATATTATATAGATCTATAATAATTTCATTTTTTATTATAGAGAATAATCGAAAATATTTAATTTTATTATGTTTAACTAATACATTATTATTATTTTGAAAATAAAAGATAAAAGTATGAATATTTTAAATTTTACTAATTAATAATTTAAATTAAAAAAAAAACAAATATTGAATATTTATATATATTTCAAATTGTCTGAAAATTTCAATTTATTTAAACCATTATTGAAGGAGTTAATATTGTTTGAATGAGTGGAATTAGTAACAATACTTATTCTGAGTAAATTGATTCTAAACATTTATAATATAATTATGTAAAACATATGCTATATATAGAAAATAACTTATTACATTATATTATTATAAATAAAGAGCCACCGATAATTATTGATTATTTAAAGGTATATATTCTATATATATTCTTTATTTTAGCTTATAACATTTTAAAATAATGTTATATTCATTACATTATGACGATTATTGAATTTAATTAATTACAAACAAATTAGTATTACTATTAATTTAAATGATATACTTTTAAAAGTGTTTATTTTATAGTTATATTTTACGTAAAAAAATGATTTATATATCATTTTAAAGATAATATTAATTATTAAATTTGTTAATAATATTATATAAAAACTAATTGTAATGACAATATTTTATTTTAAATATCAGAGGTCTCACATACCCTTAACATACATTATTTTAAACAGTGTACTCCTCCATACACATAACATGTTAAACCTCAGCCCGGCTAGTTTTTAAAATCTTAGAATATCGGCCAAGCTGAGAAAATATTGGATGTATATGGAGACATGGGTCAATAGCTGACCAATTGAAAATATAGTATAATATTGGCTACACTATAAGATAGAAATAACAATATAATTCAGTAAAATGTTTTATTATTCTCAATATACTTTTTCATTTTAATTTTTTTAATTATATATATTTGAATATATATTTTTAATAATGTACATTATACGTATTAACATTTAATATTCATTATACAAGCATATTAATATTTGATTATATAATTTTAATTTAAATTCGATAAATTAAATAATTGTTGTTTCATATAAATCATATGACTTGCCTATTACTAATATATTATTTCGTTATATATTATCACTACTGATTAATACATTATTACTAAATAGATTATTTTAATTATATTCTGTAGGTTCATTTAGGATATGAGTCATTTCGAATACTTATTATTGCAATTATTTATTTGTAAACTGATTTATCATACTGGATGATTAATATTTAATTATATAAATTCATAAAAATGTAACTTAATATTTAATCAGCTATTTATACCATATTAAATTGTATACGTAATCAATATTATAATAATAATCATAACTTATGCCATTATTTATTACCATGTAAAGATATATACTATTACTATTGAAGTGCCCAGTATTCAATACTCGTGTTGAACACGTTTTGAACTCGAGACTCAACTAGTCTCGAAATCAAATTGTAGGCTATGTGTTTGTCAAAGATGAACGCAAGATTGAACTCGTGTTCAAGATGTGTAAAAATCCAGCTTGAACTTGTGTTCAAATGGTGTTCGAGAAGTGCCAAACTTTAGCTAGAACTCGTGTTCAACTCATTTTCAAGATGTGCCAAACCCGAGTTTCAACTCGTATTAAAGATGTGCCAACCAGAGATTGAACTGGTGTTCAACTCATGTTAAAAGATGTGCCAACGAACCAGAGTTTGAATTCGTATTGAACATGTGCTTAAATCAAGTTTGAACTTGTGATGATCCAAGTTTGAGATCATCGTAGATGTTTGAATATAGGTTTTACTTATATTAATATAAATTTATTTAAATATTTTTATCAAACAAATATAATAACAAATTAATTTTCAATCACATTTTATTCAAGTAATCTATTATACGTGGTTATTAATACTTTTTCTTTTAGAATTTCTTAAGTAATTGGATTTCATCATCTCGATACTTACTGAAGTTTCATTAATATGTTGTCTCAGTGTTGTATCTGATATAAAATAATATATTACTGATATGTTTATGTATACTATATATAGTGCATATATGTTATATTATTGTATGTATATATATATATATATATATATATATATATATATATATATAGAGATTGAGTAAAACGTCAAGGCTTATGTACTTATATTAGGGGGCTTATTCTTCAAGTGATTATACATAGCGGCGGTACGCTTAATATACGCAGCTGTCTGCGCGTGGGGGTGGTATGTATGACGTACACTAGAGCGGCTTGAAAAATATAAAATTTTCAGATAATTTATCGCTTCAGTGAAATAATATTAGAAAACATGTAATATAATTCAATACAAAAAAAATTAACTTAATTCGTAAAATATTGAATAGTCAATATGACTTTCAATTTTAACATAGGATTGATAGGAAATCTTATAATGGAGTAGATACAAAATTAATTCAATACATTTTGTAATATACTTCCTATTAATGAATTTTGTTATACGATATATATATACTAGAATGAAATATTATTAACAGAATAGCAGAAAAAAAATTTTTTTAAATGATAATTTCTTTATAATTTTATCATTTCTAGGATTGAACTTTTTATGTTTATTATTTATCGAATATTTTTTGTTTTTTGTTTTTAGTCAAAAATAAAATTCAGATTAAGTTTATTATATTCTTAATAAATGTATAATATATATTTACTATATATGATTATAAAAAAGAATTTGTTTAAATATTTTTCTAGGAATAATTTGAATTTTAATGATTTCTATAGAAAAAATAAATATTTTCAAGGAAAGATGAATACAAAATTTCTAGGACCTAGTCAATTTTATTTTTTTTTACCATAATATAATTTTCATTATCATTGAGATGACCTCAATAAAATTGTTGTTATATTATATTTTTTTCTAATTTAAAAAAAATAAAAATATTTTTTACTATAAAAAATTTAAAATCTGAATTTGTTAGATCCATATTTTGATTTAAATATACTTAAGTCTATTAAATGCATATTAAATATATAATAACATTAGAAGACGATATCAATTAATTGATTGTCAAGGTAAAACTAAAAATAAATAAATGCTACGCATGCGCAGTAAATTTAATAATAAACAAGTATTTTTCCTATAAAATGTTATTAAACATCAAATTGACAACTCAATTGAGTATAACACAATGTTTAGTTGTTACAGTACTGTTTATATATATTATATGTTTATAGTTTTTACTGAAGCAACATATTTAATGACTGACGAGCCACCCTAACGTACACTGTACGACGTACGTGTGTAGTACGTACACTGTACGTGTGTAGATGTATCGTGATACAATGCAATAGGTGTTCATGAGCTGATATCACATTGATGTACAATATCGATGCGTATACATAAATCCCCTCTTCTCCCGATTATATATCGGGGGGATTTTAGGATTTTAGAGGGGATGCTTTGGGAGTGATGAGGTAATAGGGGTGTACAATGTACACTGTACATTCCCTCTTATCACGTATGGAAGAAGGATAGCATGTTGGAGGTGGCCATGATGATGGCAATCCATGCGTTATGTATGGCGGTGATGGCATCACGGATGTTGCGGTGATGGTAAGGTGGTCACAGATATCGTGGGTGAGGTTGAGAGGTTCGAGGGTGACGTCGATGACATAACTGGTGTCGTGTGTGATGTCGATGGCGTCACGGATGTCATGTGTGACGGAGGGGTGTACCGAATATCGTACCTGGTGTAGTGGGCAAGGGTGGGAGCATACCGGATGTCGTTGGCGATGTATGGGGCGTCACGGAGTTCGTGGCTGACGGTGAGGGCATACCGGATGTCTAACCGGATGTAGTGGGTGACGGTGAGGGTGTACCGGATGTCGTGCCGGATGTAGTGATCAAGGGTGAGAGCGTAGTGGTCCAGGGCGAGAGCGTACCGGATGTATATAAATAGTTTCCTACAAAAATAATGTTTCTACATCTAATTAGTAATATAAATAAAAGGCGTATCTACTTATCATAGTTATCATATTGTTTTTGTATGATTCATTTATTAAAATGAAATTTACTAGTTAAAAAATGATCAAAAATAGAAAATTCTAATTAAATGATATTGTTATTGTATATTACATGATGTTTATAATAGTTATGTTACAATAATATTAATATTAATAGTATTACTATTTAGTGTATATAAATATACAATTATATACAGGTAATATACAATTATGCTCGTGTACTATAATATATATATATATATATATATATATATATATATATATATATATATATATATATATATATATATATATATATATATTATAGTACTTATATAATATAAATTTATATGATATTTATTATTTTTAAAATTATTTAAAATGTCATTAATTAATTGACTAATAATATTAATTGACTAATGATACTTTTTATATTGTTTTAGTTTTATTTTTGTTATTTACATTTATTTTACATTTTATTTATTGACATAATATAAAATTCCAAAAAATGTTCATTTTCTTTTGACATAATATAAAATTACATTCTTGACTTATTATAAAAAAATATTAATAGGAGATGGAAGGGGGTAGGTGCCGAAGACGGAGTAGTGGCCTTTTTAATTAACGCTTAAATGGTGCTTGATAGGATAACAAGTTTTATATACAATATTTAGATAATCAAAATATCTATAATATAAAGTACATTTTTTTTTAAAATAATTAATTATTTATTCTAATTTATTACATAATCATTTTTTGTCAAATTTTGAGAAAAATATGATAAATTTATAACTTTATATATAAAAGTGAAATCACAGTATTCTAGAACTATATGATTTCTAGTTAATTCAAAAAAAGAAGAGCCTAAATATTCATTATTTATCGATATACTAGAAATCTTCTGAGGCATATTAATTATCGGCCACTACTCCCTTCCCTCCCCTATAACCAATTAATTACTTTTTAGTTTATTTTTTTTATTTTTTTGTCATAACCCAGTAAATTTTTGTGTTTTTTGTCCGTGTTTTACCTCGTGTAAAAGCTGAACATTTTACACGATTTTTGAAATTTTACACGGTAGAAATTTAAAACATAATTATAATAATATTTATTTATATATGATATAGAAATTAATCTTTAATTAGATATAATAATGAATTATCATTTATTATATATAATACAAAAATAAAATATTTTATATAAATATCAATACATTTGTAAGGTGACTAATGTTCGTGTTTTACAATGACTAAATATACGTGTTTTACACCGAAATAAAACATTATATCTAAAAATAAGTAATATAGTTTAATTTAATACATGTTTTATAATAGTAGTAATTATACTCTTTATTATAGAGTATCTAAATTAATAAAATAAAAGATCTTTTAAAAAATATGGGTAATGTTCGTGTAAATCACGGACTAAATATCCGTGTTTTACACAGACATAAATCACTATATATAAAAATAAATAATATAGTTTAATTTAACATAAGTTATAGAATAGTATTAATTCTACTCTTTATTATAGAGTATTTAAATTAATAATATTTTAAAACATTTTAAAAATGTATGTATTGGTCGTGTAAATCACATACTATATGTCCGTGTTTTACACAGACTAAATACCCTTGTATTACACTACACTACGTGTATTTAACGGATATGTTATCACTATAATAGTAATTTAAAAATAAATTATTTATTTTAATATAGAATAAATATACTCTTTTACCTTTTATTTATTTTGATATATTGATTTAATATAGTACTAGTGTAGATTGATTATCAATTATTATTTTTATTTATATTTAAGTTAATATCATGTATAAATAAGGTTACTATTTTAAAATCATAAATTATTTAAGTATCTATGGTTTTTAAAATCATAATTAATTTAATTGTCAACTTAAACAACAATTATAATCATAATTATATTGATAATTAAGATAATAAATTTGAAATAATATTATAATGATTACTCATTATTGAATATTGAAACATTGTATTTAATATTCCAAATATTATTATCATTAAACTTATATTTTAAATATTATTTTAAATATAACCGTATTGTAATTCAATAGTACATATATAATTATAAACGTCTTAATAAAATAAAATGTTCTTCAGAATATTAAGTATAAAGAACATGTATAAAAAAACGTGTTACTGACAAAATGACCGTGTATTACACTGACAAAATATCCGTGTATTACACGAATTTTCTCACACACACAATTACTGGGAATATAAATGACCAAACATATTTTATTTTTATTATATTCATGACTTAATATAAAATTAATTACAACAACACATACTTTACATTCTTATGACAACATATAAAATTATGAAAATTCGAACTTTTAAATTATTATAAAATAATTGAAAATAAATGTTTATACTAATTACATTTATTTTAGAGTATTAATTATAAAAATATTTGTTATTACGTATTTGCTTATTATTGTGTATTAATTATATTTATATTTGTATGTTAAACTATATATTAATTTCGTTTTTTCGAATTATTAATTTTGTATTTTTACGTATTTGCTTATTATTGTGTATTAATTATATTTATATTTGTATGTTAAATTATATATTAATTTACGTTTTTTCGAATTATTAATTTTGTTTTGTTTTATTTATTTTATTTATTTTATTTATTATATTTATTTTAATTTTACTTTTATTATAGTCGATCTATAGATAAGTATCGCGCTTCTTCGTGTACCATGGTCATGCCTACATTATTATATTATTATTATATATAATAATAATTATATTAAATAATGTTTAATTTATATTAACTGCAGTTAATGATATCATGATATCAGTTTATCAAAATATAATTTTTTTAATAAAATAGTTTTGATTCAATTATTAGCTATGTATTCATTATAACAATAAGTTAATATATATATACTAATATATTTTACATTGACATGTTTAATTATTATAAATTTCGTTATTTTTCAAATGGTACTAGTATACTTTAGGTTTAGACATCCTATTCATATGTGATTTACACGTTATGTTGATATATAATAAATAATTTATAATTTATAGTGTCAACTTTCATTAGAATCCAACTCTCTATTTTGAAATACTCTAGTCTAAATATTTTCTTATCACATGATTTACTTTCACCTACCTATTATATAATAATTACGGTAATTAATGAATAGAATATGAATAGTAAATAGTTTAAATATTTAGAGTAAAAAGTCTAAATCCATGCGCATTAAAACTGTATTAATAAAAATAATATCCGACTTCAATAAATTAAATCATAAAACAAAATCATAAATTAATTCACCGATTATATGTTCTGACGTTTGTTATTGAATAGGTTGAATAACTATATCATATAGGTTGAATACTATAAACAATTAGAAAAAATGGGGATCTACTAGATTTGTATAAAAGTGTCTATACTTATTGTTAATCATTAATATGATATAAGCGTATTGTGTACATTATTATTTACAACACACCGCCCTTTATGACGTCATTAAGTTAGTGAGGTGAAAAGAGAAGATACGTCAATATATAGTTCTTCTATTTAGCAATATTGCTAAAGATTTGAATATTCTATGTGTATATTGAATATTCATCATATATTTATATTGTTAAATTAAATTTGAGATTTATTTTAATATATTTAATATTAATTAATTAATAATTAATATATAGTTACAAAATTACAAAAAATTAGAGTTTGTACATAATATTAGTTTAAAGTCGTATTTTTAGAGTGTGATAATTAAGATAAGATTTTAAATCTGTTGGAATTTATTTTATTAATTATAATTAATAATTATAAGTACAATAAGTTTGAATTAAATTGACAACAATTTAAATTTAAATTTAAATAAAATAATAAAAAGTAATCAATAAAACAGTAGATATAAATAATATAATAATATTTATTTATTGAAATCTCATATATATATTGAATACAATACAAATAACGGATACAAATGGACCCCTCAAGAAGTCATAGACTTGTACATGTTATAAATAACTGTGAGAGGCCCCGGACAATACAATACAAATAGTAACATTTTTTTTCTTGTGTTTTGATTTATAGTTTATTAAGTTCTTTATAAACACAAGAGAAAATAAAGAACTGCCTGGAGTCGAACCCGGGACCTCTGGCTTACTAGCTTTTGGTTGTCCCACTGAGCCATCGACCTCATCCAGTTGTTAATATAATACTATAATGAGATATATTAGTTACATTTAGTTTGTACTATACGGAGACAGTGTTATATTAATCCTATATTAAAGATAATATTGTAATGTCTATAATCAGCTTCGATATCTTTTTATGAGCCAGAATATACCTAGTGACAAATGTTTCCGAACACAATAAATACTATATATAATATTTATATATATATATATATATATACTGTACACTGTACAGTGTACAGTTTACACTATATTGTATATAGTGTACAATGTACACTGTAAAGTGTACAGTGTACAGTCTATATTGTACACTATATACAATATTCAGTATATATATATATTGATAGGCAATAATTAGTGAAAACCTCCTTAAAAGTATGACCAGTGTGATAATGTACTATAGTCCGATAGTATAACATAACATATCTTGTATATGCTACGGTTATAAAATAATATATAATCGATAATACAGGGAGGCTTGGTATATATACACATATCATACACGTATGTATTCATATAGACCTCTAAGCCTGTATCGTTTATAAGTGGAGAGCGTTATGTATACACATCGTTATATACATCATTCATTCCTATAGGCCTCTCGGTGTTGTACTGCGATTACTTGTAGGTTAGTTGTAGCCGATTAATAGGGTTTATAGAGTAGAGGGTGTATCATGGATAATATTAGATATATTTATATATATATATATTGTTATTGTTATTTATATATTTATTAAATAATATTACAATTAGAAATTATATAATATTATAATTATAATAATATATTACGTATTTTAAATATTAATTATGATTATTTTATTGAATAATATAGTTTTATATGTTTATTAACAATATATATATATATATATATATATATATATAGTATTTTATGAATGGATATACAATTTAAGGATATTTATAAAACTATTACGAATTATGATAAATATAAGAAGAATGTAAATGCTAATTCTAATGTTTAAGTCGTAAATAATAATAGAGGCGCGCCTCATGTATTAATGTATTAGTGTATTAATGTATTAGTCACATTAACACTAATTAAAGCTGTTAACGAGATAAACTCAACTTACCGTGACCAGTATTAGTATATAAACTCTTGCTTCATTGTAATATGTACACTACAATTACATATCATATTTATATAATACTTAATTTATATAAATATCCTATAGTTATAATAAATATATTCAAATTAATAACGAAATATAAATTCTAACTAGAAAAATGAATTTTTCGTTTATATTATGTTCACTCGTCATATCGGTATGCCTTGGTTAGTTACTATATTTAATACCTTTTTTTAATATATTTATATATATATATATATTACTAATACACATATTTATTCTTAATAAATATATTACTGATAATGTTGTTAATATTATATACATATAACAGGAGCACCAGCGGGAAAATATTCTCAAGATAAAAAGTTTAAAAACCGAATAGAAGAAAATTCAACAACTTTAGAAATTACTGAACCAACTACTAAAATACCAGCAGAAATAACTACTGTAGAAAAAACTGAACCAACTACTAAAATACCAACAGAAAAAACTACTATAGAACAAACTGAACCAACTACTAAAATACCAACAGAAACAACTACTATAGAAAAAACTGAACCAACTACTAAAATACTAACAGAACCAACTACTAAAATACCAACAGAAACAACTACTATAGAAAAAACTGAACCAACTACTAAAATACCAACAGAACCAACTACTAAAATACCAACAGAAACAACTACTATAGAAATAACTGAACCAACTACTAAAATACCAACAGAAACAACTACTATAGAAATAACTGAACCAACTACTAAAATACCAACAGAAACAACTACTATAGAAATAACTGAACCAACAATTAAAGTCACGACACCAGGTTTATAATTTAAGGAATTAAATAAATTATAAAAATATTCCAATAGAATAATTATTAATTGTATACAATTTATTAATTATGTTAATATAATATATATATATATATATATATATATATATATATTAAACAATTATAATATAAATCTTTAAAATTAATCTAATTCGTTGACTTATTTGTATCTAGGAGTTTGTAATACTGGTAAAGGATGTATATTATCATGTGAATCACAGGATAGCGGATTCTACCAATACTGCAACGATTGTGAGGTTAGTGATTACTCGATTTAATTAATCGGGAATACCTATATATATTTATATACACATTTAATATATGAATATAATACATGTGATAATACATAACGATACGCATACCTACACAGCACTACGTGGTCTGTAATAATCATTACACGTATGTGATGCCTTGCCCCGCCACTACTAAATGGGATCAGAATTCTGGATCATGTTCTTATTCTAGTTCTACGTGTACCGACTGTAGTTAATATGTTAGTAGAGTAATTATGCTGTTTATCATATTACAATTGACTACATTTAATAAATTGTGTATATTTATATATCGTAAGATTTAATTTATTAGTATATTTTAATCGAATATATAAACATCTTATTTCATAAATTAATTTTAAATAATTAATACATTATTTATACTTATACAATATAACATTATTAAATGGTGCTAGTAAATAATATTATATAACCTATTTACCTATTTTCTTTTTTTAAATATATTTATTATATTTTAATTTTATATTTTATGATGATGTATTTGATTTATGACCAAATACAAGTAACATTTAAATATATACCACCAAACTTGAATCAATTAATATAATTATTTACATGATATAAACTTATAATATAGTATATAATATGGTTTTAAATTATTTAATTTACTTAATATTTAATATATATAATTATAATAAAAAATTGACCTTATTTTAGTTTCTATGAACTTGGACTGAAAAAAGAAACACCATTATTTGAGTATCTATATTATAGATTATAGATTCTATAATATCATATTATTTTTATATTTTACTTTATCAATAAATATAAATTGATGAATGTGTTTTTAATTTGTAATTACAATACATAATCATACATTATTAACATAGTATACAAGTTACAATAATTAGTGGTACTTTTAAATTAAAATATTTAACTAGTTATATAATAATATTTAGACATATACTACTAATGTATATTTATATAAATACTAGTATTATAATTATAGCAGGTATAATAATAATTTAAATTAATTCTAATTAACTATATTTATATAATAATATATAGTTAATTATACTAAGCTTATTTGTTATTTATATTAATTTAATATATGATTTCAATGATTTTCAATATATATATATATGATTATAATAATCATGATTTTAAATTAATATACAGTTTAAAAGTATAAAATAATATAATAATAATGTTAATATGATTTATTAAGATGTAATATTAGATACAATTATATATTCATCAATAGAATAGAATATTATTAAATATAAATTAAAAAAAATCATATAGAAATACGACTTTTGAAATAAATTAATGAATAAATGAAATATGAATATATTATTCGAATATATCGTTATCTCAGTAGTATAATTCATAAGAGATATAATAATATACCTAGAGATCAAGGGTTAAGATCCCGTGTGAAATACAGTGTATGTTAGCATCACATATGTGATATATAGAGATAGTGATATATTAACATACTATTTAGAATTGATCATATATTATTTTGTTTAAAATTATATATATACAAAATATGATTGTATATTGTTAAAACCTGTATATGTTAACTATCAAATGACACCGATGGATTATTAGAGACATATGATTAAAAATATACAAGTAAACTTTCCTAAACGGATGAAATCTTTCATGAAAGATCGAGAGATCTATCAAATTAAATTACAAAAATAATGTACCTATACATATGCACATATATTTAAATTAAGTTAAAATAAAATAAATATAAATTTGATGAACTTGAAATAATGATTATAAAATTATAAAATGTAATGTATGTTATATACTCCGAATCCTTTATTATAATACATAATATCATCGAAATGAATATATATATATATAAATATATATATATATATATATATATATATATATATATATATATATATATGTGTATTCATATGACTGTAGTTTAAATAATGTAATTAGTTTATGAAATTTTGTTGACCAATATTTTAATATTTTATATTATGAAAATATCTCTATAAGTCATTATATAACTATTACTGATTATTATTTTTAAATATACACATATATAAATATGTTATTATCTCACAATATGATCATATACATCAGAAACTATTTCTGTACGTTCAATATCACCAGTTAAATATAAACTTTAGTTAAACCTCTGAAATTAATTATTTGTATATTTATGATAATAGACTCAATATCTAGACTCAATTCTAAGACTACAAATTTCAATTGTAAAAAAAATACTTTATTTTCATAAATTAAACCTTCAAATCAATATCCGTCTATTTAAAGGATTAAATACCATTTCGTTAACGCCATTTTTATACTAAAGGGGTTCATGAAAATATTAATAAATAGTTACAAACCTTTAATGATGCAAATTAAGTAATGATAGAATGTTATAAAATATTATAGAATTATTATCAATTGTATTTATAAAATAAATTATTAGAATTAATAAATCATTTATTAATAAAATGTTTGTGTTTTAAATACTTTTTTATACAAAAGATACAATACATTTTAAATTTGTATAGGTGTTATTATGTTAAATATTGAGAAATTAATTAAATATGATTTCAAATATATATAATTTTAATTGTCAATTTAAGTATAATGTTATTGTTATTCAAGGTTATACCAGATTAAGGTAATTATAAAATTATTAAATAAAATTTCAATTTTAAAATAGTAATTTAATTATATTATTAAGAAAATTACCTTTAATATAAAATTAAAAAAATAATTGATTATCAATTTGTATTAGTTATAATATAATAAAGATTTTAAAATAGAGAACATTATATAAATCATATCGTTTTACTTATACAATTAGTTGGCATAATAATTGTTGTGAATAATAAATGTATATATAATAATTATACGAATCACTATTATGCAATTATAAAATTGTAAACATTATAAGTATATATATGAGAATATGGAGAGGGGTTGGTTAAAATAAAACTGACCCCATTCCTTAATTCTGAACCAATATGCTCTCAATTGAAAAGAATAATTATTTTACCCACCCCTATAGGGGTGGGTATACGATATATACCGTACACGATATCAATTAATGATATTACTATTAAATGTCAAACAATTAAATATTATTAATATTAATTTAAACGTATTTATCTACTTATTTAAAAATAAATAATACATTGTATTTTACTAATATCAAAGTATAGTAGGATAATATCAAACTAACATTCTATAGAATAGAAATATTATATAGAAATAGTATTATTGTGTATGTAACTGATAAAATATAAACAATCTATATATGTTAATTTAAAGTAATAAAGGACTTCGATAAAGCATTATCTACGAAACATAATTAAAGGTATTGGTAAGTAAAACACTTTACATGTTTATAATTTATGAAATAAAGGGTTTTAAAGGTAGATGCAACCTCTGTTCTATAAATATATATTTACATGTATTTAATAGGAAAAATAGAGGTTTACTTGGAGTGTATTAACTTTTGTTATGTTTATTTATTCACTAAAATATTTAAATTATTTAACTTATTTAACCTAAAGTGATTGATATTATATAGATCTATAATAATTTCATTTTTTATTATAGAGTATAATCGAAAATATGTAATTTTATTATGTTTAACTAATACATTATTATTATTTTGAAAATAATAGATAAAAGTATGAATATTTTAAATTTTACTAATAAATAATTTAAATTAAAAAAAAAAGTAATATTGAATATTTATATATATTCCAAATTTTATGAAAATTTAAATTTATTTAAACCATTATTAAAGGAGTTGATAATGTTTGAATGAGTGGAATTAGTAAAAATAATTATTCTGAGTAAATTGATTCTAAAGATTTATTATATAATTATGTAAAACGTATGTTATATATAGAAAATAACTTATTACATTATATTATTATAAATAAAGAGCCACTATTAATTATTGATTATTTAAAGGTATATAATATATATACTATATATATATATTATTTATTTTAGCTTATACAATTTTAAAATAATTTTATATTCATTACATTATGACGATTATTGAATTTAATTAATTACAAAAAAATTAGTATTACTATTAATTTAAATGATATACTTTTAAAAGTGTTTATTTTATAGTTATATTTTACATAAAAAAATGATTTATATATCATTTTAAAGATAATATTAATTATTAAATTTGTTAATAATATTATATAAAAACTAATTGTAATGACAATATTTTATTTTAAATATCAGAGGTCTCACATACCCTTAACATACATTATTTTAAACAGTGTACTCCTCCATACACATAACATGTTAAACCTCAGCCCGGCTAGTTTTTAAAATCTTAGAATATCGGCCAAGCTGAGAAAATATTGGATGTATATGGAGACATGGGTCAATAGCTGACCAATTGAAAATATAGTATAAGATTGGCTACATCATAAGATAGAAATAACAATATAATTCAGTAAAATGTTTTATTATTCTCAATATACTTTTTCATTTTAATTTTTTTAATTATATATATTTGAATATATATTTTTAATAATGTACATTATACGTATTAAATTTTTTATCAGTAGCGTTTTCGGTGGAGCTATAAATAGCATGGTGTAGATGAACTCCAGCGCCTACCCTTAATTTAATTTAATTTACATTTAATATTCATTATACAAGCATATTAATATTTGATTATATAATCTTAATTTAAATGCGATAAATTAAATAATTGTTGTTTCATATAAATCATATGACTTGCCTATTACTAATATATTATTTCGTTATATATTATCACTACTGATTAATACATTATTACTAAATAGATTATTTTAATTATATTCTGTAGGTTCATTTAGGATATGAGTCATTTCGAATACTTATTATTGCAATTATTTATTTGGAAACTGATTTATCATACTGGATGAATAATATTTAATTATATAAATTCATAAAAATGTAACTTAATATTTAATCAGCTATTTATACCATATTAAATTGTATACATAATCAATATTATAATAATAATCATAACTTATGCCATTATTTATTACCATGTAAAGATATATACTATTACTATTTAGTGCCCAGTATTCAATACTCGTGTTGAACACGTCTTGAACTCGAGACTCAACTAGTCTCGAAATCAAATTGTAGGCTATGTGTTTGTCAAAGATGAACGCAAGATTGAACTCGTGTTCAAGATGTGTAAAAATCCAGCTTGAACTTGTGTTCAAATGGTGTTCGAGAAGTGCCAAACTTTAGCTAGAACTCGTGTTCAACTCATTTTCAAGATGTGCCAAACCCGAGTTTGAACTGGTGTTCAACTCGTATTAAAGATGTGCCAACCAGAGATTGAACTGGTGTTCAACTCATGTTAAAAGATGTGCCAACGAACCAGAGTTTGAATTCGTATTGAAAATGTGCTTAAATCAAGTTTGAACTTGTGATGATCCAAGTTTGAGATCATCGTAGATGTTTGAATATAGGTTTTACTTATATTAATATAAATTTATTTAAATATTTTTATAAAACAAATATTAACAAATTAATTAGTAATCACATTTTATTAAAGTAATCTATTATACGTGGTCATTAATACTTTTTCTTTTAGAATTTCTTAAGTAATTGGATTTCATCATCTCGATACTTACTGAAGTTTCATTAATATGTTGTCTCAGTGTTGTATCTGATATAAAATAATATATTACTGATATGTTTATGTATACTATATATAGTGCATATATGTTATATTATTGTATGTATATATATATATATATATATATATATATATATATATATATATATATATAGAGATTGAGTAAAACGTCAAGGCTTATGTACTTATATTAGGGGGCTTATTCTTCAAGTGATTATACATAGCGGCGGTACGCTTAATATACGCAGCTGTCTGCGCGTGGGGGTGGTATGTATGACGTACACTAGAGCGGCTTGAAAAATATAAAATTTTCAGATAATTTATCGCTTCAGTGAAATAATATTAGAAAACATGTAATATAATTCAATACAAAAAAAATTAACTTAATTCGTAAAATATTGAATAGTCAATATGACTTTCAATTTTAACATAGGATTGATAGGAAATCTTATAATGGAGTAGATACAAAATTAATTCAATACATTTTGTAATATACTTCCTATTAATGAATTTTGTCATACGATATATATATACTAGAATGAAATATTATTAACAGAATAGCAGAAAAAAATTTTTTTTAAATGATAATTTCTTTATAATTTTATCATTTCTAGGATTGAACTTTTTATGTTTATTATTTATCGAATATTTTTTGTTTTTTGTTTTTAGTCAAAAATAAAATTCAGATTAAGTTTATTATATTCTTAATAAATGTATAATATATATTTACTATATATGATTATAAAAAAGAATTTGTTTAAATATTTTTCTAGGAATAATTTGAATTTTAATGATTTCTATAGAAAAAATAAATATTTTCAAGGAAAGATGAATACAAAATTTCTAGGACCTAGTCAATTTTATTTTTTTTTACCATAATATAATTTACATTATCATTGAGATGACCGCAATA
Source organism: Osedax fenrisi (assembly GCA_964019155.1). NCBI lineage: Eukaryota > Metazoa > Annelida > Polychaeta > Sabellida > Siboglinidae > Osedax > Osedax fenrisi. The sequence continues at coordinate 31,170,029 of OZ025241.1, read as the reverse complement.
AAATTGTTGTTATATTATATTTTTTTCTAATTTAAAAAAAATAAAAATATTTTTTACTATAAAAAATTTAAAATCTGAATTTGTTAGATCCATATTTTGATTTAAATATACTTAAGTCTATTAAATGCATATTAAATATATAATAACATTAGAAGACGATATCAATTAATTGATTGTCAAGGTAAAACTAAAAATAAATAAATGCTACGCATGCGCAGTAAATTTAATAATAAACAAGTATTTTTCCTATAAAATGTTATTAAACATCAAATTGACAACTCAATTGAGTATAACACAATGTTTAGTTGTTACAGTACTGTTTATATATATTATATGTTTATAGTTTTTACTGAAGCAACATATTTAATGACTGACGAGCCACCCTAACGTACACTGTACGACGTACGTGTGTAGTACGTACACTGTACGTGTGTAGATGTATCGTGATACAATGCAATAGGTGTTCATGAGCTGATATCACATTGATGTACAATATCGATGCGTATACATAAATCCCCTCTTCTCCCGATTATATATCGGGGGGATTTTAGGATTTTAGAGGGGATGCTTTGGGAGTGATGAGGTAATAGGGGTGTACAATGTACACTGTACATTCCCTCTTATCACGTATGGAAGAAGGATAGCATGTTGGAGGTGGCCATGATGATGGCAATCCATGCGTTATGTATGGCGGTGATGGCATCACGGATGTTGCGGTGATGGTAAGGTGGTCACAGATATCGTGGGTGAGGTTGAGAGGTTCGAGGGTGACGTCGATGACATAACTGGTGTCGTGTGTGATGTCGATGGCGTCACGGATGTCATGTGTGACGGAGGGGTGTACCGAATATCGTACCTGGTGTAGTGGGCAAGGGTGGGAGCATACCGGATGTCGTTGGCGATGTATGGGGCGTCACGGAGTTCGTGGCTGACGGTGAGGGCATACCGGATGTCTAACCGGATGTAGTGGGTGACGGTGAGGGTGTACCGGATGTCGTGCCGGATGTAGTGATCAAGTGTGAGAGCGTAGTGGTCCAGGGCGAGAGCGTACCGGATGTATATAAATAGTTTCCTACAAAAATAATGTTTCTACATCTAATTAGTAATATAAATAAAAGGCGTATCTACTTATCATAGTTATCATATTGTTTTTGTATGATTCATTTATTAAAATGAAATTTACTAGTTAAAAAATGATCAAAAATAGAAAATTCTAATTAAATGATATTGTTATTGTATATTACATGATGTTTATAATAGTTATGTTACAATAATATTAATATTAATAGTATTACTATTTAGTGTATATAAATATACAATTATATACAGGTAATATACAATTATGCTCGTGTACTATAATATATATATATATATATATATATATATATATATATATTATAGTACTTATATAATATAAATTTATATGATATTTATTATTTTTAAAATTATTTAAAATTTCATTAATTAATTGACTAATAATATTAATTGACTAATGATACTTTTTATATTGTTTTAGTTTTATTTTTGTTATTTACATTTATTTTACATTTTATTTATTAACATAATATAAAATTCCAAAAAATGTTCATTTTCTTTTGACATAATATAAAATTACATTCTTGACTTATTATAAAAAAATATTAATAGGAGATGGAAGGGGGTAGGTGCCGAAGACGGAGTAGTGGCCTTTTTAATTAACGCTTAAATGGTGCTTGATAGGATAACAAGTTCTATATACAATATTTAGATAATCAAAATATCTATAATATAAAGTACATTTTTTTTTAAAATAATTAATTATTTATTCTAATTTATTACATAATCATTTTTTGTCAAATTTTGAGAAAAATATGATGAATTTATAACTTTATATATAAAAGTGAAATCACAGTATTCTAGAACTATATGATTTCTAGTTAATTTCTAGTAAAAAAAGAAGAGCCTAAATATTCATTATTTATCGATATACTAGAAATCTTCTGAGGCATATTAATTATCGGCCACTACTCCCTTCCCTCCCCTATAACCAATTAATTACTTTTTAGTTTATTTTTTTTATTTTTTTGTCATAACCCAGTAAATTTTTGTGTTTTTTGTCCGTGTTTTACCTCGTGTAAAAGCTGAACATTTTAAACGATTTTTGAAATTTTACACGGTAGAAATTTAAAACATAATTATAATAATATTTATTTATATATGATATAGAAATTAATCTTTAATTAGATATAATAATGAATTATCATTTATTATATATAATACAAAAATAAAATATTTTATATAAATATCAATACATTTGTAAGGTGACTAATGTTCGTGTTTTACAATGACTAAATATACGTGTTTTACACCGAAATAAAACATTATATCTAAAAATAAGTAATATAGTTTAATTTAATACATGTTTTATAATAGTAGTAATTATACTCTTTATTATAGAGTATCTAAATTAATAAAATAAAAGATCTTTTAAAAAATATGGGTAATGTTCGTGTAAATCACGGACTAAATATCCGTGTTTTACACAGACATAAATCACTATATATAAAAATAAATAATATAGTTTAATTTAACATAAGTTATAGAATAGTATTAATTCTACTCTTTATTATAAAGTATTTAAATTAATAATATTTTAAAACATTTTAAAAATGTATGTATTGGTCTTGTAAATCACATACTATATGTCCGTGTTTTACACAGACTAAATACCCTTGTATTACACTACACTACGTGTATTTAACGGATATGTTATTACTATAATAGTAATTTAAAAATAAATTATTTATTTTAATATAGAATAAATATACTCTTTTACCTTTTATTTATTTTGATATATTGATTTAATATAGTACTAGTGTAGATTGATTATCAATTATTATTTTTATTTATATTTAAGTTAATATCATGTATAAATAAGGTTACTATTTTAAAATCATAAATTATTTAAGTATCTATGGTTTTTTAAAATCATAATTAATTTAATTGTCAACTTAAACAACAATTATAATCATAATTATATTGATAATTAAGATAATAAATTTGAAATAATATTATAATGATTACTCATTATTGAATATTGAAACATTGTATTTAATATTCCAAATATTATTATCATTAAACTTATATTTTAAATATTATTTTAAATATAACCGTATTGTAATTCAATAGTACATATATAATTATAAGCGTCTTAATAAAATAAAATGTTCTTCAGAATATTAAGTATAAAGAACATGTATAAAAAAACGTGTTACTGACAAAATGACCGTGTATTACACTGACAAAATATCCGTGTATTACACGAATTTTCTTACACACACAATTACTGGGAATATAAATGACCAAACATATTTATTTTTATTACATTCATGACTTAATATAAAATTAATTACAACAATACATACTTTACATTCTTATGACAACATATAAAATTATGAAAATTCGAACTTTTAAATTATTATAAAATAATTGAAAATAAATGTTTATACTAATTACATTTATTTTAGAGTATTAATTATAAAAATATTTGTTATTACGTATTTGCTTATTATTTTGTATTAATTATATTTATATTTGTATGTTAAACTATATATTAATTTACGTTTTTTCGAATTATTAATTTTGTATTTTTACGTATTTGCTTATTATTGTGTATTAATTATATTTATATTTGTATGTTAAACTATATATTAATTTACGTTTTTTCGAATTATTAATTTTGTTTTGTTTTAAGTATTTTATTTTATTTATTTTATTTATTATATTTATTTTAATTTTACTTTTATTATACTTTTCTCATCATAAATGTTCTTTAGGAAAGTGAAACGGGTAAACGACTATAGTCGATCTATAGATAAGCATCGCGCTTCTTCGTGTACCATGGTCATGCCTACATTATTATATTATTATTATATATAATAATAATTATATTAAATAATGTTTAATTTATATTAACTGCAGTTAATGATATCATGATATCAGTTTATCAAAATATAATTTTTTTAATAAAATAGTTTTGATTCAATTATTAGCTATGTATTCATTATAACAATAAGTTAATATATATATATACTAATATATTTTACATTGACATGTTTAATTATTATAAATTTCGTTATTTTTCAAATGGTACTAGTATACTTTAGGTTTAGACATCCTATTCATATGTGATTTACACGTTATGTTGATATATAATAAATAATTTATAATTTATAGTGTCAACTTTCATTAGAATCCAACTCTCTATTTTAAAATACTCTAGTCTAAATATTTTCTTATCACATGATTTACTTTCACCTACTTATTATATAATAATTACGGTAATTAATGAATAGTATATGAATAGTAAATAGTTTAAATATTTAGAGTAAAAAGTCTAAATCCATGCGCATTAAAACTGTATTAATAAAAATAATATCCGACTTCAATAAATTAAATCATAAAACAAAATCATAAATTAATTCACCGATTATATGTTCTTACGTTTGTTATTGAATAGGTTGAATAACTAGATCATATAGGTTGAATACTATAAACAATTAGAAAAAATGGGGATCTACTAGATTTGTATAAAAGTGTATATACTTATTGTTAATCATTAATATGATATAAGCGTATTGTGTACATTATTATTTACAACACACCGCCCTTTATGACGTCATTAAATTAGTGAGGTGAAAAGAGAAGATACGTCAATATATAGTTCTTCTATTTAGCAATATTGCTAAAGATTTGAATATTCTATTTGTATATTGAATATTCATCATATATTTATATTGTTAAATTAAATTTGAGATTTATTTTAATATATTTAATATTAATTAATTAATAATTAATATATAGTTACAAAATTACAAAAAATTAGAGTTTGTACATAATATTAGTTTAAAGTCGTATTTTTAGAGTGTGATAATTAAGATAAGATTTTAAATCTGTTGGAATTTATTTTATTAATTATAATTAATAATTATAAGTACAATAAGTTTGAATTAAATTGACAACAATTTAAATTTAAATTTAAATAAAATAATAAAAAGTAATCAATAAAACAGTAGATATCCAGTTGTTAATATAATACTATAATGAGATATATTAGTTACATTTAGTTTGTACTATACGGAGACAGTGTTATATTAATCCTATATTAAAGATAATATTGTAATGTCTATAATCAGCTTCGATATCTTTTTATGAGCCAGAATATACCTAGTGACAAATGTTTCCGAACACAATAAATACTATATATAATATTTATATATATATATATATATATATATATATATATATATACTGTACACTGTACAGTGTACAGTGTACACTATATTGTATATAGTGTACAATGTACACTGTAAAGTGTACAGTGTACAGTCTATATTGTACACTATATACAATATTCAGTATATATATATATTGATAGGCAATAATTAGTGAAAACCTCCTTAAAAGTATGACCAGTGTGATAATGTACTATAGTCCGATAGTATAACATAACATATCTTGTATATGCTACGGTTATAACATAATACATAATCGATAATATAGGGAGGATTGGTATATATACACATAGCATACACGTATGTATTCATATAGACCTCTAAGCCTGTATCGTTTATAAGTGGAGAGCGTTATGTATACACATCGTTATATACATCATTCATTCCTATAGGCCTCTCGGTGTTGTACTGCGATTACTTGTAGGTTAGTTGTAGCCGATTAATAGGGTTTATAGAGTAGAGGGTGTATCATGGATAATATTAGATATATTTATATATATATATATTGTTATTGTTATTTATATATTTATTAAATAATATTACAATTAGAAATTATATAATATTATAATTATAATAATATATTACGTATTTTAAATATTAATTATGATTATTTTATTGAATAATATAGTTTTATATGTTTATTAACAATATATATATATATATATATATATATATATATATATAGTATTTTATGAATGGATATACAATTTAAGGATATTTATAAAACTATTACGAATTATGATAAGTATAAGAAGAATGTAAATGCTAATTCTAATGTTTAAGTCGTAAATAATAATAGAGGCGCGCCTCATGTATTAATGTATTAGTGTATTAATGTATTAGTCACATTAACACTAATGATAAATAAAGCTGTTAAAGAGCTAAACTCAGCTTGCCGTGACCAGTATTAGTATATAAACTCTTGCTTCATTGTAATATGTACACTACAATTACATATCATATTTATATAATACTTAATTTATATAAATATCCTATAGATATTAATAATAAATATATTCAAATTAATAACGAAAAATAAATTCTAACTAGAAAAATGAATTTTTCGTTTATATTATGTTCACTCTTCATATCGGTATGCCTTGGTTAGTTACTATATTTAATACCTTTTTTTTAATATATTTATATATATATATATTACTAATACACATATTTATTCTTAATAAATCTATTACTGATAATGTTATTAATATTATATACATAAAACAGGAGCACCAGCGGGAAAATATTCTCAAGATAAAAAGTTTAAAAACCGAATAGAAGAAAATATAACAACTTTAGAAATAACTGAACCAACTACTAAAATTCCAACAGAAACAACTACTATAGAAAAAACTGAACCAACTACTAAAATACCAACAGAAAAAACTACTATAGAACAAACTGAACTAACTACTAAAATACCAACAGAAACAACTACTATAGAAAAAACTGAACCAACTACTAAAATACCAACAGAACCAACTACTAAAATACCAACAGAAACAACTACTATAGAAAAAACTGAACCAACTACTAAAATACCAACAGAACCAACTACTAAAATACCAACAGAAACAACTACTATAGAAATAACTGAATCAACAATTAAAGTCACAACACAAGGTTTATAATTTAAGGAATTAAATAAATTATAAAAATATTCCAATAGAATAATTATTAATTGTATACAATTTATTTATTATGTTAATATAATATATATATATATATATATATATATATATATTAAACAATTATAATATAAATCTTTAAAATTAATCTAATTCGTTGACTTATTTGTATCTAGGAGTTTGTAATACTGGTAAAGGATGTATATTATCATGTGAATCACAGGATAGCGGATTCTACCAATACTGCAACGACTGTGAGGTTAGAGATTATTCGATTTAATTAATCGGGAATACCTATATATATATATTTATATACACATTTAATATATGAATATAATACATGTGATAATACATAACGATACGCATACCTACACAGCACTACGTGGTCTGTAATAATCATTACACGTATGTGATGCCTTGCCCCGCCACTACTAAATGGGATCAGAATTCTGGATCATGTTCTTATTCTAGTTCTACGTGTACCGACTGTAGTTAATATGTTAGTAGAGTAATTAGGTTGTTTATAATATTGATTACTTTTAATAAATGGTGTATATTATATCATAAGATCTAATTTATTAGTATTTTTTAATCGAATATATGAACATTTATTTCATAAATTAATTTAAAATAATTAATGAATTATTTGTACTTATACAATGTACATTTATTAAATGCAAATATATTATATAAACTATTTACATATATTATTTTAAAAATATATTTATAATATTTTAATTTTATATTTTATGACGATGTATTAGATTTATGACCAAATACAAATGATATTTAAATATATACCACCAAACTTCAATCAATTAATATAATTATTTACATGATATAAAATTATAATATAGTATATAATATGGTTTTAAATTATTTAATTTAATTAATACAAAAATTACCTTATTTTAGTTTCTATGAACTTGGACTGAAAAAAGAAACACCATTATTTGAGTAACTATATTATAGAGATTAGATTCTATAATATAATATTATTTTTATATTTTACTTTATCAATAAATATAAATTGATGAATGTGTTTTTAATTTGTAATTACAATACATACTCATACATTATTACAATAGTATACAAGTTACAATAATTAGTGGTACTTTTAAATTAAATATTTAACTAGGTATATAATAATATTAAGACATATGCCACCCATGTATATTTTTATAAATGATGAAGATGAAATATGGTTTATTAGGCACCATTATAAAGTGATGACACTCCTCGTAAGTGCACGTAAAATAAATAATACAAATAAAATACAACAACTACAATAACAACAAAATGAAATAAACTAACTAACAATGTGGAAGTAATAAGAACACAATATAAAAGTTAATAATAATATAATTAAATTAGATACTGGATAAATATGACATGAGATGAGCATTGAAGGAGGTGGGAGATTGAATAGATCTTATAGATGAAGGGAGTGCATTCCAGATAGATGGGACAGTGTAGGAGAATGAACGTTTCTGGAATTTAATGGAGGATGGCTGTTGGATAATGAGATTAATACTGGAAGTTGAACGTGTATTGTGGGTGGTGGAGCGAATTAAGAGTAGGTTAAATATATATGAAGGAATGGAAAAATATATAGATTTATAGGTAATAGAAAGGAGTCTAATTAGGGATCGTTTTCTATAGGGAAACCAGTTTGGTATAATTTGAAATGAGTCATTATAGGAATGGTCAGATAGTTTAATATGTAAAATAGATCGTATAGATGATCTGATGATTCTATTTAATGGGGCAACGAAAGAAGGAGGAAGGATATATAATAAAGAAGAACAATAATCAATACGAGAAATTACAAGTGAATTAATAAGGACAACACATAGGGGACGAGTAATATGTTTACGGAGTCATCTGATTCTAAATAAATAATAATTAGCAGCTTTAGAAATGTTAGCAATATAGCTAGAAAAAGATAGATCAGAGTCGAAAATAACACAAAGATTAAGGACTGAGTTGGAAGGTGAAATAAGAATCTTGTCAAAGTAAAAAGAATGGAATGATGTGGAGTTCGTAGGTATATTGAGGAGGGCAGTTTTTGAAGTATTTAGTAAATGGTTATTGGAGAGAAGCCAGTATTTAATAGAGGAGGCACACGCAATTAGTTGATAATTATCTTTAGTAGAAGTAGAGAGGAATGAGTAGAGTTGGATATCATCAGCATATATATGATAGAAAACGCTAGGAAATTTGGATATAATATACCTTATAGGTGCTATATATATGGAGAATAGAAATGGGCCTAGAACAGAACCTTGTAGGACACCATAGAGTAGAGGACGGGGATCAGAAGAGAAATCACAGAATTTAACAGAGGATGATCTATTTAGAATGTAAGATTTAAGCCATTTGAGGTCACTACCATTAATGCCAGATATCTCAAGTCTTGAGATAAGAATATCATGGAAAAGAGAGTCAAATGCACAAGATAGATCAATTAGAACCATTTGACAACATAGTGAGGGAAAAACTTTGATATATATATTATTTAAGATTTGAAGGAGGGCAGTCTCAGTTGAATGAGGAAATGCTCTTTACAGGACATCATGGGAGGAGTTTAGTGACATAAACCTATTTATTTGATGGACAACTATTCTTTCAAGTATTTTACTAAAAATAGGAAGTTGGGAGATAGGACGGTAGTTACATAATAGATTAGGGTTGGAAGACGTTTTTTTTAAGAATGAGAGTGATGATAGCATTTTTAAAAGTAGTGGGGTAAAACTACATTGGAGAGAGAAGATGAGAATATAGTATGCAAATAAGGGGATAGGGTGCTAGCGAGACTTTTAAAAGTATACATATTGATAGGATCAGATGGAGAGGAGGAATTGGATTTTAGAATTGGGTCATAAATATTAGATATTGAGGGAGTAGTAAATATAGATAGATACTTATCAATTGGTTTACTGATTAATATACAAGGGATGCTATATTTTTGGTGAAGGGAAGTAATGATTGAACAAGTAGATAGGATTTTATTCGAGAAAAAATTATAAAATTCATTACATAATTTATTTTTTAGGAATATTTGGTATGTAAGGTATGTGTAAAGGGGGATCAGGTGAAATACGTTTTCTAGCTAAGGCAAATGTGGCACGAGGATTGGAGGAAAGGCTATTGATTTTATTAATATAGTAATAAGATGTTGCTTTACTGATTTGTGATTTGTATAATTTGCGATGATTAGTAAACGATAAAAGGAGAAGGAATACGACGATATGTTATTTCAGTTTTACGTAGTGATCGCTTAAATTTCAAGATGAGGTGTACACCATAGGCAATTAGTATGTAGGGAAATAGTAGTAAATATGATGGGGGTATATTTTTCAAGAATAAGGGAGAGAGTGGAGTTTATTGATTCAGGGGATATGGGTAGGTATACAAGAATTGATACAAGTTCAGAGGAAAATAAAGGAATATTAATAGATTTTATTTTTCTATAATGAATGAGTTTCTTGGATATAGAAGGAAGCATAGGGAGGATAACTGCAAAAGTTATGATGAAATAGTCTGTAAGAAGATAATATTTGGTACAATTAATTAAACAATTACATGAATCATGACACCTGCAAAAAATAAGGTCGAGTATCTATAAATACTAGTATTATAATTATAGTAGGTATAATAATAATTTAAATTCATTTTAATCTACTAATATATATATAATAATATATAGTTAAGTATATTAAACTTATATGTTATTTATATTAATGTAATATATGATTTCAATGATATTCGATATATATGATTATAATGATCATGATTTTAAATTAATATAACGTATAAAATAATATAATAATAATGTTACTATGATTTATTAAGATGTAATAGTAAATATAATTATATTTTCATCAATAGAATAGAATATTATTAAATATAAATGATATTGAAATATACATTTTTAAATAAATGAATGAATAAATTAAATACGAACATATTATTCGAATATCTGGTTATCTCAGTAATATAAGTCATAAGATATATAGGAATATACCTAGAGAGCAATGGTTAAAATCTCGCATTACATACAGTGTATGTTAGAATAACATATGTTATAGAGAACAACATACTATTTAGAATTGATCATATATCATTTTGTTTAACATTAAATATATATACAAAATATGATTGTATATTGTTAAAACCTGGATACCTTGATTTCGATGGAATATTAGAGACAATTAGGTATAAATAAATAAACGTTCCTCAAAGGATGCAAGTTTCATGAAATCTCTAGGGCTCTACAAAATCAAATAAAAAAAATAATATACGTACATATGCACATATATTTAAATTAAGTTAAAATGAAATAAATATAAATTTTATGAACTTGAAATAATGTTATATAAGAAATTAATGTAAATAATTATTATAAAACTTTATGTATGTTATATGCTACCAATCCTTTATTATAATACATAATATCATAGAAATTATTATACATATATATATATATATATATATATAAATATATTCATATGACTGTAGTTGAAATAATGTAATTATGTTTATGAAAATTGTTTAACCAATATTTAAATAGTTTATATTATGAAAATATCTCTATAATTCATTTTATAACTTAGTTTCAGATTATTATTTTTGAATATACACATTTATATATATGTTATTATCTCACAATATCATCATATAGATCAGCAACTATTTCTGTTCGTCAATATCAAAGTTAACTATAAACTTTAGTTAACCCTCTGAAATTAATTATTTTTCTATTTATGATAATTCTAGATTTAATTATAATACTACAATTTTAAATTGGAAACCTATTAACTACCATGTTAAAAATCCTTTTATTTTCATGAATTAAATCCTCTAATCAATATCCGTCTATTTATAGGGTTAAACACCATGCAGTTAATTTTTATACAAAATGGTTTCATCTAAATATTAATAAATAGTTACAAACCTTTAAGTAATGATAGCATTTTATAAAATATTATAGAATTATTATCAATTGTATTTATAAATTAAATAATTAGAATTAATAAATCATTTATTATTAACATTTTAGTGTTTTAAATACTTTTTTATACAAAATATATAATAAATTTCAAATTTATAGGTGTTATGTTAAATATTGAGAAATTAATTAAATATGATTTCGAATTGTATATCATATTAATTGTCGATTTAATTATGATGTTATTGCTTGTTAAGGTTATACCAGATTATGGTAATAATAAAATTATAAAATATATATGAATTATTCAATATAATTTAAATTTTAAAATAGTAATTTATTTATATATTTAAAAATATTACCTTTAATATAAAATGAAAATAATAATTGATTATTCATTTTTATTAGTTATAATAAAATAAATATTTTAAAATAAAGAATATTTTATAATATCATATCGTTTTACTTCACAATTAGGTGGCATAATAATTGTTGTGAATAATAAATTTATACAATTACATTAATAAGATTTACAATAAATCACATCAAAATAATAACATTTCAATTAGAAATAAGATAAATACATATACAATAGGATGTTTAAGGGAAGAATTAAAACAAATAAATTTTAATATACTATTTGAAAAAGCAAAGACCTTAAATGAAACATGGATCATATTTATTAATATAATTAAAGATAAATATAACAAATGTTGTCCCTCTTATAATTGTAAACAAAATAAGAAATCTCATAACCCTTGGTTTAACGACGACCTTAAAAAATACAGTAAATTAAAACAAAAATTAGATATCAAATATATAAAAAATAAAGTCCCGAAAATCTATCAAATTATAAAACTATGAAAAGAGAATTCCAATTAAATATTAAAAAATATAAAAAAGAATATTATCACAATCTTTCGCAAATGGAATGTAATAAATAATATATTGAAAAGTACAAAATACGCTATATTACCAGACTTTATTGTAAAATATAATATAAAATATATAAATAATACATACATTGCAAATAATTTCAATAATTATTTTAGCAAAGTTTGAGAAACTCTAGATGCAGATATACCACCCACTAGTCAATATTCTTTTAATCAATTTTTAAAACAACCAAATTTAAATTCTTTTTTTATAGAACCAATTAAATAAAACGAACTCATTAGAGTAATTGAAAATTTTAAAACTAAGAAATCTTTAGATATAAATAAATTATCAATGTTTTTAATCAAGTTAATTTACCCATCTTTTATTTCTACACTTTTAAACATTTTTAACTCTACATTTTCAACTGGAGAGATACCCACTCTTCTAAAAGTATCACGTATTATTCCCTTATATAAATCCGGAAATAAAAATCTGTTTGAAAATTATAGGCCTATTTCATTAACTTGTATATTTTCAAAAATACTTGAAAAATTATTTATAATAGACTAGTCATTTTTTTAGATAAATATAATATCATATGTGATTCCCAATTTTGATTTAGAAAAATATCAAGTACTCTCAATGCAATTGTTAATCTATAAAATATGATTTCGAGAAGTATAAATTCCAATAAAATATGTATAGCTATATTTATAGATTTAAAAAAAGCATTCGATACTGTGAATCACGAAATATTAATTAAAAAACTTCACCACTACGGTATACGTGGCTTACTATTACTTTGCTTAAAGAATTATTTAATAAAAATACCTCAATTTCTACAATTTAAAGATGAAATATCAAATGAATATTTCTCAGACTGTGGTGTACCTCAAGGAACTGTATTAGGATCAATACTTTTTGTAATATATATAAATGATATTATAAATAGTTCTAAACTTCTAAAATTAACAATGTTCGCTGACGACACTACTTAATTTTTAGAAGACAACAACATAGTTAGACTTCCAGAAAATGTAAATAATAAACTTGTAAAAATAAACAACTGGTTGATATCAAATAGACTATCTATACATTTGAAGAAAACATATTATATGATTTTCAGCTCATCCAATGTTTTAGATCTAAATATAGCTGGTATTAATATTAATTGTGTAAAAAACACAAACTTTCTAGGTGTAATAATAGATCAGATGCTAAACTGGAAATTATAAATAGCAGCAATTAAAACAAAACTATATAAAATAATATGGATTTTAAAAAATGTAAAGGAACTCTTTGATTTTAAAACGTTAATATTATTATATAATTCATTAATTTTACCACATATAAACTATTGTAACATTATATGGGGAAATAACCATACTTCTAATATTAATGATGTATGTATAATTCAAAACAAAATTATTAGAATAATGTTTAACAAACCAAAACTTATAAACACGGATACTATTTTTATACAAGCAAATACACTAAAATTACCTGACTTAATTAAATATCAAACATGTAATTTTATGCATAATATATACCATAAAAATGATAGTCCAAACTCTAGTTAATTCAATAAGAAAATCATACCATACAATACACGAAAGAATCATGAATTATACACTAATTTTACCTCAACAAATAAATGCGTATATACACTATACATTAAAGACCCTACTATATGGAATGAACTTAATGATGAACTAAAAGAAATTAAACCACTAAATAAGTTTAAAAATAAATTAAAAAACTATCTCATCTTAAACTAGTATATTTTAATATTTTTATCTATATTTGTTCAGTATTAATGGTCTAGTACTAGACCATTAATACTGAAAATATACGTATATATCAATTATAGGGTTTATATGACTTTTTATCTACATTTCTTCAGTATTATTGGTCTTTTATTTTCATAAATTTCCAATTCTTTTAGTTCTTAATCTGCTTAGTTTCTTATTCTATTAGTTTTTATTCTTTTAGTTTTATTTTTATTTTATAACATACTTATTTTCAATTTCGTTACAATTTCTTCTCTTATATTATATTATTTATGACTTTTTATCTATATTTTTTCGGTATTATTGGTCTAGTATATATAAATTATAAGTTTATACATATTTATTTCCATATTTCATCAGTATTATTGTTTATTTATTTTGTTCATAATTATTTTAGTTTTTATATATTTGTAAAAATATTTTTTTAAATTTTACACAATAAAATATTTTAATGTACATTGCTTTTAATTTCCAAGTCTAATTTAATAATTATACGAATCACTATCATGCAATTATAAAATTGTACATATTATAATTATATATATGAGAATATGGACAGGGTTGGTTAATATAACACCGATCCCTCTCCTCTATTCTGAACGAATATGCTCTCAATTGAAAAGAATAATTATTGTACTCATCCCCACGATACAAATTAGTGATATTACTATTAAATATCAAATAATTAAATATTATATATCTATATTGAAACATATTAATTTCTACTAATTTAAAAATAAATAATGTATTGTATTTTAATAATATCAAACTATAGTAGGATAATATCAAAATATCACTTTATAAAATATATGAGATTATTTATGTATATAATATAGTATGTATGTATGTATATAGAGTATGATTAAGTATGTAACTGCTAAATTATAAACAATCTATATATGTTAATTTAAGATAATAAAGCTTTATTAAGTCCTAATACTTCGATAAACCATTTAATTCTATATGAAACATGAGTAAATGGATTGGTAAGTAAAACCCTTTACTTGTTGATATTTTATAAAATAAAGGGTTTTAAGGGTAGGTTCAACACTGTTCTATAAATCGATTTGTACATGTAATTAATAGGAATAATAGTGGTTCAATACAAATGTAATTTCTCTTTATATATTTATTTATTTAATACAATATTTAACTTATTTAACTTATTTAACCTATTTTTTGATATTATATATATATATATATATATATATCTCTATAATAAATTCATTTTTTTATAGAAATAAACGAAAATATTTAATATAATTAACTAATAAATAACTAATAAATTATTATTATTTTAAAAATAAATGATAAAATTATGAATATTATAAATTTTACTAATTAATAAATTTATTAAGGCAAATATTACGTATTTGGTCTGAAAATTTGAATTTATTTAAACCATTATCGAAGGAGTTAACAATGTTAGAATTATTGAAATTAGTAAAAATAATTATTCTGAGTAACTTAATTCTAAAGATTTACAATATAATTATGTAAAAACAATGAAATATATATATATATATAATATTCTTTATTTTAGCTTATAAAATTCAAAATATAATTTTACATTATGACAATTATTGAATTTAAAATTAGTATTATAATTTATTTAAATGATATACATTTAAAGGTGTTTATTTTATAGTTATATTTTACGTAACAAAATATTTTATATATCATTTTAAAGATAATTTTAATATGTTAACAATATAATATATAAAAACTAATTGTAATGAAAATTTTTATTGTCAATATCAGAGGTTGTAACTACCCTTAACATGCACTATTTTTTACATTGTACTCCTCCATATACAGAAAATGTTAAACCTCAGCCCGATTGGTTTTTTGAAATATTACAATATCGTCCAAGTTGAGATAATATCGGATGAATATGGAGATATGGATCAATAGCTTTCCAATTGAAAATATAGTATAACATTGACTACATCATAAGATAGAAATAACAATATAATTCAATAAAATGTTTTATTAATCTCAATATACTTTTTAAATTTAATTATTTTAATTATATATATTTGAATATATATTTATAATAATGTATCAACATTTAATATACATTATACAAGCATATTAATGTTTGATTATATAATTTTAATTTAAATGCGATAAATTAAATAAGTATTGTTTCATATAAATCACATAACTTGCCTATTACTAATATATTATTTCGTTATATATTATCACTACTGATTAATAACTTATTACTAAATAGATATTTTAATTATAATCAGTAGGTTCACTTAGGATATGAGTCATTTCGAATAATTATTATTGCAATTATTTATTTTTAAACTTGTATATACTGATTTATCATACTGGATGATTAATTTTAATTTTATTATATAAATTCATAAAAATTTAACTTAATATTTAATCAGCTATTTATGCATATTAAATTGTATACATAATTAATATTATAATAATAATCAAAACTTATGCCACTATTTATTACCACGTAACGATATATACTATTACTATTTAAGTGCACAGTATTCAATACTCGTGTTGGCTGGGAGTTCCAGTGGTAAGGGGCAGAGAGGGCAAAGGATCGTATATTGGAAGAGTGGAGTTTGTGTAGATGTGGTAAGGATAAAGGTGTTGGAGGAACGGGTCTGGAGTGGAGTGATGGGTGTGTGTAGATGTAGGAGGGATGCAAGGTATTCAGGGGTGTTGTGGTGAATAGCTTTGTGGATGGTCAGGGAAAGTTTGTACTGTATGCGGTAGAGGACTGGCAGCCAGTGTAGTTGTTTTACGAGAGGTGTAATGGAGTCAGAAAAACGACGGGGAAGTAAGTGGACACAGCGAACTACAGCGTTTTGGAGTCGTTGTAGTTTGATGAGTTTATATTCAGGGAGGTTAAAGAGTAGGGAGTTGCAATAGTCGAATAGGGGGATGATGTAAGAGGAGGCAATGGTAATAGCGATGGGAAGGGTAATGGAGCGAATCTATATTATAATAATAATCATAACTTATGCCACTATTTATTACCATGTAACGATATATACTATTACTATTTAAGTATCCAGTATTCAATACTCGTGTTGAACACGTCTTGAACTCGAGACTCAACTCGTCTCGAACTCAAATTTTAAGCTATGTTATTGTCAAAGATGAATGCAAGATTGAACTCGTGTTCAAGATGTGTAAAACTCGAGCTTGAACTTGTGTTCAACTTGTGATAAAAATGTGCAAAACTTTAGCTTGAACTCGTGTTAGATTCGTATTCAAGATATGCCAAACCCGAGCTTGAACTGATGTTCAACTCGTGTTCAAGATGTGCCAATGAAACAGAGTTTAAATTCGTATTGAACACGTGCTTAAATCAAGTTTGATCTTGTGATGACCAAAGTTTGAGATCATCGTAGATGTTTGAATATAGGTTTTGATTATATTAATATAAATTTAATTACATATTTTTATCAAAAAAATAATAACAAATTAATTGTCAATCAAATTTTATTCAAGTAATCTTTTATACATGGCCGTTGGTACTTTTTCTTTTAGAATTTCTTAAATAATTGGATATCATCATCTCGATACTTGCTGAAGTTTCATTAATATATTGTCTCAGTGTTTTATCTGATAAAATAATATATTACTAATATGTTTATATATACTATATGTTATATTGTAGTATATATATATAGAGTAAAACGTCAAGGCTTATGTACTTATATTAGTGGACTTATTCTTCAAGTGATTATACATAGCGGCGGTCCGCTATATATACGCAGCTGCGTCTAGTCGTCAGACGACTAGTCGTCTGCGCGTGGGAGCAGGAATGTACGACATACATTGTACGTAGTACATTGTACGTGCATCGTGATACAAGGTACTAGGTGTACATGCGCTGATATCACGTTGATTTATAATATCGGCGGGTATAAATAAATTCCCTTTTTCTCCCGATTCGATATCGAAGAGGGGGTGCTTTGGGAGTGATGGGGGTGTCCATTCCCTCTTATCACGTATGGAAGAAGGATAGCATGTTGAAGGTGGCCATGATGATGGCAATCCATGCATTGTGTATGGCGGTGATAGCATCACGGATGTTGGGGTTATGGTGACACCTGTATGACCACCTCACCATATGTACACATATATCGTGGGTAGGTCGAGAATGATGAGAGTGACGTCGAGGACATAACAAGTGTCGTGTGTGATGTCGATGGCGTCAAGGATGTCATGTATGACTGCGGGGGTATACCGAATATCGTACCTGGATGTAGTGGGCAAGGGTGATAGCGTACCGGATGTCTTTGGCGATGTCTGGGGCGTCACGGAGTTCGTGGGTGACGGTGAGGGCATACCGGATGTCTAACCGGATGTAGTGATCAAGGACGAGAGCGTACCGGATGTATATAAATAGAAAACAAATTATTTATATTTTTCAATAATATTATTCAATTTTCTGTAAAAATCTAGTTATAATATATATTGTTTTTGTATGATTCATTTATTAAAATGAAATTTACTATTTAAAAAATGATCATAAATAGAAAATTCTAATTAAATTATATTGTTATTGTATATTCAATTATGTTTATAATAGTTATGTTATAATAATATTAATATTAATAATATTAATATTTAGAGTGTATATATATATACAATTATATACAGGTACTATACAGCTATACTCGCTATACAAATTGGACACATTTGAACACTATAATTAATCAAAATGTTGATGAATTACCCAAAATACTTAAATATGAAGGAAAAGAAATTATAAATATATAAGATCAATGTGAATATTTTAATAATTATTTTTCGAATGTGGGTTTTAAAATAAATGAAAGTTTTTAAAATAAAAATATGACTAATGATAATTTGATTAATGATAATATGACTAGTGATAATATGACTAATGATAATATAACTAATGATAATGATTTTAGATATTTTTTAAACTCTATTGAGAACAGTTTTTATTTTTTACCTATTACTGATAAGGAAATAATTAATATTACACTTAATATGAAATCTAAATCATCCAAAGATATAAATAACTGGGACATGAAATTAATCAAGCTTTTAATAAATTCTATTGCTAAACCATTAGAATATTTATTTAATTTATGCTTGGCTAATTCTGTTAAACCAGTATTTAAAGCAAATGATAAAAAACAGATAATCAACTATAGACCCATTTCATTACTACCGCAAATTAGTAAAATCTTCGAAAAAATAATTTATAATAGAATGATGGACTTTATATATAAAAATAAAATAATTAATGATAACCAATATGGATTTGTAGAAAAATCCAATACTACCCTTTCACATTTTAACTTACAACATTTTTTATTTACTAAACATAGTTTAAATAAAAAAATTGCTACGCTATTTTTAGACCTTAAAAAAGCGTTCGATGTTGTAGACCTCGACATTTTATTAAAAAAATTAGAATACTGTGGTTTTAGGGGTCATGTAAATGTGTTTTTAAAAAATTATTTATTAGATAGAAAAGTTAAAACTCGAATAAATAATACTGTATCATCTGTTAGAAATGTACGTTTTGGTGTTCCTCAGGGATCAGTATTAGGTCCATTATTTTTTATTATATTTATTAATGACATATCAAATATATTTAATAATGATGATAATATAAATTTAAATATATATGCAGATGACACATACCTCTCTATATTTGCAAATTCAAATGAAGAATTGAGTAGTAATATGCATGCATATTTTTGTTTTTTCAATATTCAATTTTAATTTATTTATATAAACCAATGAAATAATCTATCTAAATATAATTGCAATTATATTTAGATAGATTATTTCATTGGTTTATATAAATAAATTAAAATTGAATATTGAAAAAACTAAAATACTTCCTTATTTTAATACAAAAATTATAAATAATATAAATTTAAATAATGCGAACATAGAAATAGTAGTTAGATATACGTTTTTAAGTATTATATTAGATAGTAATTTAACATATTCGTTTCATATTATAAATTTGTGTAATAAATTATCAAAAATTGTATATCTTTTTCGGAAGCTAAAATTTCTTAACATACGCAATTTAATTATATTATATAATTCACTATTTTTATCAAATATGTCATATGGAATAGAAATATGGGGTAATGTTTATGAAAATAGATTAAAAAAACTAGTATTAATACAAAAAAAAACAATTCGAATTATGTATAAAAATATGATAGACAAGTCTCAATTACCCCTGATTCGTTTATCACACACTAATAATATGTTTAAATATAATTCTATTTTAAAATTGAATGAACTCATAACTTTTAGATTAATATTATTATAATCTAGATACATTTTCTATTTATAATAAAGACAAAACAAGATTTATTTTACCATTAATGAAAACAACGAAATTTCAAAACACAATTTTTGTTAAAGGCCCAAAATACTATAATAATATAATGAGTAATAATATATTAAAATATGAAAATATACATAATATACACAAATTAAAAAAAGTATTAAAGAATTACTTTTTAAAAAAATATTAGTTTTTATATTTTAGCATTTTAATAATTTTTAATATTTTTAATCTTCGTCAATTTAAAAAAATGTTATATTTAAAACCACTTGGGTCATTTTTATGTTATTATATTTTTATCATTTTTTATTATTTTATTCGCACTTTTTTGTTATATATTTGTTTGCACAAGTTTTAACACATTTTATTTTATTAGTTTATTTAAAGGATTGATGAAATATGATGAAATACGCCGAGGGACATTATTTTTATTATTATTATTATTCTCTTTATATATATTTCTTTACTCTTATTATATTGAATTCTAGTACACAAGTCTTATTATTATTGTATAAATGTCCCAAAGCTATTATATTCATATACTATGGAGGTATCGACTTAATAAAGCACTTATAGCTTTCAATGATCCTCCTTAGACAATTGTCTATATAAACTGATTTAATTAATTAATTCATATATATATATATATATATATATATATATATATATTATATATATCATATGATATTTATTATTTTTTAAATTATTTTAAATTTCATTTATATTAATTGACTAATTAATGCTACTTTTTATATTATTTTAGTTTTATTTTTGTTATTTACATTTATTTTACATTTTATTTGTTCTTTTAACATAATATAAAATTACATTCTTGACTTATTATAAAAAATATTAATATAATAAATTAATTACTTTGTAGTTTATTTTAAAATTTTTTTTGACATAACCCAGTAAATGTTTGTGTTTTTTGTCTGTGTTTTACCTCGTGTAAAAGATGAACATTTTACACGATTTTTAAAATTGTACACGGTAGAAATTGAAAACATTATTATAAGTTAATTATGATTAAATTAATATTTATTACACACAAAAAATAATGTTTTTATATAAATATCAATACATTTGTAAGGTGGCAAAATATCTGTGTTTTACACCGATATAAATCACTATATATAAAAATAAATAATATAGTTTAATTTAACATAAGTTGTAGAATAATATTAATTCTACTCTTTATTATAGAGTATTTAAATTAATAACATTTTACAACATTTTAAAAATGTGTGTATTGGTCGTGTAAATCACATACCATATGTCCGTGTTTTACACAGACTAAATACCCGTGTATTACACTAATAGAATGTCTGTGTATGGGATATTTTGTCAGTATAATATTCATTTACAAATACATTATTTATTTTAATATTGACAAAATATACTATTTTAACGTTTCTTTATTTTGATATATTGATTTAATATAGTACTAGTGTATGTGAATTATCAATTATTATTTTTATTTATATCTATGTTAATATCATGTATAAATAAGGTTACTATTTTAAAATCATAAATTATTTAAGTATCTATGGTTTTTTAAAATAATAATTAATTTAATTGTCACATTAAACAACAATTAAAATCATAATTATATTGATAATTAAGATAATAAATTTGATATAATATTATAATGATTCTCATTATTGAATATTTAAACATTGTATTTAATATTCCAAATATTATTATTATTAAACTTATATTTAAATATTATTTTTAATATAACCGTATTGTAATTCTATAGTACATATATAATTATAAGCGTATCAATAATATTAAATGTTCTTCAGAATATTGAGTATAAAGAACATGTATATAAAAACGTGTTACTGACAAAATGTCCGTTTATTACACTGACAAAATGTCCGTGTATTACACGAATTTTCTCACACACAAATTTACTGGGAATATAAATGACCAAACATATTTTACTCTTTTTATATTCATGACTTAATATAAAATTAATTACAACAATACATACTTTAAATTCTTTTGACAACATATAAAATTATGAAAATTCTAACCTTTTAATTATTATAAAATAATTGAAAATAAAAATGTATACTAATTAAATTCATTTTAGAGTATTAATTAAAAAAATATTTGTTATTACGTATTTGATTATTATTGTGCATTAATTATATTAATATGTGTATGTTAAACTATATATTAATTTACGTTTTGTCGAATTATTAATTTGTTTTGTTTTAAGTATTTTATTTTATTTTATTTTATTATATTTATTTTAATTTCACTTTTACTATACTTTTCTCCTTATAAATGTTCTTTATGAAAGTGAAACGGGTAAATGACTATAGATAAGCAACGCGATTCTCCGTTTACCATGGTCATGCCTAAATTCTGATATTATTATATATATAATGATAATTATATTCAATAATGTTTAATTTATATTAACTGCAGTTAATGATATCATGATATCAGTTTATCAAAATATAATTTTTTTAATAATATAGTTTCGATTAAATTATTAGCTATGTATTCATTTTAAAAATAAGATAATATATATACTAATATATTTTACATTGATTTATTTGATTATCATTAATGTCGTTATTATTCAAATGGTACTAGTATACTTTAGGTTTATACATCCTATTCATATGTGATTTACACGTTATGTTGATATATAATAAATAAATTATAATTAATATTGTAAACTTTTATTAGACCCCAGCTCTCTATTTTAAAATACACTAGTCTAAATATTTTCTTATCACATGATTTACTTTCACCTACATATTATATAATAATTACCGTAATTAATGAATTTAATATGAATAGAAAATTGTTAAAATATTTAGAATAAAAAGTCTAAATCAATGCGCATTAAAACTGTATTAATAAAAATATTGATATATCCGACTTCAATAAATTAAATCATAAAAAAACGTTAATTCACCGATTTACTGTTCAGACGTTTATTGTTGAATAGGTTGAATAACTAGATCATATAAGTCGAATACTATACACAATTAGAAACAATGGGATCTACCAGATTTGTGTATAAGTGTCTATAATTATTTGTAATCACTAATTTATAAGTGTATTTTGAAAATTATTATTTACAACACACCGCCCTTTATGACGTCATTAAGTTAGTGAGGTGAAAAGACAAGACACGTCAATATATAGTACTTCTATTTAGCAATTCATCATATATTTATGTTGTTAAATTAAATTTTAGATTTATTATAATATATTTAATATTAATAATCAAGAATAAATATATAGTTAACAAATTTGTACATATAATTTGTACATAATATAAGTTATTTTTAGCGTGTGATAATTAAGAAAAGTATTTTAAATCTGTGATACAATAATTTAAAATTAAATTGACAATAATTTAAATTTAAATTTATTATTAAAAATTAATCAATAAAACAGTAGATTTCCAGGTGTTAATATAATACTATACTGAGATATATTAGTTAGATTTAGTACGTACTATACTGAGCCAGTATTATATTTATCCTAATTTAAAGATAATCTTGTAGTGTAATCAGCTTCAATATCTTTTTATGAATCAGAATATACTAGTAACAAATGTTTCCAAACAGAAAAAATACTATATATACTATATATATATATATATATATATATATATATATATATATATTGTACACTATATACTGTATAGTATACAGTATATATATATATATATATATATATATATATATATTGATAGAACATAATTAGTGAAAAACCCCCCTTAAAAGTATGACCAGTGTGATAGTGTACTATAGTCCGATAGTATAACATAATATATATTGTATATTCTACGATTATAACATAATACATAGTCGATAATACGGGGAGACTTGGTATATATACACATAGCATACCCGTATGTATTCATATAGACCTCTAAACCTATCGTTTATAAGTTTAGAGCGTATATATATATATATATATAAAAAAAAAAAAGAAAAAAAAAGGGTAATTGTCTCGATAAGCTCTGCTTCTACAATTACCCGGTTGTTAAAACCAAATCTGATAATAATAATAATAATAATATATATATATTTATAAATTTATTAAATAATATTACGATTAGAAATTATATAATATTATAATTATAATATTATATTACGTATTTTAAATATTAATTATGATTATTTTATTGAATAATATAGTTTTATATTTTTATTAACAATATATATATATATATATATATATATATATATATATATATATATAGTATTTTATGAATGGATATACAATTTAATGATATTTATAAAACTATTACGAATTATGATAAATATAAGAAGAATGTAAATGCTAATTATAATGTTTAAGTCGTAAATAATAATAAGGCGCGCCTCATGTATTAATGTATTAGTGTATTAATGTATTAGTCACATTAACACTAATGATAAATAAAGCTGTTAACGAGATAAACTCAACTTACCGTGACCAGTATTAGTATATAAACTCTGGCTTCATTGTTATATGTACACTACAATTAAATATAATATTTATATAATACTTAATTTATATAAATATCCTATAGATATTAATAATAAATATATTCAAATTAATAACGAAATATAAATTCTAACTAGAAAAATGAATTTTTCGTTTATATTATGTTCACTCTTCATATCGGTATGCCTTGGTTAGTTACTATATTTAATACCTTTTTTTTTAATATATTTATATATATATATATTACTAATACACATATTTATTATTAATAAATATATTACTGATACTGTTGTTAATATTATATACATAAAACAGGAGCACCAGCGGGAAAATATTCTCAAGATAAAAAGTTTAAAAACCGAATAGAAGAAAATTCAACAACTTTAGAAATTACTGAACCAACTACTAAAATACCAGCAGAAATAACTACTATAGAAAAAACTGAACCAACTACTAAAATACCAACAGAAAAAACTACTATAGAAAAAACTGAACCAACTACTAAAATACCAACAGAAACAACTACTATAGAAAAAACTGAACTAACTACTAAAATACCAACAGAAAAAACTACTATAGAACAAACTGAACCAACTACTAAAATACCAACAGAAACAACTACTATAGAAAAAACTGAACCAACTACTAAAATACCAACAGAACCAACTACTAAAATACCAACAGAAACAACTACTATAGAAATAACTGAATCAACAATTAAAGTCACAACACAAGGTTTATAATTTAAGGAATTAAATAAATTATAAAAATATTCCAATAGAATAATTATTAATTGTATACAATTTATTTATTATGTTAATATAATATATATATATATATATATATATATATATATATATATATATATATTAAACAATTATAATATAAATCTTTAAAATTAATCTAATTCGTTGACTTATTTGTATCTAGGAGTTTGTAATACTGGTAAAGGATGTATATTATCATGTGAATCACAGGATAGCGGATTCTACCAATACTGCAACGACTGTGAGGTTAGAGATTATTCGATTTAATTAATCGGGAATACCTATATATATATATTTATATACACATTTAATATATGAATATAATACATGTGATAATACATAACGATACGCATACCTACACAGCACTACGTGGTCTGTAATAATCATTACACGTATGTGATGCCTTGCCCCGCCACTACTAAATGGGATCAGAATTCTGGATCATGTTCTTATTCTAGTTCTACATGTACCGACTGTAGTTAATATGTTAGTAGAGTAATTAGGTTGTTTATAATATTACAATTGATTACATTTAATAAATGGTGTATATTTATGTATCATAAGATTTAATTTATTAGTATTTTTTAATCGAATATATGAACATTTTATTTCATATATTAATTTTAAATAATTAATAAATTATTTGTACTTATACATTATACAATTATTAAATGGTGCCAATACATATTATTATATAACCTATTTACATAATAACTTTTTAAAATATATTTACTATATTTTAATTTTATATTTTATGACGATTAATTTGATTTATGAACAAATGCAAGTAAAATTTAAATATATACCACCGAACTTCAATCAATTAATATAATTATTTATATGATATAAACTTATAATATAGTATTAAAATAAATTATTTAATTTAATTAATATTTAATATAATTATATAATTATAATAACAAAATTACCTTATTTTAGTTTCTATGAACTTGGACTGAAAAAAGAAACACCCTTATTTGAGTATCTATATTATAGAGATTAGATTCTATAATATCATATTATTTTTATATTTACTTTATCAATAAATTTAAATTGATGAATGTTTTTTTAATTTGTAATTACAATACATACTCATACATTATTATAATAGTATACAAAGTAACCAATACAGTACATTAGAGAATTCTCATCATCCAATTATACTACGAATAATTAAGGCTTTAAAAGAGGAAACAGTTTCACATTGTAATATCAGATCGGGTAGTTTGTTCCAATCTGAAGATATTCTATTACCAAAGTAATTGAATAGTGGTTTGGTCCTTGATTTCATTCTCCTTATCTTTATTGACGGGCCCCTGCTAGATGATACGTATGTACTCATGATGTCCGACACTGGCACATCAACAAATCCTTTGATGATTTTATAAGCCATAGTAAGATTGGTAATATTTCTGTGTTGGGATGAATGTAAATTTAAGAATTTGAATCGATCAGAATAATTTAAATATGATAAATTACAACGATAAAATAACTTTTTAATAAAATTTCTTTGCACTTTTTCAAGTAAGTCATTATACCCAATATAGTTAGAATGAGGATTCCATACAGAAGAACCATACTCTAGAATTGTTCGTATATAGGTTAAGTATGCACATACTAAAGGAGAGTACTGGTTAGTTATGAAAGATCTAAATATCATATTCGATATTCTATATGATTTAGAACATATCTCAGATATATGAGTATACATTTTAGATTATCTGTGAATATTATACCAAGATCTTTATAATATGTACAATATTTTAATATATTATCATTAAGATAATAATTTGATTTGTTGATACATTTACCAATACGCATAACTTTACATTTGGAGGTTGCTAGTTCAAGTTGCCAAGTTGACATCCATTTGTCAATATTGGATAGTATTAGTTGAAGACGTATATCATCAGATGACTGTAGAATATGGCCAATTTTTGCATCATCTGCAAATATACAGGTATATGAAGGTTTCTCCACACAGTCGGGTAGGTCATTAATATATATTAGAAATAGAATTGGTCCTAATACAGAACCTTGTGGAATACCTTAAATTACCTTTTGGGGTTTAGACATATTGTTATCAATTTTAACGCTTTATATTCTATTAAATATGTACGATTTAATCCATTTCAGGACATCTCCTTGTATACCAATATTAAATAGTTTATGGAGTAATAATTTATGCGACACCTTGTCAAAGGCCTTAGCCAATTCAATATAGATAATATCCGAATATTTAGAGTTATCTTTAGCTTTAAATTTGTCTCGATAAAATGTTAATTACTGAAGATCAATTGATTTACCCGAAAGAAAACCGTATTGATTATCATTAATTAGATTATTATCTCGAAGGAAGTAAATTAAATGGTTAGATAGAATTTTTTCAAAGAGTATCAAAGAACTCGGTAAGATACTAATTGATCTATAATTTTCAGCTAGTGTTGGGTCACTTTTTTATATATAGGTGTAATGTAGGAATGTTTCCATAAATCTGGGCAATAGCCTTCCTTAAGGAACGACTATAAATTATGGATAAAGGTTCACATAACTCAAATGAGAGAATTGTTAATACCCCTTTCGGTAGACCATCTGAAAAATTATTAAACTTGTTAGGTAAAAAACAAAGACATTTTCTAATAGTTTCAGGTGATAAAGGAAATGATTCAAATGTATTTTTAAAAATTATTGATGGTATATTCGGTACAGGTGATATATTATTATTAAATACAGAATTAAACTGTAAGGATAAACATTCCAGAATATCAGAGTAATTGGTTATAATAGAACCAGCTGAGTTTTATCTGATAACAGACAAAGGTTTATTCGACTTAAGTTTGGAATTGATATATTTAAAAAAAGAATATTTATAATTAAGAGCATGTTCTTCAGTTTTTATATTATAAAGTTTAATTTCTGAATAAAGTTTAAATTGCAAACACTGCCATTTTACATAATAAGATGGGATAGATTTAGATAAACTATGATACTTTTTACATTTATTGATTAGTTTTTTGATATGTAGGGGGTGTATAAACTGACCCCTTTTAGTAACGGGTGTACATTTTGAAATTATACCATTTACGGTAGAAATAAATATATCAAGTAAAGAGGAACAATATATTTTAGAATTTAACACTACTGGCCAGTCAATTGTAGACAGTTCCAATTTTATTAGATCAAAATAAGCCTTGTTAAAATTTAATTTAGGTACAAATGTTTTACAGTTTTACATTACTACTACTTTTATTATAGATAATTGATGATGATATTGCTAAATGGTCACTTATAAAGTTATGATATTCTAAAGGATTAATTACTTGGATATTAGATAAAATCATTTTATTATTAGTAAGTATAATATCTAATAAATTGAATTTACGAGTATTGAAATTAACAAGTTGGGTTAAGGCATATTTTTGTGAGAAATTTAAAAAATATTTGTCAATTGTTATTTGAGACGTACGATTAAACCAATCAATTCCCGGGAGATTTAGGTCTCCATAAAAAATAGTTAATCCGGAGTATCAATAATCTTAGACATTAAATTACATAATAATATTGTATTCTCGTAGTTCATTGATAGCGGTCTGTAGAAAATACATAATCTAAAATGTAATACATTGATACAGATTAATTCAAAAGAGAGGTAAATTAATTTGATAAGTATTAAAATGCATATTTACATAAACACGAATTCCACCGCCATGGGTATTAGTATTCCTATCTAAACGGTATAACGTATATTTGTCATTAGGATTTAATAATGAATTGAATATATTTTTATTCAGCTAGGTTTCTGTAAATATTAGGATATCATAAATATTACTATTACGGAAGGATATGAGCATTGGTAGCTTGTTGCATATACTACGTGCATTACAATAATAAACCTTAATACATGACGATTCTGTACAGGGTTTTATCAATTATTATTATTAGAAGTGAACGAATTTTTCCATTTGGAAAATTCTGCTTCTGAATATTTAACTTCACAATCCCAATGTGTAGTTGTTTTATTATTATTAATAGTAAATTATCTAAGTTCATATTCAAGATTTCGATTATTAAAAACACATTTTATATTTCCGGGTATAGTTTTGGCACCGGCAATTAGAATTCTACGAGTAAGTCTATCCTCGAAACTTTGATCAGGTCTAATACAAACTTTCGGGTATTTTTTATATTTATCAACTATATTCGAAAATTTTTCATTATTGTTAACTTAAATAACTTAATAATTTAACTGTATGAATACTATTAGATATCGAAAGTTTATGAATAGATATATTATCAGAATTGATTTTTGAAAGATTTGCAGATTCATTGAGACTTAAATCATTTAGCAAATTATCTGTGGATTCCTCTAACAGACCAAAAATAACACAAGTTTTATTAGACCTATCATAAATGACCATTTGTTTAGTTATTGATTTTGCAAGATCTTTAGTATTAAGTTATTCAGCATATGATTTCACAGATGATAGACTAGTTATATCAGTTTTTAATGATTGGATTAGCTTAGCATTACTCTGAATCATGTCAATACTTTATCAATACCATTATATTGATTAGGTGACATAGTACATGGTTTACAAGTACAATTAAAAAAAGGTGAATTAAACATCTCAATTAAATATTTCGGAGGAGAATTATTATTTGGAAATTTAGATTTAGTTAACTTAGCATCATGAAAGCATACATTGTGTAATATATTATTACATGTAATGCAACTACTACCCATGTATATATATATAAATAAATACTAGTATTATAATTATAG
This sequence comes from Osedax fenrisi, assembly GCA_964019155.1. Taxonomy (NCBI): domain Eukaryota; kingdom Metazoa; phylum Annelida; class Polychaeta; order Sabellida; family Siboglinidae; genus Osedax; species Osedax fenrisi. Next base: position 31,139,157 of record OZ025241.1, on the reverse strand, counting down.
TAGGTATAATAATAATTAAAATTAAATTTTAATTAACTAATATATATATATAATAATATATAGTTAAATATATTAAACTTATATGTTATTTATATTAATTTATTATATGATTTCAATGATTTTCGATATATATGATTATAATGATCATGATTTTAAATTAATATACAGTTTAAAAGTATAAAATAATATAATAGTAATTTTTCTATGAGTTATTAAGATGTAATAGTAGATACAATTATATATTCATAAATAGAATAGAATATTATTAAATATAAATTTAAAAAAATTATCTTGAAATATTAATTTTTAAATAAATGAATATATAAATGAAATATGAACATATTATTCAAATATCTTGTTATCTCAGTATTATAAGTCATAAGATATATAGAAATATACCCAAAGAGCATGGGTTCAAATCTCACATTACATACAGTTTATGTTAGCATCAAATATGTAACATAGAGCTTAACATACTATTTAAAATTGATCATATATAATTTTGTTTAACATTACATATATATACAAAATATTATTGTCTATTGTTAAAACATGGATACCTTAACTAGATATCTTGATTTCGATGGGATATTAGAGAAAATTGGGTATAACTAAACAATTAAACGTTCCTAAATGGATGAAAGCTTTCATAAAATGCTAGGGCTCTACCAAATTAAATAAAAAAAATAATATACATGTACATATGCATATATAATTAAATTAAGTTAAAATAAAATAAAATAAATATAAATTTTATGAAATTCAAATAATGATTATATAAGAAATTAATGTAAATAATTATTACAAAACTTTAATGTATGTTATATGATCCGAATCCTTTATTATAATACATAATATCATCGAAATTATTATATATATATATAATATATATATATATATATATATATATATATATATATATATATATATATATATATATTCATATGACTATAGTTTAAATATTGTAATTATGTTTATGAACATTTTTTAACCAATATTTAAATAGTTTATATTATTAAAATATCTCTATAATTCATTTTATAAACTTAGTTTCTGATTATTATTTTTGAATATAAACATTTATAAATATGTTATTAACTCACAACATGATCATATAGATCAGCAACTATTTAGTTTCGTTCAATATCATCAGTTAACTATAAACTTTAGTTAAACCTCTGAAATTAATTATTTTTATATTTATGATAATTCTAGACTTAATTCTAATACTACAATTTTCAATTGGAAACCTATATAACTACACTGTTAAAAAAACCTTTTATTTTCATGAATTAAATCATTTAATCAATATTTAATCTATTTAAAAGGTCAAACACCATGTAGTTAATCCATTTTTATACTAAAGAGTTTCATAAAAATATTAATAAATAGTTACAAACCTTTAAGTAATGATAGCATTTTATAAAATATTATAGAATTATTATCAATTGTATTTATAAATTAAATTATTAGAATTAATAAATCATTTACTATTAACATTTTAATGTTTTAAATACTTTTTTATGCATAATATATAATATTTGAAATTGTTATAGGTGTTATATTAAATATTGAGAAATTAATTAAATATTATTTCGAATTTTATATCATATTAATTGTCGATTTAAGTATGATGTTATTATTGGTTAAAGTTATACCAGATTAATGTAATTATAAAATTAAAAAATAGATATGAATTATTCAATATCATTTCAATTTTTAAATAGTAATTTATTTATATAATTATAAATATTAGATTTAATATAAAATTAAAATAATAATTAATTATTCATTTGTATTAGTTATAATAAAATAACGATTTTAAAATAATGAACATTTTATAAAATCATATCTTTTTCTTCACAATTAGTTGGCATAATAATTTTTGTGAATAATATATTTATATATAATAATTATAGGAATCACTATTATGTAATTATATATGTCGGTAGTAGTTGCGACCATTGAAATTATTAGCCAAGAAAACCTGATGACAACACAAATAACCAGCACCAGGGTTAAGCCCCTGATTATAACAAGATTTCCAAGAGGATACAATCTTATCAATATGACGGACTACCTTTAAAGCCGAAAGGGGGTAAGCTCAAACAAACTCTGAGGAAAGCTAATCTGCTCAGCTGCAGGCAGTATATAAATATAGCAAAAATTAAGGTAAGGACATTAAGAACTAAATCAAAACAAGAATAATTATCATACCTTTCAACAAAATATAATATTAGCATTATAGGCTTAAAGAAGAAACACGCATAGAAAAAGTTTTAGGAAACACATTAATCACTTCATCAGCTTTGAGAAATGCAAACAATGCAGCTTCAGGCGGAATAGGAATACCTTTAGACAAAGCTACTATATCATCTCTCGCAGAGGTAATTAAATGGAATAGAAGAATCATCATAGTACATTTTAATGGTAATTCAAACACTAGCATCATCATACACTAATCGCCATGTGAAGGCAGTGACGAAGCTGAGGACCATTATGCCAATCTTACAAGTAAAACTCTGTCTATTCCTAAACATAACTTCCTCATATCCGTCTATAGTTATGGGTGACTTTAATGCTCATTTCGGACAATCTTCTGAAAATAAATACTCATGTCATAGTATAACTAATTCAAATGGACAGATTGCAACTGACTCTATACAGGAAAATGACCTCACAACGACTAACACCAACTTTAAAAAACGTAACGGAAAACTATGGACATTCATATCGGATTGTTCTGGAGCAAAGTCGCAAGTAGATTACATAATGGTACGAATAAATGGATAAATATCACCAAAAACTGCGAAGCTTATAACAGTTTCAGTAGTATTGGATCTGATCACAGAATATTAACTGAAAAATAAAACTTAGTCTTAGAGCAACAAAACGACAAAAATCACAACCAATATACGACTGGACACTGTTAAAAGATCGAAAGACTGCACAGGAATATACAGACATAGTTTTAAAAAGATACTCAGAACTAAATTTATCGCACAATTTATCGCACGGTTTATTAACAGAAACCGAAACATACAAGAACATTATTAATGCAAATAAAGAGATATCAGAATCGTTAATACAGAAGAAAAAACGCAAAACAATCAATTTCCTCATTAACAGGAACTATTAGTGATTATCGAATGGTAGACAATAACGTATATAACGAACACGTAACATCAAATACTTCAGAAAGCCATGAAATGTTAAACCAAGCTAAAACAAAGCTACAAAATAAGTATGAAATAATCGAAAAAGAAAAACTTGAAATCGCTTTAAATGATATTGAAAATGCCAATATTTTATCACAACATGGAAAATATTGGAAACTTATAAATGATATTACCAGAAGAAAGAAAAGCAGGAAAGGAATAATTAAGGCTAGAAACAATGAAGAAAGAATAACAAAGTAGTTTGATCACTTTAAAAATCTTCTGGGTGGACAAAAATCTCATGCAAAAGATAATTTGAACCAACACAAATTAATAATGAAGCCGACCTACAAATATCCATAGAAAATTTTACAACGGATTAATGCGTTGCTATTATTGAAGGAGTTAATACTGTTTGAATAAGTGGAATTAGTAAAATTAATTATTCTGAGTTAATTAATTCTAAAGATTTACAATATAATTATGTAAAACCAATGAAATATATATATCTGTATACAGACAATAACTTATCACATTATATATAATATATAATATAATAATATTATTATAAATAAAGAGCCACCTCTGAATATTGATTATTTAAATATATATATAATAAAACTGCCTGTGTGGCTCAGTGGCTAAGTCATCAGACACACAAGTAGTAGGACACGGGTTCGCGCCTAGTCCGGACCATTAATTAATTTTATAAAATGGGTCTTAAAATATTATTTAGAAGTGATCTTATATAATTGTGTATAAATAAATCAGCGGCT
>OZ025241.1:30520223-30530223 GCA_964019155.1 Osedax fenrisi | reverse complement strand
GCTAGTAGTATATAGACTGATATAGCTATATAACTATATATAGAACTATAGCAGGCTATACAACTAGCTATAGCTATTATTAACTAATGATAAGTATTATTCTATAGAAGTTTACATACTTATATGTAGCATAACCCATATTGCACTGTATCTCTTATAACCTCAATACAGGTGATGTATACATATTATAACACATATAAGTTACTGTATACAGTAAATACGTATAGGTATACTACTATATATATATATATACACCTACTATATATATATATATATATATAGTACCCTAAATGGGTGTCTCTCGGAACTGATATATTAATACAATAAGCAATGTATATGTACATATTAATGTGCATATATATAACTTCATAAATATACCTATAGGTACATATACAAACAAACAAACAAATAATATATATATATATATATATATATATATATATATATATATATATGTGTGTGAATAATGACATAACAATGTGTTAATGAAGTGATACAAGTCATCGTACAGTGTATATAACACACTTATCTCTAGTGTATATTCATATGCTGGATATGTACACTATTGTTTTACATTAACTGTCGTATCAATTACATAATAAATGTAGTGGTCGCACTCTGCGTCACAACACAACAGTTCGGCTATTGTGCGGCTATTATAACAATACAATATTGATGAGGCAGCCACCCTTTGTGAATAACAATAGCGGTGTTTATAGATCACACATGTTTAATGTTAGCGATTATTCGCACATGCGATTGTTCGCGTTAATATTCGCAACCGGCCTCAGCTGTATACTCCACTTACAGGCTAACCTGCCCAGGCTTACATTATGTAACATACATTAGTGTCTGCTGCGTATGTAGCAGTACTGAGGTGATGTCGATATAGAGGTGGGTTAGTACGTAACATTGTGTGGTGGTAGTGGCGTTAGTGGTGGCTGGACAGTGGTCAACAGTACTGACCACTACTATCGCTATCGCTACAGGCACACGAGGGCACTTACGCGAGAGATTGCGATAGATGGTGAGAGATAACGAGCGTTACTTAAACGGCGCGAGAGAGAACGAGAGACGGCGAGACCGCCAGCTCTTACGTAATACTTGCGGAGTGGCGTTACGTAACTCGGAGTGAGAGCGGCGGCGAGTGTGTGTGCGAGTATGCGACCTGGTGGTGTGGCTGCTGCTACTGATTCTATCACCCACTCTCTCAATCTATCTCGCTCTGCGCATGGGCCGAACACCTAACAGTGTAAACATTGCGTCACTCTCTCGGGTATTACGTCATAGCGAACACACACCTTTGTAGGGCGGTAACCACACTATATCAAGAGCTCTTATAGCCGTGGTTGTATATCTATAGGACATCTCAATTATACTGCTCTACACTTTTTTCACCAGATTTCTCTACAATATATATATATATATATATGTAGTATGCTAGTGGTAATTATGATAGAATGTAGTATGGTATACTAGTGGTAATTATGATAGAATGTATGTGTGTATATATGTGGGAATGAGAAATGTGAACATTATTATGTAATATAGAAATGGATGTTTTTGGTAATGTACAATTATAATTATAACTGTTGATTGGAATTAGATTTGATTTTATATTTGTAAAGAAGGGGGCGTGGCGTCTGATAGATTAACTGTTTTTATATATTAAATGTTGTTATTCGAATGCCTGGATGACAGGATATTTATAAATTGCTACAGTGAATGCTTACACTCGATGCAACACAGTCGTATAAAATCATTTACATTATCTACTACGAATTATTGTTTTAACATTATTAACGTTAACATTATATATTATATTATATATATTAATATCTGTTGATACTAAAAGGTAACGTAATGACTTGTAAATATAATTCAATATTAATATGTATAATACCCATGTTTATAGTACGGGGTTCTTGTTCTCTTCGTAATAAAACGTATAACCTGATTGTGAACTATCTTTGCGGAAACGCGACAACATTGGTGACAGCGGCGAACAACAGCACGTACGATTTGGAGACATTAAAGAAAACCCCGGCTTATGTTAGTTAATCTATTGGATAGACACGCCCGCTTATTTTTTAATAAAAAAAAGTTCTGAATGACTAAGTGTGGTGTGTGTATGTGAATGATATTAAGATCTGGTATAGTCATGGATGTTAAGGATAGTGTGAAAGTAATTAAGGGAAATAGTAGTGATATGTCATATGTGAAGTTAGAAAAGTTTGATGGTAGTATAGAAGTAGGTAGATGGATACGAGAGTTAAATGAATGTGTAATATTAAAGGGAATAAATGATAGTGAGGCTGCATCCTTTGCTTGCTATCACGTGATAGGTGCAGCAAAGATTTACTTAGTAATGATGTTAGGAGAAGATATGACGGATATTATAAAAATAAAGGAAAGTCTAAGAGATAGATATGCATCGAGTAAATCTAAAGGCGAGATGATTTATTCGATAATGGCTAGGAAGCAAGGGGATACCGAAAGTGTTAGTAAGTTCATAGATGGGCTTTTAGAATTAGGCATGGAGTTAAAAGTAGTAGATGGGAGCTGGGAGGAGGTCATAATTGAAAGTATAAAACATAATTTAAAATCTGTAGAGTTAAGAAGGAGTATGATTTTGCTTGGGAAGTCATCGATTAAGGATCTTAGGAGGGTTGCAGTAAAATGGGAAAAGGAAGGTGAAGAATTAGCGGAAGAGGTGTGTTATAAGGTAGAGGTTAGAGATATAGATAGGTCGAGGGAAAATAACTTAGAAGAGAAATTAAGGAAGTTAGAGTTAACTAATAGGGAATGGGAAGGGAGGTATCGTGCACTAGAATCGAGTATGAATAGAAGAAGTAGAGTAGAAATAGTATGTTTCAAATGTGGGAAGCAGGGGCATATCTCAAGATGGTGTAGGAGTAATTTAAACTCGAATGCTCTGCATTAAGCGGGTCGAGTAGAGCAATTAGAGATACCCGCAGAGAGAGGTTGAGAGGTCAGTTAGTTGGGAATAGAAGGGAGGTTATGGTAATGGTGAAAGGACAGCGAATACAGTGTCTTGTAGATAGTGGGAGTCAGGTATCGATCTTACCATTAAGTTTTTTTAATAAATTGAAAGATACACGGTTTAATGGAAAACTACCATGGTTAACTATTAAGGCCGCTAATGAGGGATTAATACCGTATCTAGGGTATTTTGAAACTAATGTAATGATAGAGGGCCGTACGATAGAGGAAGTAGGATTTTTATTAGTGGACAATGAACAGTTGAGAATAATTGGAATGAATATAATTGGGAAACTACAGAATGATAGGATAAGTGATGGATTAGGGGAAGTAATGGTAAAAAATGAGGAGATAAGTAATAGGATACTTATAGAAAATGGAGTAATGGTGATAAAGAGTGAGGATTATTGGTTAGATGGATTAGTAGGAATAAGTGATGTAGTAATCAAAGGGAAATTAAGAGCAGTATTAAAAAGTAGGGAGAAAGCTTTCGCAAAGAAAGGGGAAAATTTATCAGAATCGAGGGCAGGGTTACATCATATTAGAACGATAGAAAATGTACCTGTGAATTCGGGGTATAGGAGAATACCTCCGGCACAACTTCAACAAGTTAAGGATCATTTAGAGAGTTTATTGAGAGAGGGTATTATTGAACCGTCTGAAAGTAACTACTGTAGTCCTATGGTGATTGTAAAAAAAAAATCAGGAGACATTCGTTTATGTATAGATTATAGAAAGTTAAATTGTAAAACTATAAGAGATACTTATCCTTTACGAAGGGTAGATGACCTATTGGATATCGTTGCGGGTAAAAAGTATTATACTTCATTAGACCTTAAATCTGCGTACAATCAGATTCCAGTTGTTAGGGAGGACCAGCATAAAACTGCATTTATTTCGCCCTTGGGTCTATATCAATTTGTCAGAATGCCATTTGGGTTAATCAATGCACCGGCAACGTTTCAGAGAATCATGATTAACCTGTTTAGAGATAATACATTTGAGAACGTAGTTTGCTATTTAGACGATATTGTAATATTTTCGGATAATGTTGACCAGCATGTAGAGACAATAGATAGGGTGTTAAGTAAACTAGAAGAGGTAGGGCTGAAGTTAAACGTGGACAAATGTAAGTTTTTTAAGAGTAAAATATTATTCTTAGGTCATAAGGTGTCAGAAAGGGGATTGGAGGCAGATGATGAAAAACTAAAGGCAGTAAGGGATTGGCCTACACCTAAGTCACTAAGGGAAGTAAGGACACTATTAGGATTTTGCTCTTATTATCGTAAATTTGTAAAGGGATTTTCGGGAATAGTGGCTCCATTAAATAAGTTAATAGTAGAGGTATATGAGAAGGAGGGTAAGCCAGTTTCGAGGAGAAGGAGTAAGGGCGTAAACGTAGAGTGGAACACAGAATGTGACCAGGCATTTACTAAACTAAAGACAGCATTATGCTCGTCACCTATATTAGTGGTAACGAATTGGGATGAGAAGTTTATCGTAGAAACTGATGCATCTGCGAGTGGGTTGGGGGCTGTATTAAGTCAGATAGTGGGTAAATATGAGAAAAGAGTAGTAGCGTACGCTAGTAGATCGTTACGCCGAGGAGAATAGAATAAGTCGAATTATTCTTCTAAAAAATTAGAATTTTTAGCAGTGGTATGGGCGATTACTGAGAAGTTTAGTTACTATTTAAGGGGTAGTAGTTGTGTTGTAATTACTGATAACTCAGCCGTATCATATATTAGTCATAAAAAAGAATTGACGTCATTAGAACAAAGATGGATGGCTAGATTAGCTGATTATGATATTACCTATAAGTATAGACCTGGAAAAGAAAATGTGGTAGCCGATGCATTATCAAGAGTAAGAAATATAGGAAATGGAGATACAGAGATCAAGGAGTATGATGATGATGAGGTAGAGTTAGGGTTAGTGGAAACGGTACCCATGATGTAGAGAGATAAATTAAGAATCGAGCAGAATAATGACAGTGTTATTCGCAAAGCACTATTAATTGCAAGTAAGAATGGATACGTGGGTAGATTAGTAGTTAGAGATGGAGTTCTGTATGAGAAAAGTGAAGGATATGATGACAGGTTAATGGTACCAAGTAGTCTAGTAGGAGAGGTGTTAAGAGGAGCTCATGAGGATAATGGTCACCAGGGTATAGAAAGGACAACTCAAAAAATAAATTAAATGTATACGTGGATAGGCAAATATAGGGACATTAGGTCATACATTAGGAGGTGTGAGACGTGTAGTAAAGCTAAAGAATTATGCAAGAAGCCTAAGATAAGAATGGGGAGTTTGTCAGCAAAAAAACCTTTGGCTATATTAATTATAGATTTTATGACCGTTGATAAAGCTAGTGATGGCAGAGAAAGCATACTCGTTATGTCAGATGCATATACCAAATACACGAAAGCAATACCTACCAGAGATCAAACGGCGTTAACGGTGGCAAAAGTAATAATGAATGAATGGATTTTTAATTTTGGAGTACCCGATAGAATCCATTCGGATCAAGGCAGAAACTTTATGTCTTCATTAATAAAGGAGTTATGCGGACTATTCGGAATAGAACAGAGTAATACAACACCGTATCATCCAATGGGAAATGGGCAGGTAGAGAGGATGAATCGTACGATTCAAAATTTACTAAGTACATTAAGTGTGAATGAAAAAAAAAAATGGCCTTCACACTTGAATAAATTGACATACGTATATAATCGTACCCCGCATGCAGTAACTGGTTACTCGCCATTTTATTTGATGTTTATGAGGAAAGAAAAGTTGTTAGTCGATCGGAAATTAGGAGGGATAACGGAATATGAGGGCAGTGATTGGGTAGAGGATACGCGGTGTAAGATGAAAGAGGTAGAACGAATAGTTAGGGAGAGTAGTAATATGGAACAAATTGTAGATATGAAATATGATACATTAGAGATAGGAGATATAGTTAGAGTAAAGAATAGAGTTTTAGGAAGAAGGAAGTTACAGAATAGTTGGGGTGATAAGAAGTGGACAGTGATAGAAAAGCTTGGCGATAATGCGATTTATCGCATTAAGAATAATGAGTGTATTAAGTGTGAGAATTTAATGAATCTGAAGAGAGTGAATGAATAATTGTGGTGTGGAGGAATTTTTTAGTAGGGGTGAATGTAGTATGGTATACTAGTGGTAATTATGATAGAATGTAGTATGGTATACTAGTGGTAATTATGATAGAATGTATGTGTGTATATATGTGGGAATGAGAAATGTGAACATTATTATGTAATATAGAAATGGATGTTTTTGGTAATGTACAATTATAATTATAACTGTTGATTGGAATTAGATTTGATTTTATATTTGTAAAGAAGGGGGCGTGGCGTCTGATAGATTAACTGTTTTTATATATTAAATGTTGTTATTCGAATGCCTGGATGACAGGATATTTATAAATTGCTACAGTGAATGCTTACACTCGATGCAACACATTCGTATAAAATCATTTACATTATCTACTACGAATTATTGTTTTAACATTATTAACGTTAACATTATATATTATATTATATATATTAATATCTGTTGATACTAAAAGGTAACGTAATGACTTGTAAATATAATTCAATATTAATATGTATAATACCCATGTTTATAGTACGGGGTTCTTGTTCTCTTCGTAATAAAACGTATAACCTGATTGTGAACTATCTTTTCGGAAACGCGACAACATATATATATACTTATATTTACGAATACGTATCCTATTGAACGGAAACCTACTTCAAACACTATATAAACATCTACCTCACAGGGTACACACACACACACAAGTCTATACTTATGTCTAGAGACGCGTATATTCCGTAGATTACTTGGTAGAGATAGGCATGCTACTATGACTACTACGTGCATTAATGTCTGCAGACAATTGTCTGTAGAGACAGTTGCGTGGAGAGATAGTCTATCCGACGCTGTGTGTGCTATATTTAGATCTGATGACTCATAACTGATGACTCATAACCGGTGCATCATAACAATATGCAGATAAAGCGCCGTGACGAGATTATTTAATTATATCGCAAGCGAACGTTTATTTTAGATTGTCTAACTTCGTATGCAATGCATAGTTTGATATACGGTTACATATACACATACTCACCCTTGTGCATACATACACAAGCACATACACACGCATACACATACACATATATATGCATGTATACATGCATTTACACCGGTTTAAATGAGAGTGTTTATTGATGCTCGTGACAGTATGTGCGTTATAGTTACTAATCTACCCTATAATTGTATTCATTACGTAATAACACAAGTATTACATAATATATTATGTGTATATGTCAGGCAATGTATATGCGAGATAATGTATTAGTTATACCTAATACATTATAATGTATATGTGTATAAATGTATATAATCTATAGATTATAATCTATACCAGTATTACCATTACATTTAAAATGGATTCCGATACAATAATATTATTCTTAGGTATTCTATTAACATTGATGTCATCATAGAGATATGTATATGTTTATCCAAAGATAATGACTAATTATGGATACGGGAGAAGATGGAGGGAGGAGGAGGATGAGGAGGAGAGGAATAGGACATATGTCCTATGCGAGTATTGTTTACGTGCTAGTGAACAAATCGGTATAAACATGTAAACAAACAAACACAGTCTCTCTCTCTCTCTCTCTCTCTCTATCTATCTCTCTCTCTCTCTCTCTCTCTCTCTCTCTCTCTCTCTCTCTCTCTCTCTCTCTCTCTCTCTCTCGTTGTAAGCGGGTAATTATATAACTACTACTAGTGTATACATGCGCATGTGTAGGGATATATACATATATATGACCACATTATCCTGGAAGTATACCCGGTGTAAAATCGCTGGAAAATTACCCGAAAAATACGTAAACTCAATATTATAAAACCCGTTCAAAAACTAAAATCCGCAATACTGTTCAGAAAGTTGCATTATTTAAGCCACACCCCCGATGTCAGTATTTGACCACGCCCCACAATAGTCAGTGTTATTCTAGGCACTCAAGGCACTAATCGGGCGGAGTCCGGTGCTTGGGTTGATCTACCGCTGAATTGTTATCTAAATACATGCTACTTGCTCACTAGGTGGCAGTACTGAAGTGTACTGCATGGGGCCTCAATAACAGACCCTTAATCACCTTATCAGTAAGTCGAGTTACACACGTAGTACATTATTTATATATATATATATATATAGTATACTTGATAACAAACTTACTCCACAGTGTTGTACGAAGATCGCGTAAGCTTCTCTAGGTGTAGCTACACACACACACACAAACACACACACCCACACACACACATACTCATCTTAGTAAAGTGCGCTGCACCTAATCTGCTCCTTGTCATTATTTATTAAATTCAAACCATTAGTACGATACATATAATGTATAACATACAGCTGTATACTAAAATACATAGGGTATATGATAGCATACTTGTATTATATGTAATTAATGAATAATATATTTTACTTCATTTCTTCACCAATAAATATGTATACATATAGGCATGTATTTATAGGTACATATAGGTACATATATTTACCTATATGTACCTATATATATATGTGAATATTTGTTATTATAGAGTTTTTATTATACGTATAATTATACTTAATAATGTATACGGGTGTGTGTTGTACGACAATGTACTAGATACAGTATATGTGTGAGTGTGTGTGTGTGTGTGAGTGTGTGTGTGCCTTTAGATACACACACCTCTGCCCACGTGTGTCTTACTTCTAATTGTGGGGGTTTTCTGATTGTTTCATTTAATATTCATTAATTTATCATACAAATATGTAGGTACATATATGTACCTATTATTATAATACCTATATATACATGTGTTCATGTGTGTGTGTGTGTGTGTGTAATTATATATACATGTATTCGTGCGTGTATAATTATATATATATATATAAATTATGTATACGTGTATTTTCGAAATCGATAATATATATATATAGCATTATTATATTACATAGATGTACATCTAGTCATGTGTGTATATTAGTGGATTATCCACATATATATAAACACATATACGTGCCTAGATAAAGTGGTGTTGTTGCTTATATATATATACACTTATACCTCTACCTGTACATCTACATATACATCTATAGGTATACCCCTACAATATAGGGCCTATATCAACCCATGCACTGCGCTGCACTTTGCAACTGATAGATAGACCCCGCCACGTATCGAGAAGTAATGATACATACACTACATTGTATGGCGCCTCCTGGTGAGAGACTCGCGCCCTCTGGTGAGAGACTCGCGCCCCCTGGTGAGAGACTCGTGCCCCCTGGTGAGAGACTCGTGCCCTAGTCTAACTATAGTGGCGCCCCCCTCCCTCGTGCGCTACGTAACCGGACACAACTTGCAGTGCAGCACACTTTTTACGAATTAAATAACCACCACTTAGCCGACCGATAATGACGTCACTACTAGGCTAAAGTACAAGATGGCATCATCTGCCATCTGACACACGCGATATATATATATATATATGTGTGTGTATGTGTGTGTATGTGTGTATACACTTATATGTGTTTATGTTTGTATTGATATGTATGTTATACATTAACAATATAATATTATATATTATATATGTTTAGACATTAGTATAAAAATTCGTATATGCATTATGTATATATATATATATATAAATATGATAATAGCGAGTATACTATAGATAAATCTATGGATACCAAGATGTATATCTACACATATAAGTAGTCCTACAGGCTCGAACACAAGTATCTATTAATAATCGTATACGCATGCGTAGATGTGATTGTTGTGTCTATACGAGTCGTTGTATCGGAGTAGTAATACGTCACTCAAAGCTATAACTCGTTATAAGGAGGTAATCAGTTATGTAAACATCCGCACCTCATTTATAACGAATGTTTCCTTCGAACCAC
>OZ025241.1:30375223-30515223 GCA_964019155.1 Osedax fenrisi | reverse complement strand
GAGAAAAAATATTACATAACATTTTATTGATTTTCTTCAACTATTCAATGACATTATGTATAATTATTTAAAAATCAATAATATATGTTTAAATCTAATATTGTTTTCTTATTGGTATTGAATTTATTATATACTTATTTTGAATCTCTTAAATTTTAGATTTCGAGCACATTTATTTTTATTTTATATAATATATATCTTATTTTCTTAAATGACTATATATAGTTATATAGGTATTTATATAACGTAGGTCTGTAGTTACAAAATATAATATAAACTTATGATATAAACGATATAAAAAAAGTGTAAATGAAAGTAAAATGTATTTAATAATCAGTTATGCCATTACATTAACTAATTATACTTTCGTTAAATATATATTAATGTTTATTTATAGTATTTTCAATATATATATATATATATATATATATATATATATATATTTATATACAGTAAACTCCCGATAAGTCTGACTCGCAAGGGACAGGGAAAATTGTCCGACTTAGCGAGATTTCCGACTTATCCGAGATTAAGAATATCATGCAAATAAGACATGAAATACGCAGCACGAGTTAAATGGTTACCGAAATATGGAATTATGCAACAATCAGCAACATAACATGTTATATTCAATTATATTACTTACTAAAATTATAATATTCATTATTTAAAGTAAATATTTATGACAATTTATAAAAAGTCCGACTTATCCAGTATACAAATCATAAAAATGACTATAATATGTGTCCGACTTATCCAATCCAACTTATCCGACTTATCCGATTAATTTAACATGGAAATAGATACAAATCCAACCAAACTAACTAAATGTGTCCGACTTGTCGAAAAGTCCGACTTATCCGTAGTCCGACTTACCGAGAGTTGACTGTATATATATATATATATATATATATATATATTTAACAGTGAGTTTGTAGTTGTGATGTAGTAGTGGTAGTAGTAGTATACTACTACCACTATAGTACTTAACATATATGTTAAGTGGTAACAATTCTATTGTGTTGTATTATACAACTTGTATAGATGAACTTTCACATCAATATATCACGTATAAACGTGCATTGGCACGCGAATAGGTTAATTAAATCACTCAGGTGTACAATGCTATTCACTAGGTGGAGCTATTCATCCACAGAATCTCGCATGTATTCGTAAATTCTCGCACGAGTTAATTCGTAAATATGGCGAGTGGTCGCGAGTTCTGTGCAACGCGAGAGCCTGCAAGCGAGCACTTAATTACGCAATGATAGCTAGATGACGTAATATCTATTGAGGGCGGGGCAGGTATTGCGCAATTCGCGTCCGTCTCAGCCTGTAATCCGGGACCCCCGTCGCTACGCAAATAGAAAGCTGATTCCGCTAGATATAGACACGAACAATGCTTCTACTGCTACTACTTCAACGGCTTCTACTTCTAGTACTACTTATACTGCTACTTCTATGGCGGCTGCGGCTATTTATCAATAGATAATTAATGCGACTACTACAGTACGATATCGGTGGGTGGTCCAGCTAGTATTGCGCATGCTCGAAGAGTTGTTTACTACTACTACTACTACTACTACTACTACTACTACTACTACTACTATTACTACTACTACTACTACTACTACTACTACTACTACTACTACTACTACTACCAATACAACATATATCATATAGACAGGTATAATTAACAATAGATAATTTATAGTTATATTATTCAGCATTACGCACATGTTTGTGTGCATATTGATTATCAAGTGCTGCACCCAATCACTATAAGTAGACATACCACTAGTACTGCCACTAGTCGTACCACTAGTACTGCCACTAGTACTGCCACTAGTACTACCACTAGTAATACCACTAGTCGTACCACTATAGTGGGTGATGTAGTCTGGAGTTATTAATCACGTATTAATGTAGTGATTCCGTTACCTTTGAATGTCATTGTGTTACCCTTGTACACGCATACCGACTGTAGTTATAGCTGTATTACTATATCTATAGTATACTATACTTAATGTACTTAATACAATATATGTACATTGTACATTGTACACCTACTATTGATAGTATTTATGATAATATCTCAATATATGATATTATTATTAATTCAAAATATATTATTATATTGCTTATCATTATTATAAATATAATTAATACATTAATTAATGTTAATTAATGTTAACTTTACTAAACCAAAACTGACAAATGTAAACAAATAATACAATTTTTCATGATTCTGCTAATTTACTCGTGTTACTTGATTAATTTATACTACGCGTAGTATAAATAATTCCAATTTTTCAAATGTATAAAAAATCCTATATATACATTCCTATATATGTTCTATAGAATACTCGAGGGGAATATTATTTATATAACCTGATTTCGGATTAATAAGTTAAAAAAAAGATATAAACAATTATATTCGAATGTAAACTAATGTTTAATTAATTACATGACATGGGAACATCTTGGAAATCTTGGAAATCTTGAAATTATTCAAAAGTTTTTATTATTTGTTTAACAACGTAAACATAAATATAACAACACCAGAATGATAAATATGTCTGAGGGTACAGTGTACATTCTATTAAACTTACTATTTCTATTTGTAATAGTCTAATGTATCAATATATAATATATATGTATGCTACATAACGGTTATACTAATATAGTGTATATACTGATAAATATAGTATACATATGCTATACGTATACGTATACTTTATATGTTGAATTACTTATAGAATGGTACTTATATCAAGATAACTAATTATTTGTAAAATATAATTCACATCTTTACGGAACATTTATATTTATAATTCAGGCGATACATATATGTACACTGTACAGTGTACAGTGTACAGTGTACATATACGTATATGTGTGTATGTAGCACATACACGTGCTTTCTAGCCCGTATATATGGGAACATTACTATATATATATATATATATAGATAAATAAATTACTATAGTACCTGTTTTAGTAACATGTATATATTATAGTACATTAAATATTAGAACACAGTGTATGACGTACACATACATTATATAAAGAAATACAATACAATCTACTGAAATATCGGTTAAAACCACCCCCTACTACTATACTATAATACTACTACCACTGCTACCTCTACTATAGTACTATAGTGGAGTAGCCTTGTTAACGATGATTTATACACTGGTGCTGATGTTTATAAGTCATACATCAGCCTATAGGCTACTATAGTATATAAATCAGCTAGCACACGGCTAAACAATGCTTCTATTATGTAACGAGGCGACGACACTCTCCCTATAGGGGTGGTTGGGGTGTCGTAAATGTTCATTATCGCTCGGCTCGTGTGTTCTTTATCTCTCTTGTTAGTGGTGTACACGCACGATTGCTAATGGTTTATATCTATTAGAGTGTGTGTACGTTTCACCGAATGATTAATATACTGTCTATTATAAATTACGAATCTAGAGTCATATATTATTCATTGTTATTATTCATCGTGATCATTTAATACAGTTACATTGTAGACGCTAGAATATCTCATTATGCAATAAAGATGGACGTTTACGTGTATATACCTATATGTATATATAGGTATACATTGTATACAATGATGTAATATTGATATACCTATACAATGATGTAATAGTGGTATACCTTTACAATGATGTAATAGTGTATACCTTTACAATGATGTAATAATGGTATACCTATACAATGATGTAATAGTGGTATACCTTTACAATGATGTAATAGTGTATACCTTTACAATGATGTAATAGTGGTATACCTTTACAATGATGTAATAATGGTATACCTATACAATGATGTAATAATGGTATACCTATACAATGATGTAATAATGGTATACCTATACAATGATGTAATAATGGTATACCTATACGAGAGCTACACGCAGGTAACATGATACCTGCATGATACATACATGATAGCGTGGTGACAGGTGATGTATCATGCGTATACAGATGTGTGTGCAGTGTGTGCAGTGTGTGCAGTGTGTGCAGTGTGTGCAGTGTGTGCAGTGTGTGCAGTGTGTGCAGTGTGTGCAGTGTGTGCAGTGTGTGCAGTGTGTGCAGTGTGTGCAGTGTGTGCAGTGTGTGCAGTGTGTGCAGTGTGTGCAGTGTGTGCAGTGTGTGCAGTGTGTGCAGTGTGTGCAGTGTGTGCAGTGTGTGCAGTGTGTGCAGTGTGTGCAGTGTGTGCAGTGTGTGCAGTGTGTGCAGTGTGTGCAGTGTGTGCAGTGTGTGCAGTGTGTGCAGTGTGTGCAGTGTGTGCAGTGTGTGCAGTGTGTGCAGTGTGTGCAGTGTGTGCAGTGTGTGCAGTGTGTGCAGTGTGTGCAGTGTTCAGCTAACATGTTAATGTGCGCCGCTAATGCACCAGCAGATATCAGCGATCATGCCACTATACTAATGTAAACATGTATTATCATAAGTGCTTCTTATACTCACATACCTGTATAGTATACATTGTATACTTGCAGGTATACCTGTATATACAATGTATATTACACGTATATATGTGTACATATGACGCATGCGTATTTATATTACTATTATAACAATAATACATATGTATTATATTCTTATACACATATATATGATGCAGATAATGTTTTGAATTGCTACATATTATATAAGTTATTATATAATAGTGCAGTGACTTACTAATTGATTAACATTATATCATGGATAAGTCACATAACCATTACATTAACCAGATCCATAGTGAGTCAATAATATTGCCAATATTGACCACATTCATATTGACCATATATATATATATATATATATGTGTGTGTGTGTGTGTGTGTGTGTGTGTGTGTGTATGTATCCGTATATTTCGTTAACTATAGCTGTACATTAGAACAATAACAACAACAACAACAATAGTAGTAGTACAGATGTAACCCCGTTATCTGCAGATAGATAGCGTTATCTATAAGGAGTTTGCTTATCGGAGAGGACCCGCCCTCCATTATTCCGACCACATCCTTTATTACGACACCTCATTAATAACAATGCCCCGGACCACCAACCACGCAGCACCACGGTACGTAAGAATACCCCGAGGGGTAAGCACGTGTAACACCCTCTTTACGATAAGTTGCCATTGATAAATCGATCTTGTATCGCTGAATTAGCGTTAACTTATTTATTAGAAGTTATCCTTAGATTATCACAAATATCCTTATATATATATATATATATATATATTTCACCGATTTCATCACTTATATGACATAATATGTTGCAGTATATGTTGCAAGATAGTAAAGGCTAATTCTATAGATAATAGGATATATTATACAATTTATGATTAATACATGAACTTAAAAAAATCATAATTTCGGCTCGGTTACGTTTTTTAAGAGATTCAGTTCGACTCAGTTCGGCTCGGCTCGGCTCGGTTTCTTTGGGCAAGAGTCTCTACTCGGCTCCGACTAGTTTTTTTTCCGAAATTGAAAAACTCAGCTCGGCATCAGTAACAACAAATATCGAATCGGCATCAAAATCTCGGCATCATTTACAACACAACAACACACGCATGCAATTCATCGACATCATCGTCATATCTTAGGGTATATATACCCTAATATACCCTCGCTGTACCTTATAAGGTGTTCGCGCCCGTGGGTGGGTAGTCCTAGTTAATGCGTAATAGTCGTGGATGATGTAATGTATGACGCCATGTATGTAGGTGTTACGTCACTGGTCGAGTAGAAGTATCCAGTTACTGCGATGAGAGAGAGATGACGTCATTGGCCATCTCTGTCACGTGTATGTACTACGTACAGTGTAGAATGTAACTAGGTCAATGGTCTTCATCTCCCCTTAAGACTAATTCAGTTTAGTTTTCTAATTTTTATATTAACTGCCGACTATACTATAAAAATGATATATATATAAATATATAATTAACACGAAAGGGGCTTCGAAGGGACATTAGAGCCATATATGGTTATAAGTGAAAACTTCATCTAAGTTCCTAGACGGGATGAAAGAACTCCACCAAATAACAATAACATATTACAATAACAATAACAATAATATAGTGTATATTATAGTTAAACATGTTATAGTATAGAAGTAGGTATATGTGTATGGGCACGAGGATAGAAAAATTGTCTCCTGAATAACGATCTATAGAATATAATTAGCCAATACATTATTGATGTAGGCATTGTTTCGATCATTAAATCATTAC
The DNA here is from genome assembly GCA_964019155.1 of Osedax fenrisi. NCBI lineage: Eukaryota > Metazoa > Annelida > Polychaeta > Sabellida > Siboglinidae > Osedax > Osedax fenrisi. The sequence continues at coordinate 30,508,986 of OZ025241.1, read as the reverse complement.
ACAAAGCATCTATCAGCGAGGTACTAGTAAAACCCTTTGCTAATAGCTTTGGTAATAGTAAACAATCACACTGTTCGGTTCAAGTCACTAGCTAATAGAATAGCATAGCACGCTATGTACATGCACTGCATTAGTGTATATACAGTGTATATACGTGTTTACGTGTAGGGATAGCGAAGCTGGTGGAAGTGTTGTCACGTGATGGATATTTTCTTATTGCTCTGGTAACCGGTATAGCACACACACGCGCGCGCTGTGTTTACTATGTAACGTGGTGATTGTTAATCTGTTTCCGGTGAGCTCCTCGAGACGGTCGTTACGCGTAGGCTATCGTTATGGTCACGTGACTATCGCTGTAGTCACGTGACCAGTGTTCTAGTCACGTGGGTAACGGTTGATGTCACGAGGGCTTCTGACAGACTAAGAGATGCGACGCATCTATAATTCGTATTTAGGTGGTGGTGGTGGTGATGGTATATATGGAATCAATCATTGTGTTTACTGCAGTAAACCCCATGGGGTACTACTAATAATAGTTTATGTATACACTTTAATAATAGTAGAAACAATTATCCAAAGTGTAATCGCATAATGTTGAACAACAATTATAATACAATTATTTTTTCTTCGGTATATTTCTGAATTTTGAAATGTAAGGTGCACTTCTTATCGCCAGAGGTAGGTCCCACATCGAGGTCACATGACAGATGTACTACGGTACACGAGTGATGATGTAATACACTGCTGTTACGTAGCAGTGTGGTGTGCGGCTGGCATACGTCGTACTATAGGTGTGTGTGCGCGTATATGTGTGTATACCACTATAGTCGTATAAATGTGTACTTAATATGTATACATATTATATATATATATATATATATATATATATATATATATATATATATATATACTATATATACTATATACTCTATACTATAGTATACTACAATATATACACTTAATTATCGATATCTCAGAATTTAATAGATAAAAGAAATGCATCTGAGATATGAAGATTCTGAGATATCGAAATGTTGATATATATATATATATATATATGATTATATACAAAATCAGACTTACAATGCTGACATGGGATATGATATATAAATATTCCGATATAGATAGTTGACTCCTATAGGTATTATATATATATATAATGCCTATACGTATATATTTAATCCACTAATATCAATACGAACACGCGCATGGCCACATATGCATACATACACATACACTAACACAAATACATCTATATAGGTATACCCATATTTGATACAAGCATAGGTATATCCATAGAGAACGAAATGAATCACGAACGAATGAATCACTTCGTTCTCTATTGGTATATCCATCATGGTATAGGTATTATGTATGTATTGTGTAACATACCAATGTATATGTATGTAAGTATTGCTATAATTAGCATAATTTATAAAGTTGAAAACATTGATTGAATAGTTGTAGACGTCTAGACGTGAAAAGTATCGTGTATATGTGTGCGTGTGTGTGTGAGTGTGTGTGCGTGTGTGTGCGCTTGTGTGTATTTTTGTGTGCGTATGTATGCGTGTGCGTGTGTGTGTGTGAGTGTGTGCGTGTGTGTGCGTGTATGCGTGTGTGCGTATCGTTAATTTATTGAAGAATGTACTGATAATAGAGGAAATCGTTACAAGAAAAAACTGTATGTTTATAATGTATTTGATGTATATGTCCTTTGTAGTACATAGGTTGTATATACTACCTGAAGCAAGTGTGTTGGTATGTGTGTGTGTGTGTGTGTGTGTGTGTGTGTGTGTGTGTGTGTGTGTATGTGTGTGTGTGTGTGTGTGTATGTGTGTGTGTGTGTGTGTGTGTGTGTGTGTGTGTGTGTCGTTGTATCTGTACGCTTTGTATTAATGTCGTATGTAGGAGTGACGCATTAGAATAGTAAATATATACCTACATACATGCATACTATGAGCCCACACTAAGTATGTATCATATATACCCATATACACTGTATACCCATATACACATTAAATATACACTGTATAGACTCTATACTATAGTATGTGTATACCGTATATCCGTATGTTGTTAAGGGGATATACAAGCGTGGATATTCGGCACACACGACTCTCCGTTACGTCATACACGTGTATTACATCATATACACGTGTATTGCGTCACAGATAGTAGCGATTATCCGATTATGTAATTAAATAGTGATTAGTTAATACGCGGCGCACGCGCACAACGAGGCCCCGGTCAGCTATGACGTCATACCACATTCCTATGTAGACTGATGACGTCATAGGGATGACATATACGACCTATAGGTCCGACTACAGGTTCCCTCCTATACGCAATCGATACAGGCGACGAAGTCACCGCTCGTTATGACGTCATATAATTGTGTATTACGTCACCGGCATATGACGTAACCTCGCCGTGAGAATTACGCAATACACTATACGAATGCGGTGGTGGCGCTCGTTTAGCGCTATTCACCGCGTGTATCGTATATCGAGTGTCGACCTTGAACGAGGTCATAGCGAGGTCAACTATAGGTCATCGCCATCGCTGCGTAACGACTCTCTCTCTCTCTCTCACTCTCTCTCTCTAATTATACGTGGAATAATTGATATGAATGCCGTACCGATTTTTAAATAATAAATATATGTATATATATATACAACCTGTAGTTTATTCATATAGAATGCATTCATTTAGACAACACACTGTTAATAAGCATATTGTAAAACGTTATTAATATATTATGTATTTACAGTATCCAATTCGATCGAAAAATAATTCTATAAATTTTAAATGTGTGTGCGACGCACTGTACGTGTGTGTGTGTATGTGTTTGTGTGTGTGACTACATCCTTGTATATGAGATATATAGGGTATGTTTGTATGTGTGTTCGTCATTTTCACTTCCACGTGCACGTCGTGCATCCTATAACAATAGCCTAATCATGCAACACATAACACATTACATAACACATTACATAACGAATTACATAATGCATTACATAACCATTATCTAAAGATACGAGTAATACACATTGGTGGACAATGTTAAACATTCGTAAGTGTGTGTATGTGTATGAGCTTACTACAGCGGAGAACCACGTGGTCATACCGGAAGTATGCTGGTTACGACCCCTCTATATCCGGTATCCTACACAATATTATATATATACTATAGTATATAGTAATACAATAGTATAATATTCGTACATTCGTTATTGCATATACAAGTATATTATATAGTATATGTACGGCGTACATTGTACATCGTATATGATGTACGCGTATACGCGAACATGTGGATTTTATGTTCGTATAATTAGCGTATTTAGTATTGTAATGATTGTATATATATATATATATATATATATATATTTATATGTGTGTGTATATATATATATACTAATCCCTATAGGCTATATAGATCTCTTAATAATTCACCTGTACATATATATATACATTTATACATCCGGGTACACGTATATTCTGATCATATATATGTTTGCTTTTATGGTAAATAAAATCTATGAATCGTATTGAATTCGTATCCATATTATCTTTGATCATTCTATTATCGGTTTCATTATCGACCAATCACCGCGCCTCTAATTAAACTGTTTTTATTTGCAGACGATCCGCCATGTTTTTAATTACTTTGTGATAGTTGCACTTATTTCATGAATACTAATGTATACGGTATAAATAAATATGTATATATATATATATATATATATATATATATATATGTATATATATGCGTCTATATAAATACATTCAAGCAATTAAATCTGCTCTACCCCGATAAGTAAGTCTAGTGGTTGTGAATGGGAATATGTAATCATTTCGTAGTGGTTTGGAACATTTAAATACTCTATATTTACATATACATTATACCTATAATTTATAGTTACAATATATATATATATATATATACCTACATATATTATTAATAATTATATACTATGCATAGTATATACTTAATATAAAGTAGCATATGCTATGGTATCATATGAATATATATATATAAGTGTGGTGGTATATTATTGTTTTTATATTATATAGGGTAGTATAGTTGGGTTAAATAGGGTTAAATAGGGTATTGAGAGGATCTTATCACACACACACACACACACACACACACATGTCTACGTTGTCAACAAGAAATGTTAGTCTAGCATGTAGCGTGTATCATTCGTAGAATACCGCCATATCATCGCTTATCTACCTATAGCATCTCATAGTTATTGTAATTGAATGAAACGCGATGATCACGTCGTGGGTAGGTGGCGCTACTAGTGGTCGGCGTTTAATAAAAAGGGGCCCTGCAATGGCGAGATAAGAACGCCCAGTCACCGTCGCCTCCTCATTATAAGCGTCTCCTGGCGGCAGGTTATCTTCATTTTATCTTCGATGCGAATTAACGGCTTCTCTCGAAATATCTCGTAGATCGTTAATTGAACGCTAGTTCAAACGGATACCACTAGGTGGCTGTCTGTCCGTCCCGTGTGATACTTACCTTTTGGTGAAGGATAGTCGCTGTAAAGTTCATTAAAACCTACTTATAAGTACGTGTAAACTAACAGCAATAGATAATGTCTACTGTATATATCCGGGTTGTAGGTGAACTTTGGCTTACTTATCCGCTTAATAAACACAACTCTACGTGCATGAGATAAGAACTATACTGTACCCGGTACATGCTTTATACTATTACGTATATGTATATGTGTATACGTATATATATATATATATATATATATATATATATATGAATTATTGTTTGTTTATTTCAAATGAGACATATTTATTTAATATTTATCAGTAAGATAAATATGCATACAATATATTTAAATACACATACACATACACCCATATCCATATAATTTCACACACACACAAACACACTCTAACACACATATAAATACACACACGCACACACTCACACACATCTTAAGGTACATTGACTCAACAATGACATATATTTTCCGCGATATTCAGCCTTAAGTAACTCAACACCTTTAGAGGTTAATGCCTCTACTAATGCCTCTACTAATGCTACTACTAATGCTACAACTAATACTACCACTATAGCTACTATCAATGCTGCCACTAATGCTACTACTAGCTCCACCCCGTAGCGCAATTACCTACCACTATTGAACCATTAGTCGATGGCGATGAAAGATAAGACGTTAATTACCCCGGAGATTACGTCACTTTGATTGACAGCTCCTTTCAACTGACCATTATCGCCCAGTCAGTCAGTCGAATACGTCGTCCGTGAGAAGACAATTCTAGAATAATCTAGTCCTACCTCCTCTAGGCGGATGTATGTATCGTATTTCTTCACAACTAATATATATATATATATATATATATATATCACGTGGTCAGTACTATAACGGTTACGTAATATAGAAGTCACGTGACCTCTATAGCGACCCCGTACGACGTATACGAGATAGGGAGAGCGAGAGATTGTAGCGAAGGAATGACGTAATGCCCGCAGGAGCTCGGCGCATTACGTAATAGATGATGAACGAGATCGGCGCATGCGCTACAAGTCGGTAACACACACACGCACACGCACACGCGCACACACGCACACACACACACCGCTGCTGGTGGGACCGAGACCAGCACGAAGCGATTACCTATTAGTCTTATGTCGATACTGGGGTTATGAGGTTATGGGGGACTGGGGTTAGGGGGATGGGGCTAGGGGGACTGGGGATAGACCCACTAGGCTCCTAGGGCGCGGTGTAGGTATTGTTAATCGTTCAGTAATTACGCTCTAATGTGTGCGCGAGTAGGTTATTCGTACACGCGCACACGCACATCACTACTGTATATATACGCACTTACAAGTAATATGTACATTGCATATATATTAGTCCCATTAAACATTGTACACATTGTATATTGTGTACAATATTTTAAATGTACACTATATACACAATTGTACACAATATATCACATAAGTATTACTACACTACTTATGTATACAATTGTGGTGACATGGGTCATTACATAACTACAAATACTAGTATATGATTCGTCAAACATATATCTGTGCAATTGTGTGTTTGTGTATGTGTGCACACATGTGTGTGTATGTATTATTTAGTTATTTAATAATAAGAAATAACGAATCATCATTAATTACGTAAGAGGTATATATATTATTATTAACATCGCCACCATCATCATCATCATCATCATCATCTTCCCCATCACCATCACCATCATCATCATCAGTAGCAGTAGCAGTAGCAGTAGCAGTAGCAGTATTGGTATCATTAGTGGTTAGTTAGCTGAAACACTTTATTATTTACAGTGACAAATGGTAAATTGGTAAAAATGGTAAATTATACGGAACACACACACACACACATATATATATATATATATATATTTACGTAGGTGTTAAGGTAAGAAACCGACCAAGGTCATGCCCTAAAATACGTCCTTATCGTGTGTGAAATAAATATTGCAGCTCGATGTCGATATACCGAGAAGTACAAATCAAACATATATAACATTTATGTATGTCCTGTTATGTGTTTTATACACACATCCACGTAAATGTTCTAGCGAAATTACATATGTTTTTCAGTCTAAATTTCATAATTAAATTATATATTTAACAAATAAAAATAAAACCCATTAAGAACTTATCCACAATATATATATATACTGTAGAATATATATATATACTATAGTATACTATAGTATTCTATATAATTATATATATAATTGTAATAGATAAGAATATATATGACGTGATATGTAATGTTGTAACATGTACGTGAGTGTGAACGATTGAACATCATTATAAACTTCAACCTTATATACGGTTTAACATGAAGTGTATAATATATACAATGTACAATATACAATGTACACTCTATATTGTACATTGTATACTGTACAGTATACACTTGTACACCTTTACACATTATTCACCCATACACCTGTACAATGTTATTTGTAAGCAAAGTTACAACTAGGGATGTAAATGATGCCGAGCTTTTGATGCCGAGCCGAGACTATTGATTTTTGATACCGAGCCGAGACTTTCATTATCGGAAAAAAAAACGAGCCCGAGCTGAGCCGAGACTCTAGCCAAGCGAGCCCGAGTCGAGCTGAGACTCTAACAAAACGATCCCGAGCCGAGTTGAGACTTTAGGTAACTGAGACTGAAACTGCATCATGCTTTAGATTTGAGCATCATTTACATCACTAGTTACAACCATATATATCTATTTACAACCATATGTATTACCGTATGTACACTGTACATTGTACACTGTACAATGTACAGCGTGTACGTTGTATACAGTACACAGTGTATACGTTGTATACAGTATACAAGCACGTGTGTACAATCACGTGTGTGTGGTGTAACGCGAGGCTGTTGCTGATTACGTAAGATAACAATACACATCCGGTTAGTGTGTATGTGTGTATGTGTGTGCACCACACTGTGGTGATGGACCCTGTTGAGGTGATAGGCCCAGTATTAGTGGGGGCCCTTGCGGTGAGGAGCCACATACGCACGACGGGCGGCACTATAGAGTAAAACCACATTGCTAATATATAATTATGAAGGTTACAGTACGTGTAACTAACCATATAGATTAGTTATACACTGTTTATACACTGTTTAAATACTGTTTATGTAGTGTGTATGTGCGTGTTTATGTGGTGTTAAGGGCAGTTGTTGAGGTTTATATGTTGATATATGTAATGGTGGAAGTATGACATCATCTATGACGTATATGGATATATATATATATATATATATATATATATATATATATATATATATATATATATATATATATATATATTGAATGCCACACTATTAACGTTGCTATTGCGTTAGACTTTTACGCATGAGTTATAATAGATTTAAAATAAATTGCAAATATAAAATAGATTTCTAGAAGAAAATACAGTATTCAAATATTTAAATCAGTATTAAAATTAAATCCATTTAAAAACAGTATTATAAATATATAAAAACATTATTCATACATATTATACATATAATGTTTATAAACTATGTGAAAAAAATAGTTTTATAAATATTTTTTATTATTTTTATTATATTAAAGAATTTTTTATAAATATTATATAACATTTAAATGTTAAATTAGGTACAACCATATATATTAAAAATATGTTATTCTAATTCTATAGAATAAATTCCAATTTGAATATCTATATGTATAACATTTTAATTGTATTCTATAATTTTCTTTAGATTCTAACGCTATATCCTATAGGATATTCCTATAGGAATACCACATTTGTTTTAATTTTGTACTTTTATAATATATTTATTTTTATTTGTATATATATATTTCGTACGAAATATATTTCGCTGTATATTTCGAAATATATTTATAACTATAGTTATTGTATACAGTATAGTCGCATCCTATATTACAAATGATAGTAGGAAACATGATATTATTTTTCTAAATTATTTAATAAAAAGAAACTTGATTTATTCACAATAATATCACAATATAACACACTATATACTATAGTATATTTATATATATATATATATATATATATATATATATATATAGTATATATATACTGTAGTGAAGTACGTTATGTCTATATATTGTATTTGAGAATAACGATAATATATGTATATATATGGTAGTCTTTATTAATTTATTATTTAATTATAAACTAATTTTTATTAATAAGTTTAAACTGTATAATGGAACTATTTATAATTAAACTTACATAACGTTTAGCTCAACGCTGACCTACACTTTATAGATTTTCTATAGAAACTAATTAAACCCCCACTAATTGTATATAGTAAATGGTACGTGATTCCCCATTAATATTTGTTTGTGACTAATTATGAAATATAAATATTTGTAAATAAATAATTTTCAAATACAGATATAATATATTTAATTAATAATTATCTAATGGAAATCATATTTCACCTCGCAGGAAGGAAAGATGTCCCATGTTCGACTATGGGTATTTATTATTGCTATCTTTTTTCAAAACCATAAGAAATAAAAGATAAAAACATACACAATTTCACTTAACATAAATCTGGTACTTATTTTTATTGTAGTATCCTGCATGATTGGGGCATGGGTCACTCACTGTTATTAATAAAATGTACAAGTCTAAAATATCTTGAGGGGTCCATTTTAATCCGTTATTTGTGTTAATATCATAGATAACTATATATATATATATATATGTATATATATATATATATACATTAATATAGACTAACCTAATATAACGATTAAGCAATAGTTTAAAATATTTAAGTTTAACATGTTAATTATAAATCATTAATTATTAAGTTTTGTAGATTTGTACTGAATCTTTAATGTCGAGTAATTCCGATAGAATGATGTAACGCAGAAAGGTACGTAAATACGATGCTAATAGGTATATATATATACGTATATATACGTATACGGCTAATAAACGAATTAGGGACGCCCATGATCGAAAAGGGGGCGTGTCTCTGAGACGCGCGTCGAGATTCTAAATATGTCACGCCCACCGGATATGGGCGTGTCTTCGGATAAGTGACTTTACGAAAAGTATCTCGTAGTCGTCGATGTCGTCTGTGATTTATTTAGTGGCGGTTTTAAGCGTCGTTGAGTGGTATGCCTATGTTTAGTGTCGGTGGGGGGGGGGGGTCGGCGGGGGGGGGGGGGTTTTAGATAGATAACTGTCGCTAATGAGCCAGGCGGATATATACACTTTATCACGAAGTTCACATCGATTGTATATATGTGAGTGTATATATATATATATATATATATATATATATATGCGAACACGCCCTTATTACGGAGTTCATAAATTACCCATAATATACGACTAATGTAAGACCAGTGCACTGAACCATAAATATACATTACATAAATAATACAGTGTGTAAATGTAAATACCTAGTACACTACATACACCTACTATAGTGTATACAGTATATACATACAATTAGGGGCGTCGGAACGATATTTTTTATGGGGGCTATTTATTTATATTTTATATTATATATCCTATTATTTATTACTAATATAATTACTAACTATATCTTATTAATATCGTATACCTCTTTAGTCTATGCTAACCTCTTAATATGCAATTAATAATATTTAATTTGTATAACAATGAGTAGGAATATATTAGAAAATAAATATTAAACATTACATAATTTATTATTATATAAATATAGATTTTTATTTATAAATATACCCATCTCATTGTGTGAATTATTTTTTGATTGATATTTGCCAATACTAATGCATTTAATCTACTATCTAGAATAGTAGACCGTAACAACGTATTTATTATTCGTAACTTACTAAATCACGCTAGCATGACACAGAACTTGAGGGGCAAACCAATCAAATCTCTTATGCCAGAAAATATTTTTTGAATTTTAGAAGATTGTTCCATCATATATATGTTTAACTCATCAGATGGTATTGAACTTATTGACTGATTTGAACATATGGAAATTCGATATTTCAATCGTTAATTCTTCATACATTTTTTAATAACATCTGTTTAGTGTAGAAAATTAATAGGGTTAATATGATTAATCTATAAAAAAAAACCTTTTTTCATGAATTATATTATTTGTAATAATGATTACTTTAATTTATAAGAATGTATAAATAATGTTTTCTTAGTATAACATTTGGTTTTAATTTTCATCATTATGTAATCAAACAACTCAGTATATTTTATTCTGTAAATATTAATGATAAAGTATATATACTTTATATATTAAAATATTAACTGATAATATCTATATATAGATCACATTATAATCACACTATAATCACATTCTTATATTAACATAACATTAATAATGTTATATTATGTTATCTAGATGAGGTACCTAAGGTACCGTACCTTACATAGTTTTTTGAACTTTCATTACTCTTCATCTCATACATATTTATAATAATTTATATTATATGTCTTATTATTATTATTCTCTGAATTAGATATACTTAGATATACTTAGAAAATTAAATTAGATATATTTAAAATAAAAATAAATTATTATAATATTTTATTATAAACATTTATTATAAGCTATTTTGTATTTTATCAAATGTTTTAGATAATATGTTTATAAAAGTATGTTATTAACTTTGAATCAATATAAAAACTTGTATATATAAAATATAAAATACTTTTTTTTCTATATCTTCAATGAATGTGCAAATTATTTCTATCATTATTCAATTTAATTAGTATCATCTTTACTATTATCTGATACTTTGTTTATTTATTATTGATTTTATTATTATTATATAAAATTATAATCATATATGCTTTCAAGTATATTTTTTATAAATGTTACCTTCAATAGTATTTGTTGGTATCATGAACGCTTTCACCTTCATATCCAAGCTTTCAAATAGTAAACTTTAAATATTTATAGAACAAATATTTGACTTATTCATATTTTTTAATAATAAAATTGCAATATATTTGTGGTCATTGGTAATATAATCTAATTCTTTATATTATTTCAGGGCATCGAGTAAACCACTATATTGATCTAATGTTGTTTTAATACATGATTTTCGCAGTCCATCTTGTTGGGCATATTGGTTTCAATGTCTTTGCTTTGTCATTATTAGTATTATATATAATCCGGAATTTGATCGTTTGTTCATATAATAATCCTACATCATGAACCACTCTTAAGGCTTTTCTTATATTTATATTATTATCTAATGATTATGCTATTAAGTTTGTGCGATGAGCTCCACATTATGTATACAAAGTTAATGGCGGTCTATTCATTATTATAGTATTTACACTATTATATAGACCAGACATATTAGCTGCACCGTCATATGACTGTCTTTTTAATTTAGAAATAGGCAAGTTAAGATGTTAAAGTTCAGATAACATTAAATTTGCTATATTTAAGTTGTATCCTCAGTCATATTATGGGAAAGTCCCCGATTACCGACCCCCTCCTAATATATCAGTAAATATAAGAGTTATCAAACAATTATATATACATAAACTGTTAGTAAGTTAATGATAAATATGAATAAGTATTTTGTTTAAAAAAATATTTAATTCTACAATTGTTATTTGATAAAATGTAATATTCTGTTTTTACTTTTTAAATATTTGAATAATAACTTTTTTTAAATAATTGTAAATACTTTATTAATTAAAAGAAAACTTGATTTTGTGCATAATATTATAGAACAATAAAATGTTTATAACTATTATAAAAATAATTGAATTTGAATAACTATTAACCAATATATCTTAATTATAGCAACCCATATTATTGTCCTATTACCGACCCCCTAAATTACCCTAATACCGACCCCATGTGATTTATAATATCCAATCAAAATAGATTCGTATTTTACTTTAAAATATTTCGTAAGTGGTTTATGTATCATTGATATAGATTTAGGATTCATAATTACATTTGATTATATACATACTGATTAATAAATAAATATTAAATAATAATATACACTATTTTAATATAATTACTATAAAGTTTAAGTTTAAATTTAATACTACTATTAAAACATAAATTCAATAAAAAATAAATTACGTCATGTTATAATTAATTATAGTTATGTATATCTACTCTTTTTATTGGATATTATAATACTACAATTATTTATACCACGATTATTTTAGGGGGTCGGTAATAGGGGAAGGGTATCGGTATTAGGTACATGTATCCGATAACCGACCCCCTGTTTATTCTTGTAAATATAATTATATCAAAAATTTAAAATAGCCACTTTATTCATTGTAATAATCCATAATATTACTCAAATTACAAAATTTCAAATAAATATATTTAATATTGAATAAGTTATTACAACTAATCATTTAGGGGTCGGTAATCGGAGACTTTCCTATACATATTAATATGCATATTTCTTTAATTTCTAGTTTTTATATCAAATATCGAACCACTAAAATGTCCTGCTCACTTCCGGATATATATTGAATTTCATCACATTGAATTGAGTAACTTCCATTAATATCTTATAATCAAATATTTAATAATTCAGATTTATATAATTGAATAATTTCATTCTTAATATCGCCAGATAACAAGTATCTCTCAGAGATTCTCTCATGAATATTATCATATTTTCGAATGGGGGGGTCCGATACCCCCCGCCCCCCCCCCCTGTTCCGACGCCCCTACATACAATACCACATACATACTAGAGCCGCTATGTCTGACTGGTTTACACCAACCTATACACCCAGACCAACTAACGGATATTGCAATGTAAACGATAGAAGTACAATAAACTCATTATGTTATATGTAGTGGATGCATAATAGTAGAATTAATATACAGTCAACTCTCGCTAAGTCGGACTACGGATAAGTCGGAATTATCGATAAGTCGGACAAATGTAGTTGGTTTGGTTGGATTTGAATCTAGTTCCCTGTTAAAATAATCGGATAAGTCGGTTATCCGTATAAGTTGGATTGGATAAGTCTGACTTCTCTATAAGTCGGACACATATTATTGTAATGTATATGATTGTAAACTGGATAAGTCGGACTTTTTATAAATTTTCAGAAATATTAACTTTAAATAATGAATATTATAATTTTAGTTAATAATATTATTAAATACAACATTTTATGTTGTTGATTGTTGCATAATTCCACATTTCGGTAACCATATCAAGCTATAGATTATACATATACGCATTTCATGTCTTATTTGCATGATATTCTGAATCTCGGGTAAGTCGGACATCTCGCTAAGTCGAACACTTTTCCCGGTCCCTTGCGAGTCCGACTTATCGGGAGTTGACTGTTTATATATATATTATTGTTATTTTCGTGGAATCCTTTCACCTCGTACAGGAACTTAGATACATTTTCACGTATAACCATATGGCTCTAATGTCCCTTCGAAACCGCTCTCTTGTTAAGGCATCCATGGTTTTAACGAGAGCCGATCATTTATTTATACACAATTATATAAGAGCACTTCTAAATATTATTGTAAGACCTATTTAAATGGTCCGGACGGGTCTCGCATTCGAGGTTAACCTATATGATGTATACATTCTATATATCATATATCCTATATATAGGTAGTATACTGCAGTGTGTCTTAGACCTTCGCCACACGTATATACACGGGTGGCGAAGGTGTAAGACACGCAAGCACTGCAGTATACTATAGTATGGGTATAGGTATATGGGTATGGGTAACTATAGTTGTATATTTTATATATATATATATGTGTGTGTGGGTGTGTATGTGTGTGTGTGTGTACATATTAATTATAATGTGAAATATAACATACATATATGTTATATTATTATAATAAATATGAACAATATAATACACACACAAATGTTGCGAAACAATCTTTAAATTCCTTAGAAAATCTTTGATACACATTTATAACAAACTGTAAATGTACAGTTTATAATAATAATTTACTAATCACTGGAATGAACTAATGAAATAAATTGGAAGATGAACCAAAAGAGTAAAATTATATATAGGGGAAAGTCTCCGATTACCAACCCCTATAGGGGTCATTTATAAATGATTATTTGTAATAAATTATTCAATATTAAATATATTTATTTGAAATTTTGTAATTATGGTAATAGTATGGCATTGAAAAATGTGGCTATTTTAAATTGTTTATATCATTATATTTACAAGAATAAACAGGGGGTCGGTAATCGGATACATGTGAATAATACCGACCCCCTTCTCCTATTACCGACCCCCAAAATATTCGTAGTATAAATAAGTGTAGTATTATAATATCCAATAAAAATAGTAGATATACATAAATATAATTAATTATAACATGCACGCAATTTATTTTGTATTGAATTTATTTTTTAATAGTAATATTAAATTTAAATTTAAATTTAAATTTAACTTTATAGTAATTATATTAAAATAGTGTATATTATTATTTAATATTTATTTATTAGTCAGTATGTATATAATCAACTGCAATCATGAATCCTAAATCTATATAAATGATACATAAACAACTTACGACATATTTTAAAGTAAAATTCGTATCTATTTTGATTGGATATTATAAATCACATGGGGTCGGTATTAGAGTAATTTAGGGGGTCGGTAATAGGAAAATCATATGGGTTGCTATAATTAAAATATATTGGTTAATAATTATTCAAATTAAATTATTTTTATAATAGTTATAACAATTGTATTGTTCTAGAATATTATGTACAAAATTATATTTTCTTTTAATTAATAAAGTATTTACAATAATTTAAAAAAAGTTATTATTCAAATATTTAAAACGTAAAAATAGAATATTACATTTTATCAATTAACAATTGTAGGATTAAATATTTTTTAAAACAAAATACTTATTCATATTTATCATTAAATTACTAACAGTTCATGTATATATAATTTTTTTGATAACTCTTATAGTTACTGAGATACGAGAGGGGGTAAGTAATCGGGGACTTTCCTCTAATATTTAAAAAAATGAATGAACAAAATGAATTATAGATTCTGAGATGAAATCTGTTAAGGACCCATTTATAAATGATGCCTTAAGTATACACGGCGTACCCTTGTTTGTCATCAATTGTTGTACCTCAAAAAAAAGCTACAATAATTATTATTGTTTATTTTACTTATATAATATTCATCCATTTTACTCTATAGAGTAAATATATAGTACATAATAAATCACCTATATGTGCTTAGTATTATAATTGAGTCGAATTTAAAACAAATATAGACAGTATTACATCCACATCATAAGATCCAATCATTTATTCATTATTAATTAAATATTTTTTTTATTACGTTAATTTTTTTGTTGCAAAAAATATAAAATAGTTATTATTTAAATAAATATATTTTTTTAGATATCTAACAATATTATTTATAAAATATATATATATATATATATGATATCATTACTCATCATACTATATAGTAATAACCGGCAAATATGATATGTGTTACATGTGATCAAACGACGTAACTTAAAATGGATGTGATATTCACATTGTGCATATATCCAGACATGACGGTCTCATCAAAACTATAATGCATGGTTGAAGGTTCGCGAAATCAAGGTCGTCCGAAGATTCAATGGTTCAACAATATATCTGATTGGACTAATATGGACGCGAACAAATTATTGCACATCGTTCACACTCGCGTTGGCTGGATACAGTGTGTTGTTAAGGCAGAAAGGACTGACCTTATTCCCCTCTCGATGTACGAGTCACGGGAATATAAGTAAGTAAGTATATATATATATATATATATATATATATATATATATATAAAGTCCACATAATGCTATACTTCCTATATGAAGGATTAATATGTATCAATACACTATCATGTTATTATAAACCCAGTAATGAAAGGGTGGATGGGGGGACATGACCCCCCAATTTTAAAAGTGGAGGTGGGGTGGGTATAATACCCCCCCCCCCCGATTTTAAGATCAACAAATTATTTTATTCTTTATGAATATTATATTTCTGATATTTATAGTCTTTGTAGTTTATATCCAACATTGATTTGTATTGTGCAACCCAATATAAATCAATCATATTAAGGCATCTATTATCACTAACTTTTTCTACTTAAATTATAATAATTTTAAAAATAAATGGTTACACACCTATCTGTACCTCTATTGGGATACTTCTTTTATGAAAATAACATGCTATATTTGTTCACATTTAAATGAACAACAACGTTCAACATTTAAATGTTCTTAATTTGCCTTTGTTAATACAGTATTTATGAATGCGGAAAAAGCTCTTGGTAGATTTTAGATAATTCTAAGTCGTCTTTGCATTGTCAAGGTATTAGTATTTGTCAGACAAAAGCTATTGCTCCCTTATTAAATAATCAAATAGAAGGTCAATTAAATAGAAACAAAATAGCTTTACATCATATATTTACCTCAATAAAATGTCTGGCCTCTCAAAATATATCGATTAGGTTATAGAAAATAGCAATGTCAATTTGAATACATTAATAACATTAAGATATAATGACCTTCCATTACTAAAAGAGTGGTTCGTTAAAGAGAAAAGAAGCTCTTTACTTTCTCCATCGATATAAAGTGAAATAATTAATGTATATGCACTTCAAATTAAAAATAAACTATTACAAATATTACTGGATCATTTAGTTTCATGTGTGATGTCAAGACATTTCAGGAAAAGAACAGGAGGTTATATGTATTAGGTATGTGGATGAGGATTTTAATCACAATGAAGTTTTAATAGGTAGGTACCTAAGTACTTAATATTTTAATTTAATATATTTAATTAATTATAATAATATACTATAGTATACTATTAGTACAATACCCATTAATTATGAAAACATACTATTGATTTAATAATTTTAAATGTGGTTATATATTTTATATGAATACTTTTTGTTGGTTCTTATTATGATATTATAATTTAATATTTTTTCTTTTAAACAGGTATTTTTGATGTTTCGGCAACAACCGGGGAAGCAATTTCTTCATTGAAATGTTTACAAGAGAATAATCTACCAATAGAAAATCTACGTGGACAATCTTATGATGGAGCTTCAAATATGGCAGGACAATTTAAGGGAGTTAAAACTGTGATACAAGAGGTACAACCATTAGTTCATTATACTCATTTTGGAACACACCGAGAAAATATTGTTGCCCAAACAGTGAGCTCATATACAGCAATTAAATATGATCTTTCATTAATAAGTAAAATTGGAGTACTCATTGCAAATACAATACAATTTGAAATATCAATGGCTTAAATAGCACAGTAAAATTAAAACCACTCTTCCCTATTCCCTATATACAGCATTAGTTATGGAGTAACCAAAATGGATATATTCTGAATAATGTTGAATAATATCTAATGTTATACTAACTATATATTTTTTGATATGTATTTATTTATATTAATATATTATTATATAACCCTTGTAATAATTGAAAGGCCTTCAGTACTTTTTGTTTATATAATATATATATATATATATATATATATATATATATATATATATATATATATATATATATAATAAATACTGATTATATTTACTAAAGAAGAATATAAATAAATTGTTTAAAATGGTAAATTAGTTAATTAACTTGATAAAAAACTTATTTAAACTAAATTTAATAAGTATATACTATGAAAATATATTTTCAGTATTTTTTTCCTATATATAGGATAAAATATCCCGAAGTATATGAAATTGCAATAGAACACATATATTCAAGATTTTCTAATGATAATGTTTATGTGTGTTCATATTGCTACATGACAGTTTATTAACAATAAACTACAATGATCAAGAGGTTTATATATATATATATATTATAACCTTTATAGTTAAGTTTATTTTATTTTATTATTGTTAGATTTATTGTTGTTTATTGTTATTGTTTTGTTTTGACATCAGATTTCTACAGCACTAAAGTTTTTAAAATAAATTTAATTATAAACAATTAGAAGAATGTTGTTTGTTTCCTGTTTCGTTTTGTAGTTATAATATTAGTATGCATTTTTTCAAAAAATTATTTTAATATAATACACTATCTATATAAAATAAATAATATCCATTCATCTAAGTGATATTATTTCTACAACTTTATAAAAGTAGAATGATTGTATAATACAATTGAGTTGTAGAAATAATATCACTTAGATGTATATGATATCATTTATTTTTTATAGATAGTGTATTATGTTTTAAATCATTTTTGAGAATAATTCATACTAATATTATAACTTCCCGCCTTCCAGCGATCCTGAATCCATTCATTTATCTATTTACAACTGCATTACTGAATTAACTAAATGGTTTGCTAATAATTCACTATCACTAAATATTTCTAAAACTGATACTATTATTTTATCTCGTCCAAGTTCTCCTTTAAATTTAACAAATCCATTTTTACTCTCCCTTCCCACTTCACAATCAGCAACTACACTCGGTATTACGTTCGCCACTCATTTCAGTTTCACAGCGCAAATAGTAAATATTATATGTACTGCTAACTACTATCTATACAACATTAGAAAGACGCGTAATAAGCTCACTTTTAATTTAACCAAGTGCCTTATTCATGCTCTTGTGTTCAGTAGACTTCGATACTGCTGTTCCTTATTTACTACCTTACCCCTTCATTTATTGCACATACTTGAAACTGTGCAATGTCGTGCAGTAAGAATACTCTATAAACTTAAACGTCGAACACTGGTTTCCATCTCATCTCTGATGCATTCACTTGGATGGTTAACGTTCCGGCTAGTTTGCAAGTTCTGTCTCCTTTGCATAACGCATCGAGCCAGTTATCAATCCAGCCCTAAATATCTCGCGAATGTTATTACTATACGCACGGACTATCGACCTCGTCGTGTTAGCTCGAATATGGTGCTCCATCAACCGATCACTACGACAGTATATGCCGAATCGGCATTTGCAGTCGCAGCTCCTAAATGTTGGAATGCATTGCCAGCAATGCATTGTGAACAATGCCATAAGATCAACTGAGTCTGAACATTTATCTAAAGGTAAAGTATATAATTATTTTATTTCTTTATAACTGTATTATTTAATATTGTTCTTGCTCTTTATATATATATTGTTCTAGTTATTTTTCTTATATATATATGTATGTTCAAATTGTTATTACCTTCATTATTATTATATTATATGAAGCCGATAAACATATGATATTTTGTAGTCAATAAACTTTTTAATAATAATAATAATAATAATAATAATAACTACAAAACGAAACAGAAAACAAACAACATTCTTCTAATTGTTTATAATTTAATTTATTTTAAAAACTTCTAGTGCCGTAGAAATATGACGTCAAAACAAAACAATAACAATAAACATCAATAAATCTAATGATAATAAAATAAAATAAACTTAACTATATAGGTAAGAGTCAAAGTAAATATATGATGAATATATACATGTATACATGTTGCAGTTGTGGAAATGTAATATATATCCATTTGAAGTTTAGACCAGAGGGTATACATTACCCACGCTCTGATATTAGTTGAATGAATGTGACATTTATTAGGTAAAAGAAGTTAATGAGAATTTTCAGAACGCAGATAAATATTTACGAGAATTTTTATAGTTATTATTTGTAATAAATATTCTAGTTGTTTGTGGTGCATTGATTATACTATAGTTTATCAAATCCATATATGGACAATTAAAAGTTATTTATATTGTATTCTATGATATATGGAAACCAGTGAAGATATATGAGAAGTGCAGAAACATATTAATGGCTGAATAAACCAACATTTAGAATACACCGAACTATTGAGTGTTGTATGACCTTCAGTTTATACATTCGCTATAGCGTATATATATATATAAAGGAAGTGATAGTAAGATATTAATACAGTATTCAAAGGTCGTATGATATATTACGATACAGTTATAACTATAGTTTAGATATATTATAATAGTGGTACTATAGTTAACATTGCACTTCTAAGAAGTCGAAGGGCATGACGATGAAAGTTTACTATTTGAACTTATGCGATACTTGGCGTTGAAATAATAAGTTTGTATCATAGTAGGTGCATAATTACTATGTTCCAAGATGTTTTACTATTATGTAGTACATACTGTTACGTATTCTTATAGGGCAGGAGAGCCCAGCTAACAGTAATAGACTCATAATAGCAACATAATAGCATATTTAATAGCCTCAAATGTTTACATTGTGCTATTATGATTCTATTATGTCCCCATTAAATGTTATGCTTCTATTAATTTGTCATGCTATTATGCTGCGGTTATGTTGCTATTTAAAGTATATTATGCTATTATTATGCTATTATTATGCTGCTATAATTTTAAAAGTATATTATGCTGCTATTATGTTACTATTATTAGAATATAGCCTCAGTATCAGTTACCTGAAGTCTCAACTCGGCTCGGGCTCGTTTTGTTAAAGTCTCGGCTCGGCTCGGCTCTGCTCGGGTTCGTTTGGCTAGAGTCTCGGCTCGGCTAGTGATCTTTTTTTCCGAAAATGAAATTCTATGCTCGGCATCAAAAAGCTCGGTATTATTTACACCACTAGATTAAATTTATATTATTATTCACTGAATCGCGAAGTTGGCGCAGATTATTTTTTTTAAATTGATGTAAATGTGAAATATATAAAAATTAGTATTAAATGTAATTTCAAAAAAGCATCATTTCGGCTCGGTAATGTTTGGCTAGAGTCTCGGTTCGGATCGGGCTCGATTGGCTAGAATCTCGGTTCGGCTCGGGTTATACCATATAGCTAAAATGAAAGCTACTTTCTCTTTAGTTCTATGGGTTATACCTACATCAACTAGTTGTGTATGCTACTAAAATACTAACATGCAACTATAGGCGATTATAGCGTGTGATTATAGTGTAACTATGGTGATCTAAAGATATATACCTACTTATATAATCTATAGTCTATATACTATAGTAGGTGATATATACTATATAGATATTCTATATAATATATATATATATATATATATATATATATATATATATATATATATATATATATATATAGGTAACCATGGTACTCTTTATATAATATAATAGAATATATTGTGAAATGAACATAGAAATAATCTCAGATTCATAGATATAGGTAATAGTATTTGCTAGGGTCGAGATCAGTAATAAATAGTGGCTCGGCTCAACTCGGAATATGTGAGTAATGGTGTCGACTCGGTTCGAGATCTTTTTGTTAACAAAAATTGGTCTCGGCATTAAAATTATAGATCTCGCCTCGTATTAAACAAGATCTGAATAATTTACATTTCTAATTCCTAATGATATATAGGAAGTATTACTATTGTTTTATAATATTCGGGTATAAGTGTTCAATATTGAACCCCCCCCCCCATTTATATGTATGTTACTAGTTATGAATTTATGTGTTGAATTCATTATAATGATAATTGTAAGATCTATAGTTCTTAAACTAAAAAGCATAAAGAGTGTATTGTATAATACACGATTAGGTATATGTGTATAATCATGCCAATACGATGTCCCTCTTCATGTGATATTAATGTGTATTAAAGAACTTTACGCTGGTACACCCAACACAAATATCGATAAAATGGGTGTAACATTGCCCTTAATTGCTGACTGGATTAAATTTAAAAATTTGACTTTTAGGGAATAATATTATATTCCGTATATAGTTATTAACTTATTAACTAGTATATAGTTATTAACTAGTATATAGTTATTAACTAGTATATAGTTATTAACTAGTATATAGTTATTAACTATATAATAATATAGATAATAGATTTATAAAAAAGTAAACTAATATAAATATGCACTCGTAATGCTTTACGGTAAAGTATGTCTTGATACAGTTATGATATTAAATAATGATGCGTATCCACTAAAACTAAGAAACACCCCTTATCGCATACAATCAATATTTGTACGAAGATAATAGTTGGTTATTACCTGGGATATCGAGATAAACGGATCTTACTGTATATATATATATATATATATATATATATATATATATATGACTTACTTACATGACTTAAATGCATAGGATTAGCGTCCCTTTGCTTTCCACATGAATACATATTTTCCGAAGGCATCTCGTCGTTTATCTCGTCTCTCTATATTTAATAGTGGCTCACCGCACTATTCCCTTATGCCATCAAACCATCTTTTTGGCGGGCGTTATCTTGGTCTCTTTTTGTTGAAATCCAGCTTGTAGCTAGAATTTAGTGTTGACGTATTTCTGACAACATAACCAAACCAGCGAAGTATTCTTTTAAGAACTATGTCTTCTATCGTTTCTCTTATGTTTAGTTTCTTTTGTATCATGATGTTTCGGAGTCTGTCAGACCTAGTAATCCGGAGTATAGCTCTAAGGCATTTCATTTCAAACACTAGTAGCGTATCGATTTCCTTCGTCTTGTAGTCCATGACTCTGAACCGTATGTGGCAATCGGCAGAATGAGTGCTCCATAGAGTCTAGTCTTAAGCTTTATTGATACGTATTTTGATGACCATGTCGTTCTTAGTCTACCGAATGCGTGTGATGCCATTAATATTCGGTGTTGAACATCTGAGGAGCAGTCTGGAACAAGACTACCCATAAATTTGTACTTGGAAACTTTGGGAACCACGTTGTTGTCGATTTAAATTTCAGCATTGCTATCTGGTGTCATTATTGCGCATTTAAGAGGATTTATCTTCAAACCCCATATTTGGCAAGCTTGTTCAAGTTCCAATGTAGATAGTTGCAGTTTTTCGAATATAATAGATATGAGTGTCGTATCATCAGCGTATCTGATATCAACAGACATATTGTCGTTTAATTGAAAGTCACGGTTCAAACTTTTAACACTCTTCATTACATATTCCATGAATATGTTGAATAAACTTGGTGACATAATACAGCCTTGTCTCACGCCAATGTTAACTGGGAACCTGTCCGATAGTTCTCCTCCAGCTATTATGGAGAATTCCGTGTTATCATAGAGATGTTTGATTATATCGACAAGTTTATTTGGGATACCTATCTTAAGCAGCATCTTCCAAAGTGCCTCTCTCCAAATAGTGTCAAATGCTACTTTAAAATCAATAAAATGGAAATGGAGCGGTATTTGGTGCTCTTGTGCTTTATCGATCAACTGCATTATACTAAATATGGCATCCGTGGTTCCTATACCAGGCCTAAAACCGAATTGAGAGTCACTCATTGATCATTCAATTATGTGCGAGTATCTGTTCATCAATATTTTGCGGAATATTTTACCAGGTATTGGTAATAGTGCAATGGCTCTATAGTTTGCGGTGTTCAGTTTGTCACCTTTTTTGTGGATTGGTGTTATTATCATCTTAGACCAGTCATTTCCTGAATTATCTGTCACAATTATTTTATTAAATAGGTTTGTTAGTATTTTAGTCATAATATCACCTCCAGCTTTTATCAATTCAGAAGTTATTCCATCAATCCCAGGTGACTTTCTGTTGGCTAGCTATTTTATTGAGATCTTAACTTCTTGTTCAGAGATCTTAACTTCTATTGGCGTTATGTTTTCATTATTAACATCTACTGAATCAAATTATTGCAGAACATGTTCATCGTGTTTGAATTGTGTGTTGAGGTGTTTCTCAAAGTGCGTTTTCCAGATATGCAATACATCTTGCTTTTTCAGAAAACGATGACAGAAAAATATGAATATAACTCATTACAGAAAATTGTCTGTAAATGATTCATGAAAATTCATTTTCTGTACGGATTTCACGTAACGTAAGGAAAACGGGATTGATGTGAACGCCGTATAAAATAGGTGGAAAAGTTTAGATGATTAGGCAGTGAAATGTCATCGACCGCAAAAGATGTTTTATCAAGAATTGGTAAAGCTTGGATTACATTGAATAAATTATATACATTTTATAAATATACTGCAAATCTAAGACTGGAAAGGAACTTTTTTCTAACTACTGTTGAGAATGTATTGTTATACGGATCAGTAACATGGACATTAACAAAAAAGCTTGAAAATAAATTAGACGGCACATATACCAGAATGATAAGAGACATTTTAAACAAGTCCTGTCGTGATCACCCAACAAATACTGAATTATATGGTAATATCCCCCAAATATCACATCTTATACGCGAAAAAGAATTCGATATGCTGGTCACTGCTATATAAGTTTCAAAGAACCGAAATCATGGTAAAACAAAGGTAGGGCGCCCTCATAAAAATATTTCTAGATCATCTGAATAATGATTTAAGGATCTGGATATTGGAGAATCTATATATATATATATTATTACAAAATTGAGAATATTTTAAATTGATAATATATAGCTAAACAATATTAATTTAAAATAATAATAAATATATGTATACATTATTATTTTATATTTTAATGGATTATTGTTAAATTTATATTTTTACTAATATAACAATTTTATTTTGAAATTTAAAATGATGTTAACAATTACAATTCTTTGAAAATCAAATTAAAATTAAAATCATAAACATATAATAAATTTACATTCCGTATATATATATATATATATATATATATTATAACAACTTAATAAAAGGTAACTATTTTAATATAAAATATTATGATATGTGTAAATAATTACGGGCGAAGTTATATAGTGAACTAGTAATTTAAAAAATGAAATTAGATTAGGTCAACTGAATATTTTTAATAAGTTCTGAGTCTATAGACTATATATATAATAATAATAATATTTATTTATTTATTGAAATCTCATATATATATATATATATATATATATATATATATATATATATATTAAATACAATACAAATAGCGAATATAAATATGATGATGATGATGATGGTGATGATGATGATGAACGGTTTATTATGTACTAAAATAGAATAGAGTACATTTAATAAAGCCCCTTCGCTCGTGCGAGCAGATAATAATAACACGATAACAATACGTTGAATATAAAACGAAACAAAATAACGAATACAAAAATGATAAGTTTAGTGATTTAGTGATTAGAGGTAAAGAGAAAAGAACAAGTACTATTTATAAATCTTTTATGTGATATATTAAATGGATGGAATGAGGGAAGGAATTTCTTAGACCGATTTTTTAAAATCTATATATGTATACATATAGGGAAGTTTTAGGGTGTTGTGTTTTAATAAAATACGCTACAATTACCATTACGATATAGGATATAAATAAATAACGTAATATTAATCATAATTCGATGAATGGCGAAATGCAGCTCCGCCGAAAAATCCTTTAGGGGCGGGTGGGAGTGGGGGCGGGCGGGCGGGGTACTCGTGTTTTCATATCGTTATACTAACGGAGTTGGTTGTGTTTTGGGTTGGGTTTGGGTTTAGCTATACAGTTCGTAGACCCCTACGTTGTTATGGTTATGTTCTCCTCGCCTATATAATAGGTCAGCTGTCGTTTCCTCGTTTTCCTACCAGAGTTCCGGGAGATAAGGAGTTGAACTTTGGTAACGAAGAGAAGGTAATATTGTACGTTTTTTAATTAGATCAGAGATATAGCTAGGGGTGAAAGAATATATAGATACATGGATTATATATAGCACACATAATTTACACCTGAGGGAGAATAGTAGCCACATACGAGATGATTGATGATATGTTGTAGTAGAATGATATATTCGTCGTATTGTAATATGTGGTACGAATTGAGGAAGGGATAATCCGATTTAATAGAGCAGTATATTTAGCAGGAAGTAGATTCAGTATGGAAGTAAAGTAGTCAAGTCGAGATAGTACAAGAGAATTTATTAGAGTTTTCGTAAGGTTTCTGGAAAGTGAGGTCGGTATTTTTTAATTCTGAAGAGATGAAAGTTGGAAGATTTTATAATAGATATTTGTATTTGTAATGATATGTGATTCTTAAATGATAATTTTTCATCAAATACTAATCCTAGGTTTTTGGAATAATTGGATGGATAAATAATCATATTTTTACATTAAGTTTTGAAAGAAAGTATCAGAAGTAGATATTTTAAATATAGTCTTAGAGGCATTACTTAGTAGTTTATTGGAGAGGAGCTATGATCTTGTGCAGTTATCACACTCAATTAATTCAGAATGTATGGGGAAAAGGTAAACAATTGAATATATGGTCGTGTATATTTGGAAAGTTCTCAAGTACATCAGCAATAGGGCAGATATCAATAGAAAAGAGGGACTAACCTGGAACAGATACCTGGGGAATACCGTGGTTAAGCGGAGAAATAGGCGGGTAAGATGTTTCACTCATAATAGAGATATTGCTGTTTGTCAGAAATGAAGTCAACCATTTAATGCTAACCCAGATATACCCATCATAATAAGCCGCGAGATTAATATGTTATGGTCCAGGGTATAAAAAGCAGATGAGAGGTCAAGTAGGATTAGCTGGCAACAAGTGTTGTTATTTAAGGTAGACACTATTGTTTCAGTAATATGGATGAGAGATTTTTCGTAAATACATCATTTGTATTTGTATAGGTATAATACGTTTTTAAACAAAAAAAACTTATAATATAAATGCGGTGTAAAAATAGGTGTAACATGGTTTAAATAGACCATTTATATTTTATAGTTGTAATACTTTATAATATTATTCATTTTTAATGCACTGTACAAATTTAATAAATAAATAAATAATATATATTTATTTTAATTAATATTATAATATTTTACTTTTTCTTTATGTTAATATATTTAATAAATTAGTACTAATATAAATTAATTATAAATTATTATTTTAATTCTATATTTAAATTAATATTCTGAATTTAATAAATAAGTTATTATTTTAACATTTATATTTTATTGAATAATCATTATAGAATTTTTACAAAATCACAATTATCTTATTAAAGTTTCACCTTGAACTACAATCATACTCATAATTATATTGATAATTAAGAAAATACAAATGGTTGATGTATAGTAACTAGTTTTTATCGTGGGTGTACAATGTACACTGTACATTAAATAAGTTGTATTTTTAAGTGTAAAATGGTGTATATGTATTATATTTAATGTATACATAATGTATACAACTTATAAGTTAGTATATTCATCTACAATAATTATTCTTGTAGATAATAATATACTTCTTTTTATTCTGAGAGGAGTTTTCTTACTTGCTTATATTACAATAGTTTCAGAACTTTACTTTAATCGGAATGAATGCAACGCCATGGCGATGTGATACATGGCTTACGATAACGTGAATAAATATTCGATAATTATATATTTAAATAGCATACTATTACTTTAATATAGCTATATGACCCATATGTAGAGCTGGAGATGCTGTATATGATCAACATAATTCAATATCCACTGAAGTGATATCATTTATAGATTTCCTATTAAGGAGATATGTTGTTCATAGTTTGTTTATAAATAATCAACTATTTTAAATATTATTATTATTAATTTAAATCTAATAGACGAATCACTTAATTACAGATCATACAATAGTAAGCTTAGATAACAATTCTATGATATACATTAACTCAATAACCCTTACCTTAGTTACTTTGCAATATTATCCATTCATTTAACCATAGAGAACGAAGTGACTTCGTTCTCTATGCATTTAACTATCAGATTTGTTCCATTACTTTTGGATATCGGGCATTTCGTGTTGTATTATTGATCTTCTGAATTCACTTCCAAATATGGGAATAACTAGAAACTTAATATAGTTGTTTTAATTACTACTACTAAATGTATTCCAGTGTATTTAATTAATTGCAGCCTATATTATATGGGGATACATGGTAGGTAGGAAATAGTATCAATATAGTATAAATAGTATTCAATTAGGAAACTTACCTATACTTAATATTTAATATATATATATATGGAATAGTATTTAATAAATAAAGTATATATTGTTGTATAATAACTAAGGTATTTATTCACAAATAATGATAATCCACCCTAAAACGTTGGTCTGACATAAAAATGGTCGATCATTGGACAGCCAAACAGTGAATATTCTCTATTTTTGTGTGATATTCTCTATTTTCAAGTAAATTTATGGTCGGTCTTTTTTTATTATAAATATTTCTATTTTCTGTTAATTGTTTTTTAATTTAATTATCCGTTAAATGTATCCATTAAATATCCGTTAGTCGGTAAATAACAACTTTTATCGAAAACCTACATAATTATAATCATATATACCTATAGGTATACAATCAACATAAATAGGAAAATTTGTATTTAAATTTTAATATATATAGTATAATATTTATAAATAAAAAAAATGTCTATTTGGTTAACATACAACTTATTGACGGTCTACCTAATTACATTGTCAACCGCTATAGGCTTGACAATATATTTAGAAATATGGTTAATTATTACACCAGCTACTATCTAAATGTACAATGAAACGTTGACATTTAAATGTTTACAAAAAAAGTTTAGTAATTAAAACGAAAAAAAACACGAACTTTAAAATATAATAATAATAATAACTTAAATTTACAATTACGTAAAGCGAGCGCTCGGCGTTTTACACTTACCACAGTGTTACACTGCACATTTACATACACACACATCCGTACACTTACACACACATACGTACACGTATCCATACACAGTAATGGCCACCGGTAAACTCGACGGTCCGTGAATCTCCGACAACCGCGAGAAACCACTCTCGAGTTCACGCCTAGACCGGAAACGCTTGACCGCTCGACCTCCAGTCATGACGTCCACCATCGTATCCTCGGCCCTGTCGTCGGGCGACACCTCCGCGGATCTATTCCACCCGTCCGAGATACCCTCCACGCCCATCCACCCCCTAGAAGACAACGCCACCACGCCCAACGCGTACACAACCCTCGCCATGGTGGTATCGTTCTGCCTCGTTATGATAATCGCTTCCGGCGTGGTAACCATGCTGTTGTCGCGCTACCACAGACACCGGGGCGGTCGTCTGTCCGCCAAACGGAAAGCGGACCTCGAGTCCCAGAAAACGACGTCGCTACCCGACCCTAACGCACGTGACAGCGAATATCAGCCCGTCATGAGCAGTATACACACGATCTCGCGGCATAACGTCAACAATAAGTCACGTGGTTTGGCGATGTTCGGACAGGGTCCGTCGCTGACCAAGCCTAACGAGGTGATGGCCGGAGATAGGGCCCACGATACCGGCAGCGTGGGCAGGAGGTCGGCGAATAGTATCGTACCGTTGCCGCTGTCCAATCTGCTCTCTAATCCCGAGACGATACTACTGTGACGCCCGCCGGCCCGTCCTTCGTCACGTGATCAACTCACTACCGTATCGACATAGATAGGCGCGTGTACGTATGTGCATGCGTATGTGTATGCGTATGCGCGTGCGCGTGTGTGTCCGGTACGCATCGGAAGGCCTCGTCGATCGCGGTTAATCGTTTCGTTTAATAAATAATAATTTAATAATTAAATACTCCTATCGGACGATATCGTCAATATTTATTGTTTATCTATTATGTTTATATGATATATGTATATATATATATATATATATATATATATATATATATATATGTGTATGTGTGGGTGTATGTATAAAGGACATATCCTATATCTTATAAGAATTAGTATACTACAATAATAACATTGTATGGTAACCATCCTAAAAGTATTATCTAGTGTTTTTATATTATAAATATTGTGTAAATAAAATCTGGATTAGATTATGTTAATTATGTACTTATTAATAAGGTAACTTTATTCCTTATTATCGTTATCATATATACGTTATACTGTATATGTAATGTATGTTTAATTTAGTAGGCGTACGTAATGGGACAACATTTTAATTTGCTCAATCTTATAATAAGCGTAGGGGAAAGTCCCCGATTACCGACCCCTAAATGATTATTTGTAATAACTTATTCAATATTAAATATATTTATTTGAAATTTTGTAAATAGGGTAATATTATAGTAATGAATAATGTGGCTATTATAAATTTTTTATATAATTATATTTACAAGAATAAACAAGGGGGTCGGTAATCGGATACCTGTTCCTAATACCGACCCCCTTCCCCTATTACCGACCCCCTAAAATAATCGTGGTATACATACTTTTAGTATTATAATATCCAATCAACATAGTAGATATTCATAAATATAAGTAATTATAACATGCACGCAATTATTTTTTATTGAATTTATGTTTTACTAGTAATATTAAATTTAAATTTAAACTTTATAGTAATTATATTAAAATAGTCTATATTATTATTTAATATTTAGTTATTAATCAGTATGTATGTAATCTTATGGAATCATGAATCCTTAATCTATATCAATGATACACAATCAACTTATGACATATTTAACATAATAAACTATATATAAATAAAAAATATTTTAAAGTAAAATACTGATCTATTTTGATTGGATATTATAAATCACATGGGGGTCAGTATTAGGGTAATTTAGGGGGTCGGTTATATGAAATCCATATGGGTTGCTATAATTAAGATATTTTGATTAATAGTTATTCAAATTGAATTATTTTTATAATATTTATAAACATTTGATTGATCTACAATATTATGTGCAGTATTAAGTTTTCTTTTATTTAATAAAGTATTTACAATGATTTAAAAAAAGTTATTATTCAAATATTTAAAAAGTAAAAACAGAATATTACATTTTATCAAATAACAATTGTAGGATAACATATTTGTTAAAACAAAATAATTATTCATATTTATCATTAAATTACTAACAGATCGTGTATATATTTTTTTTTTATCTCTTATAATTACTGAGATACGAGAGGGGGTCGGTATTAGGAGGGGGTCGGTAATCGGGGACTTTCCCCTATAGAAGCTTCTAGGTTAATACAAATCTAAAGATCTATAGATATAGGTATATAGGTATGGGCGCCGGAACAGGGGGGTTTGGGGGGTTGCAACCCCCCCTGGAAAAATAATGGGGGGGTTTTGATACCTAAAACCCCCCCTGCCATTTAGGTAAAATGGAGAATTTTTTCTGTATATTATTATCATCTCTGTGATGATTATATGTTATCAGAAATTAATAATGTTATTATATATATTATAGAGAATACTGGGAGAATCATTCAAATGTCTATGAATTTTATATTTATAATATATTATATTTGTTTATTCATTAAAAAAAATCCAGGAAAAAAATAATAAAATATAATTTCCAATATATTATAATTAAATTTGATTTATAATGAAGAAAAATACTCTATTTAGTTATTGGTTAGTTTATATAAATATACATAAATTTAACTGTTTATATTTGTTTAAGGGCCGGGGTAACCTTGCCGAGTTACATGTAAAAGATAGAGAACATGAGGGCATTTTATGCATTTTACAGGACAAAGTCTAAAAACTCATTTTAAATATATTTAAATACTTTTATTTTAAACTTTATATAACATTAATTTTATAAATCTGTATATTTTAAAATTGTACTATAACAATTTTAACACACAAAATAATGCAAAGGTTTCCCCGGCCCTTAATTTAAACCTAAAATAAATTTATTATTATTATTAAAAATTAATAAATTATTTTTAAAATTATTATTAATAATTTTAATAAATTGAATTCTTATAATTAATTTTATTTATATTAAACATATACAATTATTAATATTATTATAAAAATAGTAATATATAATAAGTTATTAATAATCATAAACAAATTAAATGAATTATAAATACTTTAAATAAGAAAATATTTAATAAATGTTTTAATTTAAAAAAACTAACAATGGTAATATACTCTATAGGAATAACTCTATTTCTTCAAATACGGATTCCCAGGGACAGTCGACATCTTCAAATACTGATAACGTTATTGATTCTCAGATACAACCTCATCTTTGAATGTACAAAATCAACCAAGCCCATCTACGTTAGCAAACAAAATAATTACAAAAAAACGCAAATAATTAAATTAATCTTTCCACAATCGTGGTATGCAGAATTTAACTGGTTACATTGGGACCCTACTTTGGAAAAGCTGTTATGCTATCATTGCTTACGATATTACAAGTTGAATGTGAGAAAACACGGTCATTTACAAAATAATGTCAATTGGATTTTATGATCTAAGTAAAGCCAAAGAGAAATGTATGGATAATTCTACATCATCATTACATAAAGATGCTATGAATTATTTTATGAAAGTGAACAAAATGTTGAATCAGTAATTACGAATTTAAACTTAAAGATAGTAAAGAGAATTATTTAATTTAAAAACACTGTTTTATTCAATAAAATATCTTGTTAGACAAAGTATTGCTCATCGTGGAAAGAATTTAAATCAAGGTAACCTATACGAAATAATGAAAATGTAAAGTAGAAATAAACCTGAAATTATTAAAATGATAAATCGTGTAAACGAGAACAACAAAACTAAACATTTATTTAGTTCTGATACAAAAAGAAATTTGTAAAATGTATGGTCATTCAAATTTAAGAATTATTGCTGAGGAAGTAAAAAAGAGTGGACCATTCTCTATAAATTGTGATGGAACCCAAGATATAACTTTGGAATACCAGGAATCTATTGTGATTAGATACATTGATGAAAATCTAAAAGTACAAGAAAAATGTATAGGATTTTATTCATTTACATAAAGTACTGGCGAATCTATTGCAAATATTCTGAAAGTCACCATTATTCGTCTCGGTCTATCCATGTCTAATTTACGTGGACAATATTATGATGGAGCGTCTAATATGTCAGCTTTATACAAAGGAACACAATCCCTGATACAAAAAGAATAACCTTTGGCATATTATACAGATTGTAGTTCTCGTCGCCTAAATATTGTTTGTAAATCTGTTGCTCAAAGTAAAGCTTTACATGGTTCTCTATCTATTGTGAATGATATTGGTGTTCTTTTAGCAAATCTGGAAAATTTAGAGATTTACGAATCTATTGATAATGATAAAACCAGATTCAAATCAATGTGTCCTACAAGATGGACAGTCAGATGTAATGTTATATCAAAACTCTTAAATAACTATTTAGATATTATAAATGCATTAGAACAACTGACAATGGCAAGAGGAAATAGTACTGAACTAATCGCCAAAGCATATTCATATAAGAATACTCTACTAGAAACATCTACATATATTTCATTAAATATAGAATTTGATATTTTCACTTTATTAGAAAAATTGGTTAGTGTTACCTATAGTTTATATTAATTATTCTTGATTACAGAAATACATATTTATATTAATTATATTAATTTATATTTATATTAAAAGTATAACTTATAAAATATATTTCATTAGATAAGTGTACTTGGATCAAAGGCTACTCTCAATGAACATGTTGTTTTACTCATTAATATGTTAATCGACATAGTACAGAACAAACGAATGAATTATCACATTTATTTAGAAAAGATTTTTAAAGATTTTTAAAAGAATCTGAAAATCTAGATTTGCTACCATTACGTAATCCTAGAAAACGTAAAATTCCATCAAAGTTTGTATCATATATTAATATATATATATATATATATATATATATAATCTTATTTATTTGTAATTATAAATATTGTTAGACTTGTTAATGGAAAAGAAAAAAATGTTTATTCCGGCATAAATTATATCAATATTATACTGAGGTTGTATACAAATAATCTATTTATTTAATATTTTTTTAATAATAAAACATTATAGAAAGAATACATGGAAATATATGATATCCTTATTACTGAATTAAATCAAAGATTTTTTGAAAAATAATTAAAGTATAATTTCATATGACAAATTATTATCGTCATTATTAAATACAAATATAATTGATTATGCTGAAGTAAGTATATTTAATTAAGGATATTTATTTATCAGAAAAATTAATAAAACATAATATAGAATATTTACTATATTACAAATACAATATTCTATATTATATTTTATTAATTTTTCAGAAAAATAAATATCATGAATTAAGTGTTCAAGCTTTAAAACTCGAACTACCTATGTTCAAGAACCATTTCAATTCTCAATCTTTAAAAGAAGCAGTAGAGCATATGATCAATGCAAAAGATTGCCTAAAGTAATTATGTGTAGGTATGTACTAATACACATACATATATATTATCTTATATATTCATTAATTTAATATTAATTATTTTTATAGAAACAACAAAATTAATCAAATTATTGATTAATCTTATATATTCATTAATTTAATATTAATTATTTTTATAGAAACAACAAAATTAATCAAATTATTGATTAATCTTCTTACAATTGTACAATGTACAACCAAGTACGTCAGTGTCATGAGAGAGAAGCTTTTCTATGTTAAGAAGATTGAAAACGTGGTTAAGGTCACAAAGCACACAGCAAAAAAAATAAATATTGGCTATTTACAATGAACATCAGGATATATTAGATTCTATTGACGACAATAAATTGATAAAAGTATTTTTCCAAATAAATTTTTGTAGAAAAAATGTTATAAGTATAACATAATAAATATATAAACTATTTTGGGATTTATTATTATTATAACATATATATATATATATATATATATATTTAAAATATTCTAGATATGTACATTATAAGATTCATATTTTGTTAATTAACTCAGTATACTATATATAATTATATGTTTTAACATTTAAAATAAATCATAATTTGTACTCTATTACAAAGATTTTCCTAAAAAATGTCACTAATTCATCAGAGTAACATATCTTTTGCTTCGCAAAATCTTTGTCTATTATATGTTACAAGATATATTTTAAAATAATTACAGTCTAGTATATAGTTGATAAATTATACTTATTTCTTAAAACCCCCCCTGGGAAAAACTAGTTCCGGCGGCTATATATATAGGTATACCTATTTAATCATATAATAGCGCATGTGTTATTCTATTTGGAACATATCGCTAACATTTACTAATTATAATAACTATCTTTAAAAAATGTTTAGTTATTAAACTAAACAGACCAACATACCTATATTCGAATATATTTCTAGTAGGTATACATACCAGGTATACATAGGTATACCTAAAAATATAGGTTATAACTAAACTATCTCTCTAAGTATTGGAGTTAATCAGGTTAGATTATATATGAAATACCAATATGTTAAATTAGTGTTAACTCTATAATAGTAAACACATGTTTATATGTAGGATACCTATTATCTGGAAATAACTTACACAGGTAGTATTGCAATATCTTCCATATCACTATTATTACTTCCTAATTATGAATCCATTTAATACGGTTTATCTAAATATTCTATGCGTTGGTTTTGTTATAAATATATATTCTTGATTATATCTTATCTACTTGTCAATAATCTTTATGAAATCAATATTATTATAATTTTATTTTCTATACGTTATTCTATGGATTTAATGTATATATTTATACAATTTAAGTCTGTATTTCCAATTTAACACTCTAGATTATATAGGTAGGTATACCGTACATACTATATAGGATAGTGAATCTATTTATATATAACAGTAGAGTGAATCAATGTGAAGAGTTATATAATAATCATGTGATCTACCTAACTATATACTATATAGTAGAGTTTACTGTAGGTTAACCCTAGTTATCATTATTTAAATTCAATTAGTAGGATAATTAGTAATTATTCTATTTATTTGTGTGGTTTATTGTTTTAAAATAAGATTTACACATCAATGTAATATGTATCCTTATATAATATTATGCAATATTATATAAATAAAGTATTTAATAAATTACAAAATATAAGCCTTACTATATTATTTTTTATAATTAACAATTAGAAAAATAATTGTATTGTATTCAAAATATATGTATAGTAGGTAATATAACTTACCCGTGTAATAGTCGAGCTTGCTCGTCTATTCATGACATATTGTTCTCCATTCTTCTCGGTTATCCGTCGCATTCGGGATCTCGTTTGGTCTGCAGAGAGCGGTAAACTGTTACAAATTAGGGTACAGCGAATTCAATGTATATACACATCGTTAAAATATCACAACAAGTTAACATGTACCCTACATAGGGTACAATACTTTTAAACTCACTAGGGTAAATATATATAT
Source organism: Osedax fenrisi (assembly GCA_964019155.1). Taxonomy (NCBI): domain Eukaryota; kingdom Metazoa; phylum Annelida; class Polychaeta; order Sabellida; family Siboglinidae; genus Osedax; species Osedax fenrisi. Next base: position 30,472,265 of record OZ025241.1, on the reverse strand, counting down.
ATATATATATATTTGTAGGCTACATATATGTTAAATATTAGGGTACATGACTGTTAAATGTACTAGGGTATACTCTATATATTTATTAGGATATAGCTATGTTAAATATTAGAGTACGTGATTATTATATTTAAATATCATGCAATTCAATTATGGTATATATCATAAAATTGCATTAGGGTACATGGTATCATATAATTAGGGTAAAACCAGCTACAACGCTTTAGGGTACAGTTTGTTCATTTTTTGGGTACTGATCGTATTTATTTAATTGTACCCTAATTAGGGTACGGCTATGGGGACACTACTTACACTCTAAAAAGGCACTCGCTGTACCCTATTTGTAACAATGTATCGTCAACCAGTTGATCTATGTACGTTTTCCGTATTCAACCTTTACCAAGCATTCCATGACTAGGATGCCAGTGTATAACATCTGCTACTATTTCGTCTTTCGCGTGCCAACAGTGGCCCCTGAAACGTAGTCTTTGGCGTCGTATTGTTGTACTTAACCTCGGAGTATTACTGATTTAATAAGTAAGTATTAAAGCTTGATTTAATTCTGATTTAATAATCTTCGATATCCTAAGATATCATTTAAATCTGTCTTAGTACGTATTTAAATACTTATTAATATAATAATTATTAATTTAATTAAATCTGACAATATGTATTACTGCTTTAACAAGTATTTAAATCTGCTATTATTGTTTGCTGGGTATGCTGATTTTATAAACTATAACAATATTAATGCAAACTAATAATTTATGAATTAAATAATTATCATATAATATTCAATTATATATTTAATTATATGTGTTACATATGTTTTTTTACATATGTGTTATAAATTAATATTATCTATTTTAATTTTATTGTAAACACACTATTACGTATATATGATTATACCAATAGGGGAAAGTAACCTATAGGTTAGAATACGGACATTCTCATTATCTCAGAAACCATAAATCCTACAAAAAAAATGTTTAATGAATACAAAATTTATAATTATATACATAGTCTAAATAAGTACATTTTATTTTTTAATTAATCAAGTTATCCGATTCAATTCGGTTGTCCGTCGGACACCCCCATAATCTATGGAATTAAAAGATTAAATAAAATTTTAAAATCAAATAATATCTATAATCATATAATATTAATATATTGTAATTTTTGAATAAAAATAACGAGTCATAAAATGTTAAGACTATTTATTGTTAAAGTGTCCGTATTAGGTTACTTTCCCCTAATCTAAAATTTCAAATCTTTCAAATCGAGTCTATATTAGTCAAAAAATTGTCAAACAGTTTTAGATTTGAAATTTCTAGTCGATCTTAAAATTAATTGCGAGTCAAGTAATAAAATAACTTTGATTTTGTTGTCGGTCCGAGTAATATTGGATATTATAATAAGATTATTGATCCATAAAAATTGTAATTATAATAACGAAACTAAAGCCGTGTACACACCACTAGCATCAAGCACGGCATCAAGTGCAGTAATGGTTATTATAATTTACAAAATAATATCCACATTATTAGTGGCGTAATAATAATTAATATCAAAGATTTTGCGAAGCTATTTTTTTGCTAAAATCTTTGATAATATTATTTTATTCCATCATGGATATTTATTAAATAAAATAAATATTATTATTTATAATATTATTTTTGGGGGGTCTATATTTATTTTTTATATATTTTACAGTTTGATGATAAAGTGTAAACATAGTTAGGTAGGGGAAAGTCTCCGATTAACGACCCTATCATAATACCGACCCCCTCTCGTATCTCAGTAACTATAATTATAGTTTATCTTAAGATATATCAACAAATTATATATATATATATGAACTGTTAGTAATTTAATGATAAATATGAATAAGTATTTAGTTTAAAAAAATATTGAATTCTACAATTGTTATTTGATCAAATGTAATATTCTGTTTTTACTTTTTAAATATTTGAATAATAACTTTGTTTAAATCATTGTAATTACATTATTAATTAAAATAAAACTTAATACTGCACATAATATTGTAGATCAATAAAATGTTTATAGGTAACTATTAGAAAAATAATTTAATTTGAATAAATATTAACCAAAATATTAATTTAATTATAGCAACCCATATAATGTTACTATTACCGACACCCTAAATTACCCTAATACCGACCCCATGTGATTTATAATATCCAAACAAAATAGATCCGTATTTTACTTTAAAATATGTCGTAAGTTGTTTGTGTAGGTCTATCATTGATATAGATTTAGGATTCATGATTCCAGATGATTATATACATACTGATTAATAAATAAATATTAAATAATAATATACACTATTTTAATATAATTACTATAAAGTTTAAATTTAAATTTACTAATTTATAATAATATTACTATTAAAACATAAATTCAATAAAAAATAAATTGTGTGCATATTATAATTAATTATATTTATGTATATATATATACAATAAGTGGCCACATTACCCTCCGTGGAGGGTAACGTGGCCACTTATTGCGGGTAATGTGGCCTCCTTAAACTGTGGAATTAATCCACTAGATGGCGTTACTTTATATCAAGTTTAGTCCAATGATATTACATCAAGTATAATATTAAATAACACACGCAATTGTGATAAATTAATGATTTTTATTTTAACTTTAAAAATTACTATATTCATTAATAGGCTATATCCTATTAGGGAAAAGTAACCTAATACGGACACTTTAACAATAAATGGTCTTACATTTTTATGACTCATTATTTTTATTCAAAAATTACAATATATTAATATTATATGATTATAGATATTATTGTAATTTTAAAATTTTATTTAATCTTTTAATTCCATAGATAACTGGGGTGTCCGTATTCGGTACCCATGTCCGAATACGGACACCCTATGTTATAATACGGACACCCTATATACCACTAGATAAACTATATATTATTGATGAATCAATCAGACAAATTACAATTACGTTATTTATAATTAATTTTATGAAAAATATATTATAATTTAATAAGTTAATATTTTATTTATTTTTATTATTTTTTAATTAATAATACAATTTAAGTGTGTAAATAATAATTTGTTTAGAATTAGCTTTATTGGTAGTATTAATATTATAACGCACGCGATTTTTATGAAAATCAGAATAGTTCTTACGCTGTGCGTTGATTGGTTATAGGGTGTCCGTATTAAGACATTTAGAGTGTCCGTATTAGGAACTTATATGACATCTAGATATATGCTTATAACTTAATGAATATTTGATAACAAATATAAAAATTAAAAATACAATTTTTAGAATGCTTTTGTTTTTAATAATATATTGTTATATTTTATATTAATACATTTATATTTACTTGAGAATGTTTTAAGTTGAATTTTTTTTTGATAAATTTAAAATCGTAATAAAAAAATCAGTTTATTGGATATATCAGCAATATTTTGAGTAATAAAAAAATAAAAAATACTTTTTTAGACTATTTATATGATTATGAATATTTTATTAATTAAACATTTTTTTGTAGGATTTATGGTTTCTGAGATACCGAGAGTGTCCGTATTCGGGCACTGTCCGTATTCGGTTACTTTCCCCTATACCATTACACTTACTTATCATGTTATTAATATGGAAAAAGCAATTTCATCAGTAAATGACTGTATGTCATAACAGCATCATAACAGAATCATGCCAATATGGCGATAAAATACCTAGATAAAATAGTAATTTAGAAAGATGGTCCAATGATATTACATCAAGTATAATATTAAATAACACACGCAATTGTGATAAATTAATGATTTTTATTTAAACTTTAAAAATTACTATATTCATTAATAGGCTATATCCTAGTATACCATTACACTTACTTATCATGTTATTAATATGGAAAAAGCAATTTCATCAGTAAATGACTGTATGTCATAACAGCATCATAACAGCATCATAACAATATGGCGATAAAATACCTAGATAAAATAGTAATTTAGAAAGATAACTAATTTTTATTATCTGATTTCTATATATATATATATATTTGTATTTGTATTTATTTTTATATGATATGATTTTAATATATATTGGTGTAATATATTTAATATATGTATACAATTATATATATATAAATGGTTCTTTATATAATGGTAGGTATATATATATATAATTATATATAGAACCATTTGTATATATATATTATATATACCATTATATATAGAAACATTTAGGGGAAAGTCCCCGATTACCAACCCCCTCCTAATACCGACCCCCTCTCGTATTTCAGTAACTATAAAAGATATCAAAAAATAATATACACATGAACTGTTAGTAATTTAATGATAAATATGAAAACTTATTTTGTTTTAAAAAAATATGTAATCCTACAATTGTTATTTGATAAAATGTAATATTATGTTTTATTTTTTTTAATATTTGAATAATAACTTTTTTTAAATCATTGTAAATACTTTAATATTTAAAAGAAAACTTGATTTTGTACATAATATTGTAGAACAATAAAATGTTTATAACTATTATAAAAATAATTGAATTTGAATAACTATTAACTAATATATCTTAATTATAGCAACCCATATTATTTTCCTATTACCGACCCCCTAAATTACCCTAATACCGACCCCATGTGATTTATAATATCCAATCAAAATAGATTCGTATTTTACTTTAAAATATGTCGTAAGATGTTTATGTATCATTGATATAGATTTAGGATTCATAATTCCAGTTGATTATATACATACTGATTAATAAATAAATATTAATAATAATATACAATATTTTAATATAATTACTATAAAGTTTAAATTTAAATTTAATATTACTATTAAAACATAAATTCAATACAAAATAAATTACTTCATGTTATAATTAATTATAGTTATGTATATCTACTCTTTTTATTGGATATTATAATACTACAATTATTGATACTACGATTATTTTAGGGGGTCGGTAATAGGGGAAGGGGGTCGGTATTAAGCACATGTATCCGATTACCGACCCCCCTGTTTATTCTTGTAAATATAATTATATCAAAAATTTAAAATAGCCACTTTATTTATTGCCATAATATTACCCTAATTACAAAATATCAATCAAATATATTTAATATTGAATAAGTTATTACAAATAATCATTTAGGGGTCGGTAATCGGGGAATTTCCCCTATATATATATATAATTTTATACATATATTAAATATATTATAATATATTTTACTGTTTTTTTTACTGATGTATACACCAATATATATTACAATTATATCATATCAAAATAAATACCAATTATTTATATAATTACATAATATGAGGTAAAAAAAGTTAAATGTAATATACAAATAAGCCACTGAACAATTATAAATGGAATACGATTATAAAACACAGTTTAATTAATACATAAAATAAAATTAAGTTTATTAAATTCTTTAGAAAATCGATATCGAAAGTACAATTTAACAGGAAATTGATTTAATTTTTTTTTATTTAGTTTAATATATTTTATGACAAATATATTAGTATATATAATACATATACATATATAAAAATAAAAATAAAACTTTATGTATATTTAAGTTTATACATATATGTTTTATAGGCACACAAATATATATATATATATATATATATATATATATATATATATAATATATTATACCATAGTTATATTGTTATATATTATAATATATATTATATATATATATATATATATATATATATATAATATATATTATAATACAACTATGTAATACATAATGTATATATATATATATTAAATATATAATAAATAATGTATATATATAATATATATTATATATATTTTTTTTGATATTTATAATAGTGTTAATAGATAATTAAATATACAATATTAAATTTAAAAGTTTATATGATTATACTTACTACGATTATAATAGTCATGTACATATATGTGTATGGTTAGGATATAGACTATATCATATAGTAGATGTTGATTCAATCAACGTTTTCATATAATGACACACGCAATTTATCAATATATAAAAAAATTATTTCAGATCATATTATTGGCCTAAATTATCTAGAAGTGGCCACATTACCCGCTCCTAGGTATCACGCTATATACACTATATAATAAAGAATATTATTCACTAAAATAAATGGATTACACACTTTGTTGTAATTAAATAGTTCTTTAATATGCAACTTTAATTTTAAATTTATATTTTATATTAGTAATTTAATATATGTTTTTTATAATATATTTTAATATATTTTTTATTAAACTTTATTTCAATTTTTTTTAAATAAATCGATTTTTTTGTATTTATTACATTATTTTTTTATTAATTGATATACAAAATTATTTTTACTTATTTAAACAATGCTTACCAATGCGCATATTTCATGTATATATTTTTTTTTGATTGGACTTAAAGTTTATGAGATACACCAAGTGGCCACATTACCCTCATGGCCACATTACCCATCTTTCCCATACAAATAATAATGTAGGGGTCGGTAATCGGAGACTTTCCCCTAATTGATTTATTATTTATATAAAAATGAATATAATAAAAATGTGTATTATAATATTAGTTATGTATTAATTACCTACAATTATAACAAATAATATTATGTTATTCATTTATACATTCAAAATTATCTAAACAAGCTAATGTTATAGAAGATATATTTAAAGTATAGGTTACTAGGTTTATTATTTTATAATAAAATTTATAATATATTATAAAATTTAATATATCTTATTTTTTAAAATACAAAACATTAGGTGAATAGTTAACTGTGATTACTTCAATGATATCACATGCATATATCACACATTTATTATTAATTAATAAATAGATATAAACGGTTATCGGAAACAAATTAACAGTAACAACATATTACTTAATTATTCCTTACGATCAACAGGTCAAGGGACTAATTAGTTATTAATTACTTATAAGAAAGTAAGTAATTAATAACTAATTAGTCCCTTGACCTGTTGATCGTAAGGGGACATGACTTGACGACGACACGAATACCCTTCTCCATTTTTTCCGGTTGTGAGCAGCATCGATGACCTCTCTTTGACTCATGCCAGGCCATTTACAAATATTACTGATCCAATATTTCCGATGTCGTCCTCTTCTTCTCTTCCCTCTTAGTAATCCTTGTAGGATATTTTGCGGAGAGAATCATGTCTTATCGTCTACGAAATATCTCATTTTTCTTCGCTTGATCGTCGTTAGAATATTTCTGTTTTTCCCACAATTTTTTCTATCGTGTTGTATACAAATATATTTGTTTTATGTTTTCTATATGATATACCAAGTATATGTCAGTATGATTTTGTCTCAAAATCAATTATTTTTCTTTCTAAGTCTTCTGTCAATGTCCATTGTTTGCATCTGTACAGCATAATCAAACATTATTTTTGTCTGAATGGAGATTTTATTACTTTCCCATATAGTCTTTAATCTTACTAATGTTGATGTAGTAGTGGCCATTCTTATATTTATCTCAGATTCACTTTTACCGTCTTTAGTTAAGGTTACTCCTAAATATTTAAATTTATCGACCGTTTCCAGTATCTTTCCACCCATGTTATTTCTCTTGGTAGTTCCACTTGATATATTTCATTCACCATTACTCTTCTCTTGGCTAATTTCCATTCCATATGCTGCTGAAGAAATGTAAAGTTTGTTTTGATTAATTGTAACTCTTCCAATGTTCCTGCAATCAAGTCAATGTCATCTGCGAATCTTAGATTGCAAATTTCTCTACCTCCAATCGCCCTTATAGTTTTCTAACGTGACCTTCATTATTTCTTCTAGGTAAATGTTGAAAAGTGTAGGCGATAATAAACATCCTTGGCATACTCCTACTGTTTTGAAGAATTTACCAGTTGCACCATTTATTATTACTGCGCTCTGTGCATTTTTATAGAGACTTTCTATTAATCAGATCAATATTTCTTCAATATTGAATTTTCTCATCACATTCCATAGACCTTTAAACCCAAGCGCTGCCACTACGCAATATTTGAGAATATGTGTTTTGATTGACAGATTGACTAGCCGTCATTTGAGCAGATAATTTAGCTTATATACACGCATCAATGCATACAGTTAATAGATAAATAATAGAGTATATATACTCGTATATAAGATAACTAACTCGTTATGTTTGACCATATATAATATATGTGATATATATATCGATGCCTTAAATTTGAGCATCATTTACATTACTAGCAAAGCCTACTAGCAAGGGCTATGTTACTAGTATGTAGGTATGTATGTGTGTATGTATGTATGTATGTATGCATGTATGTATGTATGTATGTATTTATGTGTGTATGTATGTATGTATGTATGTATGTATGCAGAGCTGGGCACGATACTCGAAAAATGTATAATAGATACAATTACAATTACACACTTTTTTATTATAAAAGATACTACTACAATTACTTTAAAAAAAATCATAGTAGATACAATTACAAATACATAATTTTCTTAGTAGATACATCTTAGTAGATACAAATACATTATAATTATATAGAATGTACATAGTATATACACAGATTTTTCTAAGGTTCGCAAAATCTTCGCAAAATCTTCGCAAAATCTTTGGTATATAGATATCAATTAAATTTATATATATATATAAATATATATTCTTCGATATCGATTTGAAAGTACATATCAAGGAACATTAAGGGGGTATCCCACTACAATATTTTAACTTTGAAACTATTTTCTATAAAGTTAACTATACTTTTACTGGGAAACCTCCTTACTTTCCGGCAACTTGCCTGAAATATAATACATTTATTGGGTATCCCATTACAACTTGATAGAAAATGGTTTTAAAGTTACAATATTTGCGGTAAGTTGCCGGAAAATCTTGTAGTGGGATACCCCCTTTATACGGAAATAATATCGGGAAATGTTTTATAGAAAGTGATTTTCTAACAATTTGTAGTGGGATACCCCCTTTAAAGTTACTATTTTTCCGAAAAGTTGCAGGAAAGTAAGAGGGTAACCTACTAAAATTGTAGTTAACTTGCTAGAAAATAACTTTCTACAAATATTGCAGGACATTTTTTCCGGATATACTGCTAGTGGGATACCTCCTTTAAAATGACATATTAAATATTTACACCTTATAACGTGTTCTTCAATAGATGATATAGAATACATTTGTTGATATTTATTGACATTTAATGATGCCCACGATGAATATTTTAGTGTACCAGCTTTTATTTCATCTGAAATTATACTATGAGCCATTACATACTATAGATAAATATACTTTATTACAATATACTATTTTTCAACTAAAAATAATCAGCGACCTTTACTTTCGAATGTTAAACATGAATATAGTAATTTATCAAATATACAAAAAATAAATTATTAATATATTATTAATTATTATTATTTAGAAGTATCATATTTATTAAAATGATTGTATCTTTCTATATAATATATAATTTTGAATTATAAATAAATTATTATATAAAATATATTATCAAAATAATGTCTTTGTTTTCAATAAATGTATATAATGGTTTTTGAGAATAAATCACTATAATTGATATATCATAATTTTTAACAATGAATTAATTTCAATATTTACAAAAGATATTTTATTAAAAAATATATATATAATGTATATATATATTAAAATTAATTTATAAAATGATATTATAAAATATTTATATAAAATAAATATAATGACCAAAGAATATATTATTTAATAAAATGTATCTGCTTAAATAATTGTCTTAGTAGATACTATTTATGACTAATAGATACGATTACAAATACTTTTTTAATTTTTATAATAGATACAAATACAAATACAAATGTATCTACGATACTGATTTTTTGCCTTAATATATACTGTATCGGCGATACTGCCCAGCTCTGTATGTATGTATGTATGTGTATGCATTTATATATATATATATATATATATTTATATATATATATGTGTGTGTGTGTGTATATGTGAGTGTGTTTATTATAGATGTAGGTAAATATATTTAAATTACCTAGTTAAATATAACTAAATATACACATGTGTGTTTAGTCTAATTAGTAATCGCATTTTATCAATTACTGATTCAATATATGTATCATACATTGTATGATTCATAAAACTATATTATTCATTATATTATTATATGGTGTATGCATTGATGCGTGAATATAAACATATACTCTATTTATAACTATCTACGTGCGTCGCGAGCTCGCGGTCGGGGCCCGCCTCAATTGCATCCCCCTAAATATTTTAATATCTGCCGAAAATATTGTTTAATAACATTAATTATACCTGACTTAATATAATATTTATTATAATAATAATAGTATAAATAATAATTTATTAAATAAATATATAATTAATATAAATTACAACCTTAATTTAATATGAATATTACTATTAATGCTTTATAATACTATAATAAATATCATAAATATTTTAATATCTGCAGAAAATATTGTTTAATTTTAATAACATTAATTATACCTGACTTAATATAATTTGTATTATAATAATAATGGTCTAAATAATAAATATATAATTAATATAAATTATAACATTAATTAAAAATAAATATTTACTATTAATGCTGTATAATAACTCAATAACGTTTAATGACATTATTTTCAAATATCATAAAAATTTGAATTATCTGCCCAAAGTATTGTTTGTTTACATTTTAATGTAAATAAACAAACTTTCTCATATTACCATTGCGAGATAGGGAGTGGCACCGCTTGGCTTTATACCAAACTCTGTCGAATGTTTTTTTTTAATCTATGAAATGGTGTTATAGTTTCGAGTCATGTTATAGGGTTATAGGCACCTATATGTTTTTCTGCCAGTTTTTCTGCCTATTCTGGTATTTAATATATGCTCTCGGGTGTTTCTCTTTTTTCCTAAATCCTGTCTGTTCTTCTGCTTGCGGATTCATACGATTAATTATTATTCTTAGGAGTATCTTACTTGCGTGACATAGTAGACCGATTATTCTATAATTGTCACACTTCTTCAGATCTCCTTTCTTAGGCATCGTAATAATTAAAGATTTTGACCACATCTCTGACCATTCTAGCGACTTCCAGATTTGTTGGCATAATGTTGTCATAACAGTCAACATTTATTCTCCATCATACGTTAATAGTTCTCCTGGAATATTATTCACACCCGCCGGTTTGCCTTTTTGTATACTTCTTATCTTGTTCCCCTTCTGATTTAATTATCAGAGGACTAATATCACTGTAACTTTTTCTATTACTTAACAGATTCCTCTCAGGTGTTATTTAATAATTATAAATATCATTACAATATTCCGACCATCTATTTAGAATTTCAGTATCATCCTTCACCAATATTCCCTTTTTGTTTTTAATTATTTGTATGCTTTTCTTCTGTGTTGTATTCGTTAGATCTTTTAGGACTTGGTAGGCTCGTTTTGAATGTCTGCCTATTTTAATGTAATTTTCTATTGCCAATCATTGATTTTGAATCTATTTTTCCTTTGTGTCTTTCATAGATTTTCTTAATATAGTGTTTACACTCCTATATTTTCTTTCATTTTCATTAGACAGTTTCTTTAATGGTTTTAACCTTCTTCTATAATCACATAAATCTATAGATTACTATAGTACTATATATAGTAGCTTATCTGTTATCCATACCTGTTTTTTCTTCCTCACTTTCCCTAACGTTATATCTGCTGCATTCGTAATAATATAATTATAAGACACGTTTGTAGATTGGTTACTTATTTATATTTTCGCCAATTTTTCTTTTATCTCTTTTTGAATAAATACTTTTTTATTCTTTTACTTCAGGGTTTAGTAGCTTATCCATATCTTATCTTATCCTAGAACATTTTCCTTTTTTACTACGCTTCAATTTTATTTTTAGGTTATATAATACTAAATAATGGTCACTGTATATATCGGCTCCTGTGTATTTTATTGTTGATGCTTTATTTATACTGGATTTAAATCGTTACGGTGTTAGTATAAAGTCAATTTTATTGTGAATTTTACCATCTGGAGAATGCCATGTATTTTTCCTAGAATTTTGTTGAAGATGTAGAGTATTATGTTTCTGTACAAATTCTAGTAATCTGAAACCTCTATCATTTGTCTTTCCTAAACCATATCTTCATGTTACGTTTGAATATGCTTCATTCCCATCTCCTCCTACTTTCGCATTCCAGTCTCCTTGAATTATTATAACATATCTCTTTGGTATCGTTATTAAAGTATTCTCTATTGGTTCATAGAACTCTTCCACTGTTTCATCATCGTAACTGATTGTTAGAGCATAAACCTGAACTACACTAAGATTCATTGATGATGCTGATATTCATAGTAATATTATTCTGCTCGATATTTGTATAATATCCATCACTGATTTTACCAATTCTTTCTTTACGATGAAGGCGTCTACGTGTTCATGTTTGGTCTCATTCCCGTTGTACCATATTGTGTTACCACCCTCTGTCGTAACTTATCCCTTGCCTACCATCTGAATTCTGATAACCCAATAATATGCCATCCTTACTATCTTAGTTCACGATCTAATTCTATAATTTTACCACACTGCTGTAGGATAAAACAACAAAATATAATGTATATAATATATTCACAATATATTTATCATTTTTGAGTGATCGTATGATCAACGAAATAACCTAATATTTACGGTTATATATATTATACAGTCAACTCTAGATATCTCAGAATGTTAGTTTTGTTTTTGTACTATATAAATACATCTAGAGAAAAATGTTATCTCAGAAATATGACTTTTGTTCCATGAATTGTGAGATATAAAATTAATTGTATATACAGTCAACTCCACTAATTCAGATTTTATACGTGTATAATTTTATAAGTTTAATTTATTTTGTATCCATATAAATACATATAAACACATTTGATATATCGGAATATTTTTTTCCATTCTGAGTTAGAGAGTCGACTGTATATATATAATTTACAAAATCTATTATATCTGTTATTTTTTCCTAGATTCATAGAAACAAATACAATACAATATATTAGATGTATGATTAACACTATTAACATAGAATACCAGTAAACTTGGTCAACTTGTGAAGAAGATTCGGACCAATTTAAAATAACTATATATAGTATACTTCTATAATATGGGTTAATAAGCATTAAAGTGGTACCCTTTATATATGGTTCTTCAGGACAGAGGCATTCAAAATAAATAACTTAAAATGTCATAAATGTTGTATAAACTGTTAGAATATTATAAAAGTATATGATCAAATTACAAAATAAATGTTAAAAAATAATCAAAGTTTTAAAATAAATACAACTTGTTATAAAATCAATATTTTATAAATAATGCTGACATTTTACATATATACAAAATTTTAGTTTTTTAAACAGTGTATTTCGTTGGATGTTATATACAACTATTCATATATTTAAGGATATATTAGTTCACTTACATGTTTTATTAATTAAATTATATTTTTATTTTATAATAAATATTATAATAATATAGATCTTCTACGAAATTTCAATGATCTTTTGTTTTAATATATACAATAATAATTTAATTCATATCTTACAATAATATAATTTGAGACATTAGAATTTATAAATTTATTTGTGTTAATAAAATAGTTTACCATTGAATATAGAATTAACATTGAATAATCGAATACTAGTAAATATAATAGTTAATTTTTACTTTATAATATTGAATATTAATATTATTATAGTTGTAAAAAAATTTATTGAGATAAATACAATATATTTATATAAATATATATAAATAGTTTATAAGACATAATCGAGTTCATATCTAATATAGACATTTTTCTCATCATTTGGAACACGAGGGTAAGCTGGTATCATAGCATCTTGGGCTCCAATATAAATTGTGTTATATACTTTCCAATAGACATCCCTTACTTTACGTGCAGGATGGAATAAACCCTACATAAATATAATTATTATAAATAAATATTAAAATATTTGTTTTGATTAATACAAACTTGAAGAGCATACTGAAGTAATTTTGAAGGTCCTAATGCGAGTCGCATTCCTTCAATAGAACCCATGAAAGCTTGAATAACATGAGGTGAATTTTCAAATATATTAGGCCATAAATAATTGAGAAGATGAGTTAAGGCATCTTCGCATCCAAATCCATATACTCCTAAAGCGATGTGTTGTACAGCCGTCATTGAAGTTTGCCGATGAACTAAATCCCTGTATAATATATATATAAATTAATATTCTATTAACTGTAGAATCTTACAAACCTGTCCATTAATGCATCTTCAAATAGTGGAGTTACAGCATAGATATAATCTTTTCCCATTTCGCCAACATATTCAAACATGAAGGATAACGATTTTAAAACTCCATTTTGTACATTTAATTCAGGTACTCTGTATTCATTCATTAAACCTATGATAAATAAATAAAATATATAAATATTTGAGAATTGAATTGGCATACTATATGTACCTGGTAATACAGTAAACGGAGAACAAGTTTCAGCAACAATAGCTATAGCTACTGTAGTACATACTCGGTTCTGTCTTTCTTGCACTTTCAAATTATTTAATAGGGTTGCAAGAACGTCATGTGGTCTGATTTAAAAAGTGAATATTTATAATAGATATATAATATTATGAATATAAATGTAATGTAGAATATTAACCCAATAGCTTTAGCAATATAACCAAATGTGTTGACAGTAGCCCTTCGGATTGCTTTCTTATGGGCTTTAAGTAATTCTAACAATTCAAAACATATTCGCATCCATTCACGTGCAGATACAAATTCAGCACCTCTATCAGCAATACGTCCAACTAAATCAATGCAATTTTCTTGTACTTTTTCATGCCTATAATTTTAATACAAAAATTATAAAAACAATAACGTTGTAAAATAATTAAGATATAAACCTATTTTTAAGAATAGGAGTTAATCTAGGCAGTAAATCTTTTATAGGAGGAGTCATTTTTGTCATCCCGATTACATTGACAATTCCTTTAAGTGCTCCAAGAATACTTCCCAATACTTCAGGATATTCTTCTCCTAGATATTCGTACAATACAACTCCTAAATGTCCCATTAGCTTTTCCTAATAAAATTAAAGTAAAAATGATATGAGTATATATTAATAAACAGCAAATTTAAAATATCATCACAATAAATAATAAATATGATTATATCAGTAAAAGGTTATTATCGTCAAAGATAACTCAGAGACTCTAGTCCAGAACCTAGGCTCATCATTATTTATTAATACAATTATTATTAAATATAATACATATAAAGTCAGACAGCCAAGGATAATATCAGATCACAAACAATCAGTATAATTGCGAAACCAAATACCTTCATCATCATACTATATATTATTATCTCTTTTTAAAATATTAAATCAGTATATGACGAATCATCCCATAATAAATCAGTCCGCCCGTCAAAATATCATCACAATAAATACAATATATTATTTTATAATTAAGAAAAACAGTAAGTTTCTTAATTGTGTCAACATCTATAAAAAATAAATCAGTATATGACGAATCATCCAATAATAAATCAGTCCGCCCGTCAAAATATCATCACAATAAATACAATATATTAATTTTATAATTAAGAAATTAAGGAAAATAGTTATTTTCTTAATTGTGTCAACATATATAAAAAATAAATCAGTATATGACGAATCATCCAATAATAAATCAGTCCGCCCGTCAAAATATCATCACAATAAATACAATATATTAATTTTATAATTAATAAATTAAGGAAAATAGTTATTTTCTTAATTGTGTCAACATATATAAAAAATAAATCAGTATATGACGAATCATCCAATAATAAATCAGTCCGCCCGTCAAAATATCATCACAATAAATACAATATATTAATTTTATAATTAATAAATTAAGGAAAATATTTATTTTATTAATTGTGTCAACATATATAAAATATTAAGTCAGTATATGACGGAATCATCCAATAATAAATCAGTCCGCCCGTCAAAATATCATCACAATAAATAAAATATATCAGAATAAATATCAGTAAAACGTTATAATCCTCAATAATTAAATTATTGGAACATATATAGATAATAATATACATATAAAATATCTATTTTTTAATTATTCTAATTTAATATTAATGTATGAAATAAATAATGAATGAAATAAACTAGATATATAAAAAATTAATATATTATAATAAATTGTTATTTTATAAACCTCTTGACAAGTTCTCATTACAACTGCAATACGAGCTATAAGATCTGCAGCCTGTTGACGAACTTTGGCTGCTTTGTTATTTAATCTCCATAATATTGTACCACAAATTTGTGGTAGATAAGGTTTACATCTTTTAGATAAACAATTGATAACTGTTCCAAATCCATTTAACATAACAACATCCTATTAAAAGGAATATAACATTACAAATCATATTTTGCATGTAAATAGTAATTATATACTTCTGTTGTCTGCTCTTGGAAAGCGTAAAGTATTCCATCAATTAATTGTTCCTCTAATCTAGAATCAATATCCGCAGCTCCTAAATTTGCCATGATTTTATCCACAGATTCCATAACCATTTTACGATATTGTTCTGCCTCATCTATTAAGAAATAATATATTAAATTATACTAATGATTTAAACAAAAAGAACCTTTAAGATCATCTACAACTCTGCCAACAATTTCAGCTGCTCCAACTTTATTAGCAATTTCAACTGTTGTATCTACCAACTACAAATATAAAGTTATAAATATACAAATGTAATTAATAGTGTATATTTATAAAAACCTGTCTATAATTTCTTCTATCTAATGCCATACGTTGATTCCAGAAATTTTTAAAGAATGATGGAAGAATTTCATCTTTAATATATTGGGGTTCCACACCATCAGTTGCACAACATTGTTTCACTACCTACATTTATATAATCGTATATAATAATTATTATAATTATTTTATTTATACCTTTAGTACAATCTTTTTCATTTCTTCATCAGGACTCTGAAATTCTCTTATAAGAATTAACATTACTTCTCTGGTATAGTAATTAGCATATTCGGCATCCATTAAAGGTATAAGATAACCAATAGCTTTTAGGAAAGCAGCCAATCCCTAAACGAAATAAATTATTATAATACTATATAATTACATATACTAATAGATATATACCTTTCCTCTATGAGTTCTAATTCCAACCCATAAGGGTTTTAGAACAGAATCAAATGACTCAATACCATATGGAGTTGCAGCTTCAGCTAAGGCAGCTAAAGCAAGAGCGGTGATAGTCCTAACTTTCTGTTGTTCATCAATTAAACCTAAATAAAGTTTAGTGTTTAGTAAGATTATTCAATAGAAATAGATTTGATTACATACCATGTTCAATAATTTCAACAAGTGATTTTAGATGTGGTAAAACAGCACAACCTAATAAGATTGCAATTTGCTGTACAATCTTAATACCGGTATGTCTAGCTTGCCAAGATTTCTTACTTTTACATACCTATATATATGATTATCAATTTAGATTTATAATAAAATAAATAAATTGGGTACCTAAAGATTTTAGTACTAATGTGATAAAAGGGTTAACGTTTCTCTCATGCATACACATTAGTAATGTGACATTACCAGTTGTATTTCGGTAAATATTTATAATTTATTTAAATAAAATATTTCATATGTAAAAATATATAATTAATTTATATAAACAATGTTATTAAGTTCTCATATTCATATTATAATACCTCATATATAAGTTGTACAAATATAATCCTTCTCGGTCACCATTACATCTTTGAGATAAGCAAAATTAGTTGTAACAAAGATAAAGTGCAATTCATTGTAATGATTTACTAATATAGTTAAATATTTCTATTTTATTTATAAATGTTATACATAACTTGTATAACTAAAAATATATTAATAACATAAATCATATATAAAATTATATTATCTGATATAAAAGAGTATACAATTAATATTAATATACAATTACATACTCTTATTACTAACAGCTTTCAAAAAAGGAAGTAATGATGGAATACCAAGAGCAGAAGCAACGACAGCAAATGCACGAGCAGTAGTATTTCTGACATATTCATCCATATTATCAATATCAGGTCGCATAGTAGAAATCATCGTGGCAAGCCCAGCGGCCTATTTATTAATTATAAATTCAAACAACTGAAATTTATTATATAATATGACAAACTTTAGCAAGATTCGATATAATTTCTCTTCCTTCAACACGCGCATAGTAATCTTCATCAATAAGTAACGGTTCAATGACAACTAATATTTTATGTACGTAGGGTCTCACCAAGTCATCTAACTTGTACAAAATTCGGTCAATTACCTAAAAAGAAACATATATTAATAACTGATAATGTATAATCACTGAGAAAATAGGTAATTATTACTTACCTTAACGAGTAAATGTCTTTCTTGATCTTCGAGTGTTGGAGACATTAGTAAAGGTAAAATTTGATTGAATAATGGACCGGCCCCAAAATCACGTGCTTTATCAGTAATTTGTCTTAAGGCTGACTGAATGTAATATAATTATAATTTAATATATCTAGTAAATGTTTCATGTTCAAAATACCTTTCTCATTGGTGGAGTTCCATTTTTGATCTTTAGTAAATGTTTCATAATTAGACGTTCTCTTTGTTCTTCTGCAGTCAATTCATCTTCATTCACTTCAACCTAATGTATTTGTATAGATGAATCAACCAATTATGTATATGTAATTATCATTTACTAACAAGAAGTTTATCAAAATATTGCATATCATCTGGTTTCATCATTGGAAGATTTTGTCCAGGAGGTTGCATGTCCACTATTTTAGCACTTGCTCCAGCAGCTGTACCTGAATCTGGTGTCTGCATTCTGAAACCCATTGGAGTACCCAACATTGGAGTAGGAGTAGCAACAAGTTTACGAGCAGGTGTTCTGATTGGTATATATGTGCTCGGTGCAGGTAAAATCTATAATGTATTGTAAATGGTTAAATATCATGTCTTAAATTAAATCCTGAACATTAATTAAAACCTTGAATCCAGGTGGTAGAATAGCATCGATATCGGCATCACTCAGTGGTCTGTTACGATCATCAATTTCCCTTTGCCAAGACCAAGCTTGCATTTGTTCTGGAGTCATTGAAGATAAATGACCAGGAGTAGGAGTTGCCATAGCCATAGCTTTCTATTAGTGGATAATAATATAATAAAATACATTTATATACAATGCATTCTTATGGAAACTAACGAGTCCAGTAGGTGTTTGACCACTAGGAGTAAAACCACTCGGGGTAAATCCTCCAGGTGTGAAGCCAGATGGTGTAAAGTTAGAATGAGATGCACCGGGTGTCATAGATGGTGTAGCTGATGGTGTAATGGAACCAGGAGTAGCGGCACCGGGTGTTTCATCCCATCTTGATCGACGTTTACTCGCTCCGGGTGTAGGTGTATCATGTATGACATCTCCTTGCCCTCTATCTGCCTTTGGTGTTTCTGCCCATCCACTATAATGTCCAGGAGTTTCTAAAATAATTAAAATCACAAGTTATTATGACATATTAAGGAGAACATTATATATATTTATATTAAACCTCTTTCTGTTTTAGGAGTTTCATCCCATCTGTTCTTTCTCGCTGAAGGTGTAGCCCCTTGTCCGGGTGTATCTCTGCCAGGAGTTGTTGCACCAGGAGTGGCATGTCCCGGTGTAGATTCCCAGATACGTGTAGATTGACCAGGTGTAGCCCCAGGAGTGTCTGAACCTTTAGTTCTTCCTGGAGTCTCATCCCATTGACTGTATAATAATAATTAACATAACATTTCCACAATCAAAACTATTTATAATCACAATAAATAATAAATATGATTATATCAGTAAAAGGTTATTATCGTCAAAGATAACTCAGAGACTCTAGTCCAGAACCTCAGCTCATCATTATTTATTAATACAATTATTATTAAATATAATACATATAAAGTCAGACAGCCAAGGATAATATCAGATCACAAACAATCAGTATAATTGCGAAACCAAATACCTTCATCATCATACTATATATTATTATCTCACTTTAAAATATTAAATCAGTATATGACGAATCATCCCATAATAAATCAGTCCGCCCGTCAAAATATCATCACAATAAATAAAATATATTAATTTTATAATTAAGAAATTAAGAAAAACAGTAAGTTTCGCAATCTTTTAGAAAAAATAAATCAGTATATGACGAATCATCCAATAATAAATCAGTCCGCCCGTCAAAATATCATCACAATAAATACAATATATTAATTTTATAATTAAGAAAAACAGTAAGTTTCTTAATTGTGTCAACATTTAGAAAAAATAAATCAGTATATGACGAATCATCCAATAATAAATCAGTCCGCCCGTCAAAATATCATCACAATAAATAAAATATATTAATTTTATAATTAAGAAATTAAGAAAAACAGTAAGTTTCGCAATCTTTTAGAAAAAATAAATCAGTATATGACGAATCATCCAATAATAAATCAGTCCGCCCGTCAAAATATCATCACAATAAATACAATATATTAATTTTATAATTAAGAAAAACAGTAAGTTTCTTAATTGTGTCAACATTTAGAAAAAATAAATCAGTATATGACGAATCATCCAATAATAAATCAGTCCGCCCGTCAAAATATCATCACAATAAATAAAATATATTAATTTTATAATTAAGAAATTAAGAAAAACAGTAAGTTTCGCAATCTTTTAGAAAAAATAAATCAGTATATGACGAATCATCCAATAATAAATCAGTCCGCCCGTCAAAATATCATCACAATAAATACAATATATTAATTTTATAATTAAGAAATTAAGGAAAATAGTTATTTTATTAATTGTATCAACAGTTAGAAAAAATAAATCAGTATATGACGAATCATCCAATAATAAATCAGTCCGCCCGTCAAAATATCATCACAATAAATAAAATATATTAATTTTATAATTAAGAAATTAAGAAAAACAGTAAGTTTTGCAATTTTTTAGAAAAAATAAATCAGTATATGACGAATCATCCCATAATAAATCAGTCCGCCCGTCAAAATATCATCACAATAAATACAATATATTAATTTTATAATTAAGAAAAACAGTAAGTTTCTTAATTGTGTCAACATTTAGAAAAAATAAATCAGTATATGACGAATCATCCAATAATAAATCAGTCCGCCCGTCAAAATATCATCACAATAAATAAAATATATTAATTTTATAATTAAGAAATTAAGAAAAACAGTAAGTTTCGCAATCTTTTAGAAAAAATAAATCAGTATATGACGAATCATCCCATAATAAATCAGTCCGCCCGTCAAAATATCATCACAATAAATACAATATATTAATTTTATAATTAAGAAAAACAGTAAGTTTCTTAATTGTGTCAACATTTAGAAAAAATAAATCAGTATATGACGAATCATCCAATAATAAATCAGTCCGCCCGTCAAAATATCATCACAATAAATAAAATATATTAATTTTATAATTAAGAAATTAAGGAAAATAGTTATTTTATTAATTGTATCAACAGTTAGAAAAAATAAATCAGTATATGACGAATCATCCAATAATAAATCAGTCCGCCCGTCAAAATATCATCACAATAAATAAAATATATTAATTTTATAATTAAGAAATTAAGAAAAACAGTAAGTTTTGCAATTTTTTTCATCATTTAGAAAAATAAATCAGTATTTGACGAATCATCCAATAATAAATCAGTCCGCCCGTCAAAATATCATCACAATAAATAAAATATATTAATTTTATAAATAATAAATTAAGGAAAATAGTTATTTTCTTAATTTTGTCAATATCTAGAAAAAATAAATCAGTATATGACGAATCATCCAATAATAAATCAGTCCACCCGTCAAAATATCATCACAATAAATAAAATATATTAATTTTATAATTAAGAAATTAAGAAAAACAGTAAGTTTCTTAATTTTGTCAACATCTAGAAAAAATAAATCAGTATATGACGAATCATCCAATAATAAATCAGTCCGGCCGTCAAAATATCATCACAATAAATACAATATATTAATTTTATAATTAAGAAATTAAGGAAAATATTGATTTTCTTAATTTTGTTCATCATTTAGAAAAAATAAATCAGTATATGACGAATCATCCAATAATAAATCAGTCCACCCGTCAAAATATCATCACAATAAATAAAATATATTATTTTATAATTAAGAAATTAAGGAAAATAGTTATTTTCTTAATTTTGTCAATATCTAGAAAAAATAAATCAGTATATGACGAATCATCCAATAATAAATCAGTCCGCCCGTCAAAATATCATCACAATAAATACAATATATTAATTTTATAATTAAGAAAAACAGTAAGTTTCTTAATTGTGTCAACATTTAGAAAAAATAAATCAGTATATGACGAATCATCCAATAATAAATCAGTCCGCCCGTCAAAATATCATCACAATAAATAAAATATATTAATTTTATAATTAAGAAATTAAGAACAACAATAAGTTTTGCAATTTTTTTCATCATTTAGAAAAATAAATCAGTATTTGACGAATCATCCAATAATAAATCAGTCCGCCCGTCAAAATATCATCACAATAAATAAAATATATTAATTTTATAAATAATAAATTAAGAAAAACAGTAAGTTTCGCAATCTTTTAGAAAAAATAAATCAGTATATGACGAATCATCCAATAATAAATCAGTCCGCCCGTCAAAATATCATCACAATAAATACAATATATTAATTTTATAATTAAGAAAAACAGTAAGTTTCTTAATTGTGTCAACATTTAGAAAAAATAAATCAGTATATGACGAATCATCCAATAATAAATCAGTCCGCCCGTCAAAATATCATCACAATAAATAAAATATATTAATTTTATAATTAAGAAAAACAGTAAGTTTCTTAATTGTGTCAACATTTAGAAAAAATAAATCAGTATATGACGAATCATCCAATAATAAATCAGTCCGCCCGTCAAAATATCATCACAATAAATAAAATATATTAATTTTATAATTAAGAAATTAAGAAAAACAGTAAGTTTCGCAATCTTTTAGAAAAAATAAATCAGTATATGACGAATCATCCAATAATAAATAAGTCCGCCCGTCAAAATATCATCACAATAAATACAATATATTAATTTTATAATTAAGAAATTAAGGAAAATAGTTATTTTATTAATTGTATCAACAGTTAGAAAAAATAAATCAGTATATGACGAATCATCCAATAATTAATCAGTCCGCCCGTCAAAATATCATCACAATAAATAAAATATATTAATTTTATAATTAAGAAATTAAGAAAAACAGTAAGTTTTGCAATTTTTTAGAAAAAATAAATCAGTATATGACGAATCATCCCATAATAAATCAGTCCGCCCGTCAAAATATCATCACAATAAATACAATATATTAATTTTATAATTAAGAAAAACAGTAAGTTTCTTAATTGTGTCAACATTTAGAAAAAATAAATCAGTATATGACGAATCATCCAATAATAAATCAGCCCGTCAAAATATCATCACAATAAATAAAATATATTAATTTTATAATTAAGAAATTAAGAAAAACAGTAAGTTTCGCAATCTTTTAGAAAAAATAAATCAGTATATGACGAATCATCCCATAATAAATCAGTCCGCCCGTCAAAATATCATCACAATAAATACAATATATTAATTTTATAATTAAGAAAAACAGTAAGTTTCTTAATTGTGTCAACATTTAGAAAAAATAAATCAGTATATGACGAATCATCCAATAATAAATCAGTCCGCCCGTCAAAATATCATCACAATAAATAAAATATATTAATTTTATAATTAAGAAATTAAGGAAAATAGTTATTTTATTAATTGTATCAACAGTTAGAAAAAATAAATCAGTATATGACGAATCATCCAATAATAAATCAGTCCGCCCGTCAAAATATCATCACAATAAATAAAATATATTAATTTTATAATTAAGAAATTAAGAAAAACAGTAAGTTTTGCAATTTTTTTCATCATTTAGAAAAATAAATCAGTATTTGACGAATCATCCAATAATAAATCCGTCCGCCCGTCAAAATATCATCACAATAAATAAAATATATTAATTTTATAAATAATAAATTAAGGAAAATAGTTATTTTCTTAATTTTGTCAATATCTAGAAAAAATAAATCAGTATATGACGAATCATCCAATAATAAATCAGTCCACCCGTCAAAATATCATCACAATAAATAAAATATATTAATTTTATAATTAAGAAATTAAGAAAAACAGTAAGTTTCTTAATTTTGTCAACATCTAGAAAAAATAAATCAGTATATGACGAATCATCCAATAATAAATCAGTCCGGCCGTCAAAATATCATCACAATAAATACAATATATTAATTTTATAATTAAGAAATTAAGGAAAATATTGATTTTCTTAATTTTGTTCATCATTTAGAAAAAATAAATCAGTATATGACGAATCATCCAATAATAAATCAGTCCGCCCGTCAAAATATCATCACAATAAATAAAATATATTATTTTATAATTAAGAAATTAAGGAAAATAGTTATTTTCTTAATTTTGTCAATATCTAGAAAAAATAAATCAGTATATGACGAATCATCCAATAATAAATCAGTCCGCCCGTCAAAATATCATCACAATAAATACAATATATTAATTTTATAATTAAGAAAAACAGTAAGTTTCTTAATTGTGTCAACATTTAGAAAAAATAAATCAGTATATGACGAATCATCCAATAATAAATCAGTCCGCCCGTCAAAATATCATCACAATAAATAAAATATATTAATTTTATAATTAAGAAATTAAGAACAACAGTAAGTTTTGCAATTTTTTTCATCATTTAGAAAAATAAATCAGTATTTGACGAATCATCCAATAATAAATCAGTCCGCCCGTCAAAATATCATCACAATAAATAAAATATATTAATTTTATAAATAATAAATTAAGGAAAATAGTTATTTTCTTAATTTTGTCAACATCTAGAAAAAATAAATCAGTATATGACGAATCATCCAATAATAAATCAGTCCGCCCGTCAAAATATCATCACAATAAATACAATATATTAATTTTATAATTAAGAAATTAAGGAAAATATAAATCAGTATATGACGAATCATCCAATAATAAATCAGTCCGCCCGTCAAAATATCATCACAATAAATAAAATATATTAATTTTATAATTAAGAAATTAAGGAAAATAGTTATTTTCTTAATTGTGTCAACATCTAGAAAAAATAAATCAGTATAAGACGAATCATCCAATAATAAATCAGTCCGCCCGTCAAAATATCATCACAATAAATAAAATATATTATTTTATAATTAAGAAATTAAGGAAAATAGTTATTTTCTTAATTTTGTCAATATCTAGAAAAAATAAATCAGTATATGACGAATCATCCAATAATAAATCAGTCCGCCCGTCAAAATATCATCACAATAAATAAAATATATGATTATATCAGTAAAAGGTTATTATCGTCAAAGATAACTCAGAGACTCTAGTCCAGAACCTCAGCTCATCATTAATTATTAATACAATTATTACTAAATATAATACATATAAAGTCAGACAGCCAAGGATAATATCAGATCACAATCAGTATAATTGCGAAACCAAATACCTTCATCGTCATACTATATATTATTATCTCACTTTATATATGGTAAACGACACAATATATTAATTTTTCATATTATAATTAAATAACCAATATTAAATTGTTTAATTAATAAATAATTGTATAGCTAACTATGATTGTGGCGTTGCACATTCTTCCCATCCTTTTCTTTCAGATACAGATTCAGTTGTTTGATCCCATCTTTTGCGTTTTTTTGCAGCCATTCCATTAGTTTGCAATGTTCCATCTTTAGATTTTTCAGATATTTGTTTTTCCAATTCTCTCTGAATATATTTTTGTTATTAATAGTTATTGTATAATTCAAACAATACATTGTTTTTGATCTAATTATTTTAATACAATATCAATTATTATTCACATATTATTTTACAATATCATTTACATTTATATATTTACAATATCATACACAAATTATAATACAATCATTTAATTACGATAGTTTACCTTTTGAGCCTTAAACTTTTGTTCTGTCATAACATCAGCATAGGTTCTTCTTTCAGACCTAATATCAGGTGTTTTACCTCCTACATAATAAAACATCTTTCATAATATAATATATAAAAAATATAATATATAAATAATTTCATATCTATACATTACTGGCACTACCCAACAAAAAGACAGCAATCGGTATTCATAGATTTACTTTCATTGAAATGTAAAGCAATAAGTCAAATGAACTTCGATTGCTGTCAGATTATTGAATATCAAAATAGATTTTCACATTCATTCAGATCATACGTAATTTAACTCCATTTGGATGATATCTTTTTACCTATATGTAGATGCCATTCTTCACAATACGGCAATCCATTTCTCATATTTCTTACCTAGGTTAGACTTAAAAATGAAAAGAAATAAACTAACTATTCTAAATAAATATTTATAAAGAATTGGACATGTGACTTATTTTAGGAAATTTAAATACATTTTAAACACAAATTTAACACCTCTCAAGTCTAAGCAGACATCGCAGATGAGCTGTTAGGAGATAACATAATATTAGTCTCGAGTTATATTGAGATCATACAATAATCATTCAAACAAAAATAAATAAAATGTAATATATATAAAAAGCAGTAATACATAAATGTTATTATTTTAATAGTTTAATAATATAAATAAAATTTATAATATATAATTATAATGTATATATATATATGTATAATATAAAATATATATATATGCATATATCAATAAACCAGCAAAAGGATCATGTCTTTCTGGTGTTAACACCATTTTCATTTGACGTTGTTGATATTCACTTCGCCTATCAGCAATACGAGCAGTTCTGTGCTCTTCCATAGGATCAAAATCCTTTAAAATTTATATAATTTATTAAAATTATATATATATACATATATATATATGTATTATAGATTATAAATACATACCCTTCCTTCTTTTTGAATATCACTGAGGACATTTAATGGAGCACTATATGAAGTCTTCTTTCCCAATACAGATGTTGTATATGTATCATCTTCTTCCTGAGGATAAATATATTATATTTATAAACATATTTCTATGTAATTCAGTTTTATAATACAAACATCTTGATCATCGGTGGTTCCAATAGATGTGACATAACCAGCAAACTTTCCTTCTTTAGCGACAGAATAAATATCTGTATCAAAATGGCCAGATTGACCTAGGCCAACTTTTTTACCATTAGTCGTATCATCATCACCATTCTCTTGCTCTTGTTCAAGAGATTTCTTTTTCGCTTGTAATTCTTTTACATGTGCAGCGATATCTATATAAAATAATTAAATTAATATATAATTTTAATTTATATAATTGTTTTATCTTCAAATTAAATTTTATATAATTTATATTAGTATAATAAAAATAATATTGACTAATTATAAATTATATATGTTAACTAGATAAATAAAATCACTTATACAATATATTGTATATTCAATTTTTATATAATACACATTTTTGAAAATACAGAATACATAATGTAATAACCAACACACTCAGATAAACTAAATATATATATATATATATATATAAAATGTATACCTTCAATAATTTAAATAAGATAATATAATTACTACTAGTAATTTACTTGTTTATATTATAAATATAAACTATATATGACATTAAAATAACAAATAAAATACATTATATAATTTTTACAATAATTATAAGTTTAATATTAATTTATTAAATATATAATATTATATATTTAATGGTTAAGATAATTTAAGATAATTAATATAATGTATGGTTGTTCTAAAATATGATTAAAGTTTGATACCCATGGTAACACATTATTAAATGTTTTCAAATTATATATGATGGTTGAAGTATGCAAATAAATACAAATATATTATAAATTTTTAGATCAAAATTGATAAATTATTGACATAAATTATTACTGAAACTTATACAATTTATATATTTGTTTACAATTTTATAGAATATTTCTAAATAGTATTCAAGGATGGGATGTCTGTTTATAGTATAGTATCTGTATATTATTGGAAAATCAATTTTAAATTTAAATGATTTTATCGTATTTATTTATGATCTGGAATTACATATTTAAATTGAATTTTATAATCAATGCAAAAAATAGCTTATTTATAATTTCAATATGATTATATTTAACTTATATAGAGGCTTACAGTTTAAAAAATGTGAAACAATAGATTTCAGTCAAATTCGATTGAAACCCATATACTTTATTTATAGTGTATATAAATGCGAGAAATATTAGATAATATAAAATAATTACAAACATATATACGCATAATCTAATTATGTGAATATATGTTTGTGATTATTTTATATTATCTAATATTTCTCGCAATTATGTACACTATAAATAAAGTATGATACTAAATGAATTGTTTACTACGTATAATATATATATTGAATAATCAATATTATTAAATTATTTATTTAAATTTATTTTGTGTGTATATGAAATTCATATAATAAATTATTAACTATATTTGTATTAGTATTAATACTAATACTAATTAGCCAAAATATAACACTCCTTATCTACACAACATAATTAATATTACCCAATCACTAGTATTTAAAACCAAACTATCTCATTGATTTTTTATATATTAATTATTAACACTTAGTTTTCACCTTTTAATAATACTTAAAAACACATTTGATTACATTTAATAACACCTTTATCCGAAATTACCCATATATATGTGGCGCTGTTGTTATTTTTTGTATAAAATCAAATTACACGATTTCTGGTAAGTATTATTATAATAATTATATATTTCATTAGAAAAAATATGTTGTATTAATTATATGTGCATATACAAATATATATATATGACATATTTAAGTATAATATCAATCATATCATACACAAATGTGTGTATAAAATAAATCTAAATAATTACATAATTAGTCATCCAAGTGACTTTTTGTAATATTTTACACCATCAATAATTATACCAAATCTTTAATTTTATATTCTATATGAATTATATAATATAATGTAATATGCATCATATAATTATGTGTTAACAACAATAATATAGAAAACTACTTTCTAATATAAACACAGTTTAAAACTGAATCAAATTTTAACATTTTTAAACTTTAGAATTTAGAATTTAGAATTTAACTTTAGAATTTAAGAATGTAATCAACATATTATATTAGTTTATGTTTGCGTAATACTATATAGAGTATATATATTACATTAAATATATGTATTAAAATGTACTGTTATTCGCTATATAAACAATATAATATTTAATATTATGAATCATGATCATTATGATCATCATAATTTATGATTATCCGATTATCAGATTATCGTATAATTATCATTTTAATTTTGTAATATTAAAACTTAAATATACCAGGATATAAGAGTGATATAGTTTAAAAAAGCAATATAGGTAAATTATAAATAATTGTTGAAAAAAATAACAATAATTAATAACAAATATTTAATATATAAATTACTTTATAATTAAAGTTATCTTTAAATAATTTCGAAACATAATTTATATTAATAAAATTAATATTATTATTAGAACAATCAACATTTATAATAACTATTTTAAATATATATTTACACATATAATTTATATTTTTATTAATACAGTTAAATCAATTTTAAAAAGGCCTAATACTTAATAAAAATACGTTAATTTAATAATACCTTCATGAGTAGCCATTTTATTTCAATTACCCAGAAATCATTTACAAACGAATATCAAAGAATTTTCAGAAATACAAAATCTTTGTAGATATTAATAAAAACAGATAAAATCATGGATAGAAATAAAAATGGAAATTAGCATCTAGCATAAATGTAGACATAGAGCTAGAGATAATTTCTCTCTAAATCTATGGATTTAGAGTACCAAATTGGTGAATAAAAATAATTTTTTTCATATATCTTAGATTTTTAGATATCCTAGACATTTTAGTGAAGTATTTCTTCATTTATTTAATAATTGTTCAATAAAAATCTATGTGATAGAACAACTAGATACACAACTATCCACTATGTATAAATATATATATATTTATATATATATATATATATATATATATATATATATATATATATATATATATATATATATATATTTGTATGTATATACATGATAGAGACATAATATATGTCTTCGCTATTTATATAATGAATACACTATTTATGTCCATTTCATATTTAAAGTTATAACAATAGTTACTTATTAGAATAGAGGATCATAATCGTGAAAAGTATCTGATAAACTAATTTTAATTGCAATCATCATTTCAATAAATATGATAGAAAACTTATTATGATAATTTAAAAATATAATATCATAATAATATATTATATTATGATAATTTAAAAATATAATATCATAATAATATATTATTTAATATATTATAATAAGTGGTAAGTGAACCAATATATTAAATTGTGATATCAGTGCCAAAGATCGTCCGAAGGAGTTTGTAGTATCTTTGTCAGTGCATAACCAATATAACTATAGACATAGAGAACGAAGTGACTTCGATATGACCACTTCGTTCTCTATGACTATAGATATTGAGTGAGGTAGATTGCTATTCGACGCGTCACGTGACCTATTTTAGCGTAACAGTCGTGTAGAAGAATTCGCCATTACAGAAAACCACAAAATAATATTTAATATATTTAATATAATATTAGTAAATTTTAAAGTTATATTATAATTTTCCTACTCCTAACTAATAATATATTATATATTTTGTATAAATATAGTTAATAACATTATTATTGATTTTTATATCACATAATATATTAAATCATTATACTATTATACCATCTTTCGGTCGAAATAGTAAATCTATAAGACTAAATTTCGCCGATTGATATGTTCAATATATAATAGTGAGTTTTTTTTATTGATGCTAGAATAAAATAATTACAACCATTGGAAAGATAATTAAAAAGTAATATGAGTTTCATATTTTCATTTTTTAATCAGAATAAAAATAAAAAAGTTATATGTAAAACAATGTCAAATTTATGTATATAAAATTAGCCCATATATATATATATATGTAGTTATTTGTTATTAAAAACAAATATGCAGATCATTTGTTAATTAATATTTTACGATGAATTTTTCACACATTATTCGTTTAAATATATTATATTAATATATATTATAAATATTATATTAAATTAATCAAAATGGTCAATTTTGTGTTGGTTATTTATTATTTTAATTTTTCAAATAATTTTTATATCAAATAATTTGAAGTATTTTTTATGTAATATGAATAAATAATTTGTATTAGTTTTATAATTAATTGTTTGGTAAAACATATATAATATTATTAAAAATGTAATAAATAAATTATTTAATAATTAATTTAATATAGTAATAAAATTAATAAAATAAATATTTTTAACATATTTTAAATACATTTATTAATAATATTTTCATATAAGATTACTAATTATCTATTAATATGATATATATATATATATAATATACGATGGAGGACTTTGAAGTCAAGGAAGGAGACTAGACAAGCGAATGGCGTTTTTATAGTTTATTAAGTACAGTATCGCTTTTGGTTATAGTCTATCCAGCCTCATACGCATCAAGCGTCTCTATTGGATATAGCCCAGCTAGCCCCATATGTATTAAGTGTCTCTTATGGATATAGGCTAGCTAGGCTATTACGCATCAAGCGTTTCTTATGGATATAGCCTAGTTAGCCCCATACGCATTAAGTGTCTCTTATAGATATAGCCTAGCTAGCCCCATACTCATTAAGTGTCTCTTATGGATATAGCCTAGCCTCATACACATCAAGCGTCGCTTTTGGTTTTAGTCTATCCAGCCTCATACGCATCATGCGTCTCTTATGGATATAGCCTAGTTAGCCCTATACGCATTAAGTGTCTCTTATGTATATAGCCTAGCCTCATACACATCAAGCGTCGCTTTTGGTTATAGTCTATCCAGCCTCATACGCATCTATTTTGGATAGAGCCGGGCTATAGCCCCATACGCATTAAGTGTCTATTATGGATATAGCCTAGTTAGCACCAAACGCATTAAGTGTCTCTTTTGGATATAGCCTAGCCTCATACGCATCAAGCGTCGCTTTTGGTTATAGTCTATCCAGCCTCATACGCATCAAGCATCTATTTTGGATAGAGCCGGGCTATAGCCCCATACGCATTAAGTGTCTTATGGATATAGCCTAGCCTCATACACATCAAGCGTCGCTTTTGGTTTTAGTCTATCCAGCCTCATATGCATCATGCGTCTCTTATGGATATAGCCTAGTTAGCCCCATACGCATTAAGTGTCTCTTATGGATATAGCCTAGCTAGCCCCATACTCATTAAGTGTCTCTTATGGATATAGCCTCATACACATCAAGCGTCGCTTTTGGTTTTAGTCTATCCAGCCTCATACGCATCATGCGTCTCTTATGGATATAGCCTAGTTAGCCCCATACGCATTAAGTGTCTTATGGATATAGCCTAGCCTCATACACATCAAGCGTGGCTTTTGGTTATAGTCTATCCAGCCTCATACGCATCAAGTGTCTCTTATGGATATAGCCTAGTTAGCCCCATACGCATTAAGTGTCTCTTATGGATATAGCCTAGCTAGCCACATACTCATTAAGTGTCTCTTATGGATATAGCCTAGCCTCATACGCATCAAGCGTCTCTTATGGATATAGCCTAGTTAGCCCCATACGCATCAAGTGTCTCTTATGGATAGAGCCGGGCTATAGCCCCATACGCATTAAGTGTCTTATGGATATAGCCTAGCCTCATACACATCAAGCGTCGCTTTTGGTTTTAGTCTATCCAGCCTCATACGCATCATGCGTCTATTTTGGATATAGCCTAGTTAGCCCCATACGCATTAAGTGTCTCTTATTGATATAGCATAGCTAGCCCCATACGCATTAACTGTCTCTTATGGATATAGCCTAGTCGAGTTATAGATATATGTTATATAACGATGGAGATAATAGTGACAATGAAAAGCGACAACAGTGCAAGACCCGGAACCAGCAAACACGATGACAGATATCGACTTCTAAGAAATCTTACCCGAAACACGTGTAACATGATTGCCTCTGCAAGTCTTAATTACTTCCGTATACTAAATAGAATTCATGCGTAATTGTATAGTTTACGATCCTAAAGATATCGTGGGCATAGTGAGATCGATTATGTTCTAGGCTTTTTATCACTCGACGTCGAAGCGAACGCAACGATGAATTATCTAACGTAGTTGTAGAATATAACTTGAATAAAGATATCTGGAACTTGTATGGTCTCGTCTATATTATTTATATAATATAAAGTAGTAGGGCATAACATATAGGTATACATAAATATTTGTATATAATCTTTATTTACAAATGGATAAACTCGCTCGATACCCGTCTCACTTTTTGTAAATATATTGAGTACTATTACGAATAAACTATTTCATTAAATTTTATGTAAACAATAAATTTGTTGTATCCAACAACTTTAATTTGAACAATTATATTAATAAACACCAATATATATTGCGCTATCTAATTATCTATCGTTAATATATAAATATATATATATATATATATTTATATGCAATTTATATATTATATGCAATTTATATATTATATATATACACATATGTATATATATATATATATATATATATATATTCTATACATTTATTTTAAATTATAAATATATGCATATATCTACAATGTAAATAATTATTATTATATTACTGTAAATGTTTGACAGTCAAATACACATAATTATAAATATATAACATTTATGTGCAATTTTAATATCCTTTTATGAGCGTTTCTTTGATTTTGAACGCCATTATTATGGATACACCAAACCAAACCAGTGAAATAATTATTTTAACTAATACCCACAATATTAGGCACCTTAATAAGCACGCCCAACTTTAACTATGATATATATCGGCGGCCAAGATGAGCATTCACTATTATTATAATGGCGTGATAAAATATAAAGATTCTATTTTAAAATATTTTTCTATATTCTTCTATACATGAATATTCTAGTATAATAGTATAATTATTATAACTTTATAAAGTTATCATATTTATAGAGGCATAAATTTAAAATAGAATGGCGTGAGTCGAATTCACCATTTAAAACCAATAGAGTCACTCTAAAAAGATCGCGAAATTGCGTATACATTTTATATAATTATTATGCTAATATAATACTATTTATTAGCATATTTATAATAATAATATAAGAAAATATTATATTAGCATAATATAATTAATTTACTTGTAAAATGCAATATTGGATCAACAGAACATTACGATCAACGGACAAATTATACGGACATCGATGTCCGTTTATTCATAGAGACGAACAAATAAACGGACATCGATGTCAGTTTATCGTAAATTAAATTGTATATACTATAATATTTATATATTTATAGATGTTCGTTTATCGTAAATTAAATGTTATATACTATAATGTTTATATATTTATAGATGTTCGTTTATGGTAAAGTTAATCTTACATACTTATAGATGTTCGTTTATCGTAAAGTTAATCTTACATACTTATAGATGTTCGTTTATCGTAAATTAAATGATAAACGAACATCTATAAATATATAAACATTATAGTATATAACATTTAATTTACGATAAACGGACATCTATAAATATATATAAACATTATTATAATGATTATAGTAAATACAATTTAATTTACGATAAACGGACATCGATGTCCGTTTATTTGTTCGTCTCTATGAATAAACGGACATCGATGTCCGTATAATTTGTCCGTTGATCGTAATGTTCTGTTGATCCGCAATTTATTTAGGTTTTTTGTATGATAGTTATGACAATTGATTACACAACAACAGATAATTTTATTTGAAAACATATAAAAATAATATAATTATTTGAATATTGTAAATGTGGTTTTCTGTAATGGCGTCAGTGGTTTTCAAATTGTTACGCTTTTGAGATATCGAATCACAGTCTACCTCACTCTAATGTCTATGAATATAACCTATAACCTCGAGGTTATATGATGTATTGGAATAACATAATATAGTCGGAATTATTGGAACGATATCATAATGTGTACCACGAATGTATACACGTTAAGTACTAGTTACAATAAATATATATGTTGGTGATACATATATATGAGCAACATTTGGTAATATATTTTTTAATTTAGTGACCAAATGACAAAGATTTTCCGAAGGAAAGATTGTTCACTCGACCGAATTATTGAAATAAAAATATTATTTGGAGATATTAAAAGTGAATTTATAAAAATGTTACCGAATTTGTATAGGTCAAAAGTCGATCGATTCAATCATTGTTATTTACATGTAAACTTTCAATACCGTGAAAATATTTCCTATCACTCGTTCTCCCACTCTGAAGCCCTCAGCTGCGCGGCGCAGCCTCCGCCATCAGCTCACCTTTATCTCGTACCTTCAATATTTCCCTTTTCTACCGTCCTACCTCTCCCACCATCAACTCATTCCTAAATGAATTTAGCCTATTTCTACCCAATATCACCTCTAACACAATCATAATAGATTATTTCAACATTCCCAACCCACCTATATTCCAGTCCTTAAACAAATTTCTCACCTTATTCAATCTTGTAAAATACGTCACCTTACCCACCCATGTCCATGGTAACACTTTAGACCTAATAATTTCCCCCAAAACTAATACAATTTTCACTGAACATTCCATCGGACCAATCTTCTCCGACCACTTTCTCATATTCCTTATCCTTAGTCACCCCAAATCTACCAGACCCCTCACTACCAGAATCTCACGCAAACTCCACAACTCACCATTCCTGTTTTTATATCCGATCTTTCTTCCCTTCCAACCTCAACGTCTGCTGAACTCCATACATCTTTCTCCTCCACCATCGATAAATATACCCCCTTATTTACTAAAACCTACATCACACGCCCTGACTCAGCCTAGTATATATATCCTTACCGAAACAAAATCGAATCCTTCGCAAAGCCGAAAAATCCTATCTCAAACATCCCTTCCCTACTTCACTTGCCTATTACAATAAATTAAAAAATCTCCACCGACAAACAATTTCTACCGCCAAAGTCTCTCACATCATCCAACAATTTGAAAA
This sequence comes from Osedax fenrisi, assembly GCA_964019155.1. Lineage (NCBI taxonomy): Eukaryota > Metazoa > Annelida > Polychaeta > Sabellida > Siboglinidae > Osedax > Osedax fenrisi. The sequence goes on along the minus strand of OZ025241.1, from coordinate 30,435,757 downwards.
ACTCGCTAATGACAGTAAGTCCATACACATAATTGTGCATAACTGCTTGGTCATTCCCTTAAAGCCCCTCTCCCCACTATGACCCTTGAAGAACTACCACTCATCTTTCAATGAAAAACTTTCGACAATCTTCCCACCCCTGTCAATTCTACCACTCGCATTACCTTTCCCGTCTCCCTTGAAAAATGTGAATCTCCCCCACTTGATCAAATCATCTCCTTTCAAAAATCTATCTCCTCAACCTCATCTCTTGACCCTCTTCCCCACCCAATACTAAATCAGATAATTAACACTGTTGCAACTCCCTTTCATCACATCATTTGTGGTTCACTTTCATCCGGCTCCGTCCCTCCCGATTTCAAAAAAAGCAGTCATCACCCCTATCCTTAAAAAGCTCCACCTTAATTCTCTGTCTTCCTCCAACTACCGACTAATCTCTAACCTTTAAATCAACTCTAAGATCCTCGAACGCGTAATCTCCTCCAAACTTAACACATACCTTACAACCAATAACATCCACAACATATTTCAGAGTGCCTACCTTCCCCACAAATCCACCGAATCTGCGCTAACACTCATTACCTCCTAATTACTCTTCGGTCTAAACAATAACTGTGGCTCCATACTCGTCCTCCTTGACATGTATATCCCCAGGGTTCTCTCCTTTTTAACATTTACCTCCTCACCATGTTCCAAATCTTTACCGACTACCCATAAATTTCATTTCATACCTACGCCGATGACCTTCAACTCTACCTCAACTGCACATACTCTCCCACTCATGCCCACAAACGACTCTCCTCTTGCATGAACACCATACATCAATAGCTTATTTCCAACTCCCTTAAACTTAACCACCAACACCGAAGCAATCTTTATCCACTTACCCCTACGACGTAGGCCCTACGTTACTCCACCCTCCCTGAACCACCCCATACTACTAAACATGTATACCCTCCCCTATTCTAAACATTTCCGTTACCTTGGTATACACATCGACTCCACTCTTTCCATTGATACTCACATTGCCCACATGCACAAATCCATCCACTAACCACTGCTTCCGTATAATACGACGCTCCTTTCCCCTCCCCATTGCTGTTATTATCGCCTCCTCCTATATACTCCCCTATTAGACTATTGCAACAACCTACTATTCAATCACCCCGCCTACAAACTTATTAAACTGCAACGTCTTCAAAATGTTGTAGTACGTTGCAGTTTCCATCTACTTCCACGTCATTCCTTTGATTCCATTACACATATTCTCAAACAACTACACTATTTACCAGTCTCCTACCGTATTAAATACAAAATTTCCCTGAAAATCCACAAAGCCATACATCACAACTTCCCCGTCGGGGGACCCCGACGACTACCCTTCTCCATCTACACACACCCATTATTCCAATCCACACCCTATCCTCCAGCAACTTTCTCCGTACTATACCCCACCTACACAACCTCCACTCCTCCCATATACGCTCATTTGCCTACTTTTCCCCTTGTCATTGGAACTCCCTACCCTACCCTACTCCCTACCACCTTCGAACACTGACATTAACCTAGGGAAAAATGAGAGAAATAGTATGTCTTTAGATGACGTTTGAAGGAGTTCCAACACGAGAAATAATCTCTACCATAGATAGCCGATTGTAGTTTTTTGCCGATTTGACAACGTATACGTTGAACTATAGTTCTATACCCAAAAAAAGTAAAAAGTAAAGTAAAATGGCGTAATTTGAAAATTAGCAATATTATCTAACACAATTATTAAAAAAAAATCATATGGGGGCCATTGTCCCACCGTGGATACGGGCCTTGTAACCAATACCTCCCACAACCTCGAGGTTATATATAACCTACTAGTGTAGGTATTGCTGTAACTCACTTGTAATATTATAATTTTTCCTAGGACAAATTTTTGGTAATAATAAATACAATTTATTTATAGTCATCGATTTATAGAAAGTACTAATTTTAATTACGTAATAATATACCCATGGTTAATATATTTTAGTAACTAAATGTAAGGATTAGATGTCCACACACATTTCATTATTTAGGAAATTTAATTATAAATATTTAAAATATATAAATAAAATTAATTGTTGATAAAAGGTATTGCTATGGTTACGCATAGTTTCCATCAGCTGATATTATGTAATTATTATGTAAATAATAATCTGTGAATCTTTAATCTTGATAAATTTAACAGTAATTCAGTTTATTAAATGTATTTTTATGAATAATGTTTAATGCAAACTAATATAATATAAGTAAAGTTGTATCTTATAAGACTATAGTCATTACATAAATTGATATTATAATAATTATTAAAATAAATATTAGAAAATTGTGAAATTTGTAATAACATATAATCGATATTAATTAACGATTTCATCAGATGTATTAGATCACCAAGGACAAATATACTACACAACTCGATATAACCATAAACCTGCACAACACTCGATACAATACGATACACCCTAAACCATAACAATACAATAATTTATTGAATAAACTCCGCCTCCTGTCAATCTTAGATTGAATCTATTTAAATAATGGAAATAATATCATCCTCTGTATAAGTAATCATTATTATAATAATATCATTCATAAAATATTCATAAATAATTTATTAATATGGTAAGTTTATATACATATTATATATTATATTTTTTAAATATACCTAATAATATTATATTCAATACAATGTAATATTGTTGTTATTATTATAATTATTATAATTATAATATAATTATTATACCTTACCTTACCTTACCAGGTCGAGCTTGCTCGGCAGGAAATAATTATTATATTATAATAATATAAATTATATTAAATATAATTATTATATTTATAAATATATTTATTAATCAATTAATTATTAAATTATTTATCATTATTATAGTATATTAAATATACATGGTCAAACAAATTCCTATATTTACAAAATAATGGATTTTTCTGAATATAATTAATAATTGAATTATTCAATTATCATAATTATTATGATAATGATTATGCCATAATGATTATGATAATCATTATGATTATGATAATCAGATTATGGTGACCATAATCATTATGATAATGATTATAATTATCATAATGATAATGGTTTTATTTGTGCATATGCATTTTGTATTATCATAATAATTATGAAGTGCATATCTAAAAGAAATGCTTATTAATTAATAACTTATGTATATATGAACTTATAAGCTCATTTAAATATGTAAATAACTTATTAAAATATGTTAACTTATATAAAACTAATATAAAACTTACACTCATGTGTGTGTGTGTGTGACTCACATGCAATACTGAATATATTTATAGAGAAATATTTTATATATATATAGATATATATTATATAGCATTCTATTCATATTATATATAATATATAATTAAGAACTTAGCATACTATATAGAACATATATATATATATAAAATAAATTTATAGATTTATATATATATATATATATATATATATATATATATATATATATATATATATATATATGTGTTATATTAATTATTATAATATATATTATTATTAAATAAATAGTATTATAATAATTACAAACTACTTATAACAATATGTTCAGTAGTGCATGCATGAACACATATGTATTAGTAAGTATATTGTTTACATGGTTGGCAATTTGTAGGTGATCAGGTGTTTGAGAAAATGTTTTTTTTGGGTTTTTCTACATATAAACCAAAAATAAAAAATACTAGGTTTTTTAGTTATCGATAATAGTTATGGGTTATCAATAATTAGCTGGCTAATTAATATATTCCATTATTACGATATACAATTATTTATTTATTTTAATAAATAATTTTATAATAAAAGTTATAATTTTATAATTATTAATGTTAGATGTTAACGATATAATAAATAATATTAAAATTGAATATGTGAATATATAAAATAATTATTCAAAGGATAAAATGAAAAAAAAATGAAATCCCCAAACAAATATATTCAAAGTTTTTGGGTTTTTCATAGCCATGATTGTTTATAAATATTTAATTAAATTAAAATTAATTGATATATATATTATTTAATAAAATGGTGATGATCTACATATATATACGTCATTTCCTAGTTCTAGTGATTCTGATTTGATTCGAATGTCTATGATAATTGTATTACTGATCTCACTGAATGGTTCTCTCATAACTCTCTCTCCTTAAATATGACTAAAACTGATACTATCTATTTTCGAGAACAGTTCTCCTCTATCAATCACTCATCCTTTTCTACTATCTCTTCCAACTTTTCAATCTATAACTACCCTCGGTTTCACTATAACCTCTCACCTAAACTACTCTCCAGACATTAATATCATGATTCGCACTGCCAACTATTTTCTATATAATATTAGAACATCTCATTATAAGCTTACCTTCACCATGACTAAATGTTTAATTCCCTTTCGTGTGTGTGATTTAATGTCCGGAAATGTTTGCTAGATAGTGATTTTCTAGCAAGTTAACTACAATTGTAGTGTGATACCCCGTTACTTTCCGTCAACTTTCAGAAATATAGTAACTTTAAAAGAGCTTGTTCTACTACAACTTGCTATAAAATCACTTTCTAGCAAATATTTCGAAACATTATTTCATAAAATACTGGTAATGAGATACCCCCTTAAGATATTCAATAAGAGTTTTACAGATCAATTAGTAATTACCATTTATATATCATTAATCCGAAACTTTGTTTGTGATAATTGAATTATTTTATATTTCAGATTATATGTTAGTTATTTCTCAAATTTAATATAAGTTTTACAGACTATATTTTAAAATATTTACTGTTATTTATTGAACTTGGCCCATAGAAATATTTCATTTGTTGATATTTATAATTTAAACTATTGGTAATAAGTCATCAATAATAACAGTGTCAATAATAACAGCTAATTATATAATATATTATCTTTAGAATTCAATCACTATATAAAATTTCTTTTTTGGATAAGTAAAAAGTGCAATATAAAATATATCTATTTATAAATAATATTTATATTTATATATATATTTAAACATGAGATAGAAATTCAATATTTATAATAATAATAAATTTATTAAATATATAAAATATAAATTATATATATATATACATATATATATATATATATTTAGATCTAATCATTTTTTATATAAATATTATCTATTAAATATATATTATATATATTAATACATTGTTATAATGTATTGTAAATACGATATATATATATATATATATATATATATATATATATTTCTATTTCATATGCTTGATATACATTAGGCACAAGTATCTGATATGTTCCATGCTCCTATTCACTCTAATTTGTCTGATCTCCATAACTCTAGTTACTTTATTTCAGTTATCAAAGTTCCTTACCTCTATTAATTTTACATAAATTCACTTATCGCTTAACCCCTATTGACCCTATTTAAGTTTACATAGTACATTACCCCTATTCATTTTTCACCAATTGACCGGTTATCTTACCCTTATTAAATTGTCACCAATTGATCGAATGCCTTGTCCCTATTCACTTTGTTACAGTTGACCGAGCGCCATTTAATCGTGTTTGACTTTGACAACACAATCATCGAAGAGAACAGTGACCTTCACATCTGTAAACTGGCGCCCGAAGGTAAACTACCGAAGCACATTAAAGATCTGTACTCCGCGGAAGGGTGGAATCACTTTATGCAAGAGGTAGGTTACCTCCCTGATCACATGATGATGATTCACAATCTCTATTAGCGACGATCACACACATATATATAATGATTAACTAATTATATATCTGTGGCCGAGGATGGATGGACGAATGTCCTCTATTTACCCTTATAATAACTATTGTTCTGTTTAAGTATATGTTTTCTACGCTGAAATATATACTTATAAGATATGAGAATTTATAATATAAATAATAAAATAACAGTTTTTAATAATATTCATAAGACGACCATCCTTGCCACTATTAGATACCGCTGGTGTAATGAAAGCATTAATTCTACGTACAGGCAAAGTAGATTTGATAGTTAATGTATGTAATATTGCACAAAATATAGGAAATAATATTTATCGGAAACAAATTTTAAGAATTTTTGTAAATTCTAGATTACAATTTTTGAGAAATTGTTCTAATATTTTCACAATATGAATAAAATATCCATGTAAGAAAATTGTCTACAATCTATAAGCGATTTATTATAGTTATTTAATCAATGAGTAATATTTACTTATTAATGTTATTAAATATAAGAGTGTGGTTCTACAAAATATTAGAGTAGAATTGAGTTTCAAGGCCTGCGTCTTTTACATTTAAAAATATTATCTGAAATATAAAACTTTTTAAAGTATAGGCGATAACCCCTTCTAAACCTAATTCTACTTTTGTGATACCGTACCTTTAATAGTAGTAACTCTAAATATGAATAGTAGTGATTCTAAATATAAATAGTTATAACTCTAAATACGATTATCGCACGCGTTTATTACTGTTAACGTTAATCGTTACCCCTCCTCCCCCGCACCATACGTTTGGCTCGTCCAGATATTCGACTACCTGCACGGCTACGGTACACACGAGGTAGACTACCGCCGCGTGCTCCGGGAGTGCACCCTGGTGGCGGGACTGGCGGACCTGATCGCGTTCCTCGTCGACACGAAACGCTTCGACATCGCGATCATCAGCGACGCTAACTCTGTGTTCATTGACGTCATACTTCAGCGGTTCAGTCTCACCGACTCATTCGATACGGTTAGTCATGTGACCACAGCCGTGTTGGTGCGAGGAGGTCACGTGGTGGTGGCAGGTCACATGGTAGTGCGAGGTCACACGGTTATAGGTCACATGGTTTGGAGGTTACATGGCTAAGAGGTCACATGGTTTGGAGGTCACATGGTCCCTATTCACCGGGTTCATCGTATAGTAAGCGATACGGTGTCATGAGATGAGAACTTGCATATTAGTCTAGTGGTAAGTAACGTGGCAGGGGAGTCACATGACAAGTCACATGGTATCTCATTAGGCAGCCATACTGGTCAAGTATGAAATACGTGGGTTGTTACTTCAGCGGTCACTATATATGATAGTAACAATGGTTATGATAATAGTAATACTAATTGTAATGATAATTATAATTATAATAAGTCATAAAGTTACTATGTTTACTATTTGATTAGTTTGCTCATATTTAGAAGTATACTATTATATAATTATACCTTTATATATATGTATATATTAGATTATTTTCACTTCCTTGATATATATGTATAATAATAATAATAATATTTATTTATTGAAACCACATGTATATATATATATATAATATATATATATTAAATACAATAAAAATAGTGGATACAAATGGACCCCTCAAGAAGAAATAGACTTATACATGTTATAAATAAGTGAGAGTCCCTCCAGGACAATACAAATAGTAATCTTTTTATCTTGTGTTTGATATAACGTTTATTAAGATCTTGATAAACACAAGCTAATACATATATAGATAACCTCTGCATACCTACACACACACACACACACCCCTGCACCATGCCCTACCACCAGGTGTACACAAACCCGGCTCACTTCGACTCGTCAGGAAGCCTGCGTCTACAGCCCTACCACGAGCAGCGGTGGTGTTCCCTCAGCACCGTTAACCTCTGTAAGGGAGACATCCTCGAGCGCCACGTCAGTAAGAAACTCGAGGCGGGGGTCAAGTATCGATGTTAGTCGTCAGATAGGTGGTGTGTATCTGACCAGTGGTGTGGATCTGTTTTAGTTTGACCAGTGGTGTGGATATATTAGTCTAACTTGTCATATATTTAAGTTTATTAATCTATACACACTATAATAGAATATTATCTTAAACTATAATGGCAATTCTATTCTATTGATAATATATTCACTCGTCTTTGAATAAACTATGTTATATAATAGTACATCAGTGTAAATATCATAATAATTTCACTGATATCATGGTATATGTGTATGCATATATAATTATTATATTTATTTTTAATTCTTTGATACCTATATATATATTTAGTTTTATTCATAGATTAATAAGAATAATTAGTAGTATAATAACAATTATAATTAATTATAATTGGGTATAGTATGATATGAGTGTTGTGTGTATACAGTAGATAGTAATTAGATATCCAAATCAGTAGTACGGTACAGTTTTAGATGTGATCCGTAATCTTATTTAAAGACAAGTGTATGATTAGAAAACTTCTCTTTTACACTCGTTGTCTCGAGTATTTAATATAAGTATATACTTTTATATATATATATATATATATATATATATATATATATATATATATATATACATATACATAGAATGAACTCTTGATATCTCAGATACATTTGTCTGTCCAATTGAATCTGAGATACCGGGAGTTGACTGTATACGAATAAGAAAACAATAACCTAACCTACACCTACCGCACAATAGCCATAAGTTACGTAGGAGATGGTTCCAACGACCTCTGTCCCAGTCTGCGATTGGACGATGAAGGTCATTGTTTCGCTAGGAGCGGCACTAATCTCGCCACTCAGGCTGTAGCTGCTAAACAACGTTACAAAGGTTAATATCATACAGAGAGGGAGATGTAGGGGGAGTGAGTTAGATATAGAGATAGAGGGAGGGGAGAGTATGTGAGAGATATGATGATGATGATGATATAAATAAGATAATGATAATATTAATATCGATGATGATGTTGATGATGATGATAGTAGTAATATTAATTGTGGTGATGATAATAATTACACGATATTCGAGTTGATCTTATAAATATATAGGTACATATTGAATAATAAACATAATAACATTTATAAAATCTTTTTTTATTATTGTACACTAGAACCTCCTATCAATAAGCAACCTTTGTAATGTGCAATATAGTGTATCCGCACATATAGGCCTAATATATAGTTACCTACATAGTACAATATGTGTACAGTGACCTATGAATAGCAGTAGGCCTACATAGTGGAACAAGCTCTTACTTATCTGGTTCAAGATTACATAAGCACTTTTTATATAAGTACATCTCCCCTTACACATCACCACCTATATTTGCATGTATGTATAAGAGTGTGTGTGCATGTATGTATAAGCGTGTGTGTTCATTTTACTGCACAGCTACTTTTATTACCATTTCTCATACACATTATAAGTTGCAATATAGTTATACGCAATATATAGACATTTGATATAGTCGTTATTATTATAGTGCATGATACTATTCTATTTTTCTATATATATATATACGTATTTTATAATAACTACTATAGAATCATTGAATTTATTAATTATATATAAATATTGTAAAATCTAGAAAATATAGTGGATATACATGTTATTTTATGGGATATATTAGTTATGTTCAAGTTGTCTATTATTGCAAGGAAATTAAGTTATAAGTAATATATTTACTAATTTTTACAATAATATCTTTAGAAATAATTATTTAAAATAATCTCGAAAAGTATATATTATTATTTTTCCATATTATTACTCAATTTAAATATATTAAATAATTAAATTTGTTTACATTTATACAATACATAATATATCATCTTATATACGATATATGATGATGGCATCAGGTAGTCATGTAACCTATACATTATAAGTGTGTTAAAATGGTTACTATACAATTTATAGTTTACATAGATTTTAATAGAAATAATCAAATGCAATCAGTGATCTTTAATTTGATTATTTATTGCGAAATCGTCATAGAAACCATATAAATACATTGCATAGTAGCATTATAACTAGTATTCGTGTCATTAATATAACTAGACATATATGAATAGAAAATTCAGTGTAACAATTTATTTTCAATTATTATTTTCATGATAAATTAAAAATATAATCTAATGGCTTTAATATCGTGGTTCAATATTAATTATATAATTCATAAATATGTCTGTTAAAACGTATAAATAGTTAAATTAAATTAATTATTTTTTTAATACATTCTTTTAAAAGTTATATAAATTACTGTTTAGTAAACATATAGTATACAAATATTTGACATGTAGGAATAATTAAAATATAGCTAGATTAGATAATTACAAGTTTTTTTACAAAAAATAATATAAATATATTCTATGATTTATTTATACAATCATTTATAATTTATTGTTAAATATCAATTAAGATTTACATATTAAAATTAATTATATTATCAAACATATGATCGCAAGTTCGATACTTGAATTCAAAGTTCGAAGTTCGAAACCGAAATCTTTTTCAAAAGTTCGATACTGTTCGAGTTTATTTACAGCACTACATAAATAGTGTTTACTAAATTTATTTGAAAAAATAAGATTGATAAATTTATATAATGAATTATCAATTTATAGAATATTTATCGATAACAAAAATTTAATATTAACCATGAGCTACAGACTAGGTTTCTTAAAAAGAATTATATTTGTATAGAATGTTCGATTACTATTTATACATATATTTTTATTTATAATTTTATATTAAATTTTATATCAAGATATATTTAAGAAAATTAAATTGTACTCTATAATAATAATAACTTAATTATGAATTCACTTATACATTAAATAATTTATCCTGAATTTAATGATATATTATTTCAATTATTACATATATTTAGGGTAACATAATTCTACTAAATCTACTTATAAGTAGTATAAATACGAGTAGCTAATGTACTGAATTCCAACACACATATTGCACTGATGATGTCATGCTAGTCCTCTCTCTCACACTACTAAGTCTACTAGGTACACACACACACTCCCTCTAGTTCATCATTATTCTCGCTAAGGTTGATGTTTTCCTCTGAAGAGATTCGTAGGCGATGGTAGTTGCCAGTTTAACTTTATTTACACTAGCGTATACCCTTGTTATTCACATAGAGATGTGATTGTGTAGCAGGACGGACAGTTGATACACTGCCTAGATACAACTGTAGTCTGTCCATGCTACCACACCCATAGTATACATGTCCTCCATGTTCTATCGCACACAGGTGAGAGACCCAAGACTAACGCCTGGACTGAGAAAGTGGAGGACGCCATTATGCAGGCCAAAGTACACATCTGGACGAATGGCCTCGATATCATCGAGACCATAAAGACCAAGATCTTGGTGTAGAGACCACCGTAGTACGCCACTAGACTACAGTGTATAGTATACGGTATATAGTATACACACCCCATAACGGAGGGGTGTATATTGATGTTAACCCTCGATTAGTGCAATATAGGAAATTGAATGTATTATACCATAGCCATTATTGAATGTATTATTGTTATTTATAGGCACTATATAACTTACATTATTAAGCATTCGTGTATTTTGTTTAGTAATATATATCTATTGTTCAATTTATGAGATTCGCGTATATTTATAATTTATAATATTATAAATGTTGTTTATTTATTTAATAATTACTATTATTAATAGCATACATTATTATTAATATTCAATATACTATACTATATATATATATAATATATATATATTCAAACAAAAAAATAAATCAATTATTAACACTTTTTATGTTATATTATTTCTTCATAAAACAAAAATATAAAAGCATTGTTAAAATATGTTGATTTCATGAAATTTAAGTAATGAAAATGTTGATCAATTGATCACTTCTTGTTGATGATTTTCACCTAGGCATATGAATTAGCCCTGTGCTTTGGCAGAAACGTAAATCCATCAGGTACAGGTCCCAGTAACATCTCACTGTGATAAGTAGTAGTAGTATTGGTTAGGAAACATGTAATACAATACATATAATAAATATATATATTGTATACTAGTCTTAATTTAAAAAAATTTATATTAATATTTATTTAAATAATAATTCTTAATAATATAAATATGTAAATACATACAATTTATTTATTTTGCACATTATTATAGATATAATTAGTAATTATTAATACATTATAATGTGTTAATTTACATCATTTATATAAAAAAAGGTACTAATTATATGTTTACTCAATATTATGGATGATCCACTAATTTCATACAAATCAGATTTTTTATTTAATATCAATTATTAGATTTGTATTTTTGATAAATATAAACCAATATATATATATGTAAATGATTTAAAATTAATATTTTTTATTATATTTATTTCGTAATATTAGTATAAATATGTTAATTATTAGTCTATATTGATTATGTAGGTAATTCTAATTTTTATACTTACATTGAATTTAACTTGTATTTCCCAACAAGAGTATTGTTGCTTATTTACAATAGTGTATTCTTATATACTAAGATATTAATAAGCTCACATATTGTACATAATAATGATTATTAACAAATATAATATACATTAGATTCTACTTTGAATATTGAAAATAAAATTAATATTGAGATAAAAAATTGAACTATTATATTAATAACATTAAATATATAATGCATTATTAGTGTGCAGACATCGAAGTAACCGACAATTATACCTAATTGCTACAATTATACCTAATAATGTATTCTATTTATAGGAACTATAGTTCGTAGAATAATAATAATACAATACATGATGCTAATTAAATATGATTACATATTGCATAGAATTAAGTGCTAATTTAGTTATACATAAAAGGAGATATTTTTCTTGGAATATATATATGACAATAGTATATATGTTGTGTAGTGTACCTTATTTTAACCCAATCCGAGCAGTTGGAACTCGCCATCAGAGTTTCGAGGTCATTACGACCTCTATAGTTGGGAGGCTTATCGTTTATCTTCTGGGGCAATACCTCCAGTAGTCCTACGGGTATGTATCTGTGGGCGCGAGGTAGACGTATTAATGTACGCGCGTGTACACAAAGGTAGACGTATTAATGTACGCGCTCGTACACATAGGTAGACTTATTAATGTACACAGAGGTAACTGTGTTAATATACACGCTCGTACACATAGGTAGACTTATTAATGTACGCGCTCCCTACACATAGGTATTAAGACGAATTAATATAAGACAAGACGTATTAATAGATGGGCGTGTACACAAAGGTATACGTATTATTGTACACCGAGGTAGACAAACTAATAGTAAACATGATGTTAAAGCGAATGAGATTTATAACATCTTCGACTGCGCGTGAGATACTAGACACACGCACGAGACCTGTGCAAGAAGCTCAGATACTCGAGCAGGAAGCGCCGAGTGGTAGCCACACCCCTTTCGTCGCTGCCCCAATGCTCGAGTCCGTAGTCTGCAAACTTCTTCAGGTAGTCGAGACGTTCTCCGCTAGAGATGTCCCAGGTACGCTGCTCCTTGATCTCGGTGAATATCCACGGTTTGATGAGGGCCCCCCTGTGTAGAGGTCAAGGTCAGTAGAGTGGTAGGTAGTGAACGGCGTGATTATATTCACTAGCGTATAATTACGATACGGTTATTTGGTATATGTTTATATTCTCGATTACGTATTAATTTTAATGATATAGATTAAGAATAAATGTAAATGATATAGATTTAGTAATTAATTTTGGTAATAAGATTATTTATTTAAATAATATAGATTATGATAAGAATACACTTATATAATGAAATAGATAGAAATAAATGTAGCTAATTCACAATGTTCGTAATACTATGAATAGTGTATAAACATGTATAACTTAAAGTGATGATAACTACATTACTTATATCATATGATACATGTTATATAGTATAGGCTGATATTTACAATAGGTTATTCAATTATTATATTGTTAAACGGTACTATGTATTTCTCTAAACATATAACAATGCGGCATCGTCGCTAAGCGACGATTCTACGAAATTAAAAAATAAATGCAAGATCGGAAGACACCAGTTATACTAATCTTTTATTCCTCTTTAATATGCACTATCAAAATGTTACATTGTACCGTGTTATCATATATTAAAGTGGATTTATAAATTAAGATTTTAAATTAATTCGCCTCTAATAATCGATAGGTGGAGCTTTTTAATAACATTAGTTTCATCCAATGAGATTCATGGTTACCAGTAATTTCGTACGATTTATTTTAATTTATTTCATAATTATACAATTCGTATACGAATATATATAACTTCTTTTATTGAGAGATGAGGTATTCCTATAGGGCTAACTCCGATAGGGCTAATTCAGATAGGGCTAACTCCGATAGGGCTAATTCAGATAGGGCTAACTACGATAGGGATAATTCAGATAGGGCTAACTCCATTAGGTCTAATTCAGATAGAGCTAACTCCGATAGAGTTAACTCAGATAGGGTTAACTCAGATAGGGCTAACTCCCATTTATTATGTATATTATATTAATTTCTCAATATTTGTTTTTTATAACATAATTAATTTAAATCAAATAAATAATATATTTCTTATTTACTCCTAGATCATGCAATTTTTTAATAATAACTCATAATTATCAACTATCCTCACATACACCGGGCCAAAACAGCTAATATATATATATATATATATATATATATATATATATATATATCCATGAGCATTATACTAGTTCTATCAGATAATCTCACTTATTTAAGTGTTCTATACTTAAGGGCCGGAGTAACCTTGCCGGCGTTTACATGTAAAAGATAGGGAAAAATAGCTATTTTTTAACAGGCTATATCTTTTCTATTTATTAGTATTTTTATCTAATTTTTTTTAATAATCTAGATTACATTCATCTCTAGATATATAGTTACATCATAAAATAATAATATATTATTAATTAGATAAAAGTTAATTATAATATTAAAATTATTTAAAAATAAATTTATTACCGATTTTTTAAATTATTTTTCAATTAATTATATTAATTGATTATATTTACGTTAGCTTACATAAATATATAATAATAACCATATATTAGGTATATATTCAGAAAATTTTATTAAGATTCATAAAAGAGTTCAAAAGATATAGACATTTAAAAAAAAAAAATCAACAAAAAAAACACCAATGATATAGGCATCTAAAATTTTACTTGCATGTTTTCTAATTATTAAATCCCACCATTTTGAATAGGTGTATGATTAAACTTCGTATTTGAGGCACTTATGTTTAATTGTATATGATATATTATACATCATTTTAAAGAAAATGAATTACATTTTAATATTTCAATATAACAAAAATTTCCCTACAAAATAAAAATGAAGGTTACGCCGGCCCTTAAGCTTGCAAGTGTAAGTATTATTATTAGACATAATAATTATAATTATTCTAAAAAAAGAGAATAAATTAATTTACTCTGTTGTTGTACATATAAAAATATTTATACTCTATGTTTACATTCTATTGTTTATACACTTTCAAGAGCATATTCTCTTAGTGGATTTTAATATATAACACATTTAATCAATCAATAAAAATTCATAGTAATTTTTTAAAAAGCAGCAGCTACACAATCTCATTAATAAAGTACTCTTTGATACTAATCTCCCCTATAACCTCGCGATCATACACCCTGCGACTCCTGTATCCTCCCTATGACGGGCGTAATCTTCGTAAGACAGGATGTCCCCATTGCCGTAGACGGGCATAGTGGTAGCAGCGGAGGCGCATTGGTCTATGTATGACCAGTCTGCTTTCTTAGTGTAGCGCTGTTCTCGTGATCTGCCGTGTATCTGTGTATGGGTGTGAGGTGGTGTGAGTGTTGGTGTGTGGTGGTTAGTGCACGCATTTGTGCAAGTAATCGCTGTTATAATAAAAGAAACCTAATTAAATCTATTTAATATGTGTAAATATTCACAATCAGGGGTGTTTAGAGTGAACAAAGTCGCGAATGTGGTGCCACTTTACGCCACCGCCTTAAGGGGTTGAACATCAACAAAAACAGCGCGATATAGGCCCACTTTATAGCCCGATATCGTTGAACATCAACATCATGCGGTTTCGAAGTTAACGGCTATACAGATATTGGGTAGCTTACTTTATGTGTACTTTTATATATAACTTACCTATTATCTTTGAATTGCCCGATATCGGGTATATTGTATAATATAAATAATTAACAGTGCGATGTTTCGCATGTGCCTTCACGCATTCGCCGCAGACTAACCGTAACCATGGATACCCCGAGCCGTTCCAGCGCCGGTATAAGTTTGTGGGCGTTCTCGTGCCCCTTGCCTTCGTAGATGCCCGTCCTCAGTTTAACGGTCAGCTGAGGGACGTGACCTTGAGCAGTAGCTGCGTCACCGGGCGGCGCGTACAGCTGGCGACTGATACCTCGGACGATGTTCTCGAGGCGATGTTGACGAGCCATTAACCCCGCCCCTTCTCCCTGTACAGGGGGGTGTAGATGTTAAGGGATGGTGTAGTGTTATCTAGCCCCTTCCCCCAGGTGGGTGTGTATGTGTATAGGGAAGAGTATATGGTATAGGGGTGGGGAATATGTTATACGTTAGCAACCTTCACCCTGGTAGGAGTGCGTATATGTGGTTAGGGGAAGAATGTTATATATTAGCCCCGCCCCTTTTACCTGTGTGTGTGTGTAGGGGTGGGGTACATATTATACATTAGCCCCGCCCCCTCGGCATGCATATATTTGTATAGGTGTTATTGCATTGGAAGGATGCATGTGTATTATGTAATGCATGTTTTAATCAACCATTCTTATATCATTCTATAAATTATATTCTGTACATCTTAAATTGTACTTTGTGCAGAGTATTTTGTACATTATATGAACAATATGGAACGTATATTAAATTATTAACATTTAAAGGTGATTGTTAATTATAATTATATACATCACATTATATATGCCATGGTTCATACGTGTGGTGGTTTCAGATTATTGAATTTAAAATGCCGATCATATGTGCAACATCTTTGTTCAATTATCACATTATTGCTTACTTCTAATTCAACTTATAATTATCACATTATTGCTTACTTCTAATTCAACTTATAATTATCACATTATTGCTTACTTCTAATTCAACTTATAATTATCACATTATTGCTTACTTCTAATTCAACTTATAATTATCACATTATTGCTTACTTCTAATTCAACTTATAATTATCACATTATTGCTTACTTCTAATTCAACTTATAATTATCACATTATTGCTTACTTCTAATTCAACTTATAATTATCACATTATTGCTTACTTCTAATTCAACTTATAATTATCACATTATTGCTTACTTCTAATTCAACTTATAATTATCACATTATTGCTTACTTCTAATTCAACTTATAATTATCACATTATTGCTTACTTCTAATTCAACTTATAATTATCACATTATTGCTTACTTCTAATTCAACTTATAATTATCACATTATTGCTTACTTCTAATTCAACTTATAATTATCACATATTGCTTACTTCTAATTCAACTTATAATTATCACATTATTGCTTACTTCTAATTCAACTTATAATTATCACATTATTGCTTACTTCTAATTCAACTTATAATTATCACATTATTGCTTACTTCTAATTCAACTTATAATTATCACATTATTGCTTACTTCTAATTCAACTTATAATTATCACATTATTGCTTACTTCTAATTCAACTTAGTATTATCACATTATTGGTTACTTCTAATTCAACTTATAATTATCACATTATTGCTTACTTCTAATTCAACTTATAATTATCACATTATTGCTTACTTCTAATTCAACTTATAATTATCACATTATTGCTTACTTCTAATTCAACTTATAATTATCACATTATTGCTTACTTCTAATTCAACTTATAATTATCACATTATTGCTTACTTCTAATTCAACTTATAATTATCACATTATTGCTTACTTCTAATTCAACTTATAATTATCACATTATTGCTTACTTCTAATTCAACTTATAATTATCACATTATTGCTTACTTCTAATTCAACTTATAATTATCACATTATTGCTTACTTCTAATTCAACTTATAATTATCACATTATTGCTTACTTCTAATTCAACTTATAATTATCACATTATTGCTTACTTCTAATTCAACTTATAATTATCACATTATTGCTTACTTCTAATTCAACTTATAATTATCACATTATTGCTTACTTCTAATTCAACTTATAATTATCACATTATTGCTTACTTCTAATTCAACTTAGTATTATCACATTATTGCTTACTTCTAATTCAACTTATAATTATCACATTATTGCTTACTTCTAATTCAACTTATAATTATCACATTATTGCTTACTTCTAATTCAACTTATAATTATCACATTATTGCTTACTTCTAATTCAACTTATAATTATCACATTATTGCTTACTTCTAATTCAACTTATAATTATCGTGATCATTTGAGGGTATTTATCAACTTATGATATAATACGTAGTAGGTATCTGTAAACTTATATATATATATATATATATATATATATTGAATATAATACAAATGTGTAAACCATTATTCTTTTTTTTTCATTTATTACTTATTATTAAATTATTGTTTCGTGTCATTTTGTGTGTATTTAACATTCAATAAACTATAAATCTATATAAATAGTGGATACAAATATATATATATATATATATATATATATATATGTATATTATAAGCGAAACTCGTAGATATATCAATTAATGTTGTATACATTTATAAGCACTAAGTATTACACAATATAAATTGATATATCTACATACAAACTTAAAGTAAATGTATTGTGCCATGCTCGATTAATTGCATAGCCCTAGCCATGTTAATGTGGGTGTGTTTTATAATAATACGTTTCATATTATTAATGTGTAATGTATCTCCATTAAAAGGAATGCCACTGGGTGATATTGAGACATTCTTGATTCTGTCTCTCACCCGATAGGTATGCTATTATTATTATGTTATATGTTATTTCAACGGGTCTTTGATTAATAAAAGTATACATGAACATTCACTTTGTTATATATATATATATATATTTAACCTTTTATATATATATTTATATATATATATATATATATATATATATATGAACTTATGATATCAAAATATATGAAATATATAAACTTATTATGTATAAATACCATCGATATAAAGAAAGTGGATAAGCAATTGACGCACGCAATGCATGTAAAAGATAGACACGTGAATGACACTTTTATCGTTAAATTAACAAAATGGTATCAGTGATTTTGATTGGATATTAGTCATATTATATATGTCAAATATTGAAACAGTAGTCTTTTCGTCGAAATAGATTGAAGTGACTTCTATCTATTTCAATGGATTTAAATTATAAATATCAATAAAATCAATAAAATAGTATTATAACTTCAATTTAAATACACAAAATTACGAGGAATGTTGATATTATGTATTTTAAAAATATAATTTTATTTTTAGTATAGATAGTACATTAAAATTGGTAGTGATTATCAATATATATATGATAAATACATATTATTATAAATAAAAAGTAGTGGGCCAGATAGTGGGTTTCGACTGCAGCGCTCGTAGCGGATAGTGCCATACACTACATTCAATTGCTTATCCACTTTCTTTATATCGATGATAAATACACGTAATTTTACGATTTGTTTTGATAAGTTTTTATAATTTATTTAGGCGTAGATTTACGTTTACTTCATTAATGGTTTGGAAAATATATATAGTCTATATACATTTATTTCAATAGAGTAAAGTTATGTCTCAATACAAGTATTGTTTACTAGAATTATGTTTAATCAGATAAAATGAGAAACGAATATGAAAAGAACTAGAAAGATTGAATTTTGAATTGTAGTCTATAAATCTAAATTTATATAGACATATCAACATCAATATTTTCCATTTCAATTGCATACATTATCACAAGAAATAGAACCAGTTCTAATTTTAATATATTGTAATAATCGTATACAAAATACATACAATTGGTGCATTAACCTAGGTAATTTCACCCGATTGCAATCCATTGATGTAAAGAAAGTGGATAAGCAATTGAATGTATGGCACTTTGCGATAGAGGCGCTGAAATTGAAACCTACATCTAACTTTCAAATAAATATTTATTTATATTTATATTGATTATTACGCTCAAGTTTAATGTACTATGTGTACTAACAAAAATAGTTATATATATAAATAAAATATATCAACATTCGTTATAATTTTTTTATTTAAATGTTTTTGAATTTAAGATATAATACAATTTTATTGACTAAATTCATAGATATAGATAGAAGTCACTTATTTATATATTGAATAAAATCCTACTGTTTTAATATTTGACATATAACATGAGACAAATAATATGACTGAATAAAATCAAAATCACTGATGCAATTTTATTAATTTATCGATAAAAGTGCCATTCGTGCGTATCTATCTTTTAGATGCATTTCGTGCATCAATTGCTTATCCACTTTTCTTATATCGCTGGATATGTTAATATAACTAAGTTCTAATAAATATAGTAATATCTCTGGGTTAGTGAATACTTATAATATACACATATACTTCTATTTAGAATATATATTTCTTGAGATTTTAACAAATCCTGTTTTAATTATAATAAATTTGGTTTGAAATATATCTATATTTATATTTTATATACAATTCATCTATAATATACTTATAATACCCATATATAACATTAATAACTGTATAACAATATGCTGAATACACAATGCAATACCTTCTTGTAGATAGATTCGATAGGACAGCCGCAGTTGATATCAATGAAGTCACAGTTAACATGTTCTCTGATCAGCTGGGTACATCTGGTCATGGTATCCATGTAGGATCCGCACAACTGTGTAATGGGGGTGGGGTGGAGGTGGTATTGAGGGTGGTGGTAGTGGTAGTGGTGATGGTGAGTCACTATTTAAACACTCTATCCACATTTATCACCAACACAATAGAGAGAGAGAGAGAGAGAAAGGCACACTGACAGTGTTTCTAATGTAATAGGGCTACATAGGACTAGATAGGGCTCTATAGGGATACAGTACTATTAAAGTGCATACTATTGTGTATAAGACATGTGATATTGTAATGTTGACAATGTGATAGGTTACGGTGGTGAACGGAACTAGATAGTTTACATCGCCTACACAGAGGCTGGGGATGGGGCAAGGAGATGGATCCGGAAGTAGGAGCTGATGGGAGGTGGTACCGGAAGGTATTGTAGTGGAAGTATACGATGAGAGGAGGTGATGGTGTAAGAGAAGGTAGGAGAGAGGAGGTGGAAGTCAGAAGTTGGTGGGGTTTTAGGAGTGGTGTAAAGAAATGCAGTGGGTGAAGAGGAGGAGGTGAAATGACATTACGCTATAGTGACTATAGTGTAGTGTTCCCAGGCTATACTCTAGTCGATACTATAACAACTATTTATTATAGAACTGATTGTATTGTGTGGATATTGTGTCTATTATAGCTATAATTGTATCGTTATACTATAGTGCCTCCAGTCTCTATTATAGTAGCTCAGAATCTACTATAGTAGTTCAGGATCTACTATAGTGGCTCCGTGTTCTACTATAGTGGCCCTTTACTATAGTAGCCACATACTATACTATAGTAATACACTAGAGTACGACCTACCTGAACCCCGAATATCTTCTCTGACTCGTGTCTCTTCAGCCGTATCCACTCGCTGGGCTGAGCCTTAAGGATCGGTACTGACAGGGCCATCTCCCCGCATGTAATGTCTGCTCCCAACCCCACGCACACCCTTCTGAAGGGTAGGTTACCCACGGTGGTCAGGGGTGCTAGGTAAAGCTTGTCTCGGAAGTCAACGCGATTGTTGTTGTCGGCGCGGTCCTTTATCATCACGTCTTGCTCGTGCTGGTGGGGTGGGGTGGGGGGGGGTTAAAGGGGGGCGGGGTTAAAGGGGGTAGGGTAAATATTATAGTAGTTGGGAGGGTATTACTTTGCAAAATAGTATATATATATATATATAAGAGCGTGATTTTTTAAATGTTATTTATCATTGCTTCTTGTTCGTACCGTGTACAGGGGGTTGTTATTATTACATCGGAACATTCACACGTGCAATAGAATATATATATACGAGCGTGATTACATTAATGTCCTTGATCATTACGTCCTATTCGTACTGGGGAGGGTTAAAGGTTATAGAAGTGGTGCAATTATTACACACATACACACACACACATCTCATTAGTACTATGGACGGGGGGTGGGGGGATAAAGATGAAAACCAGGGGTCTCACGCGAAGTGATTTTATGGAGATTGGTGATCTAGTGTGCAACGATAATACATACATATTAATGTGAATCATTATTTTAAAATAGTAGAATTTACACCTAAACAAAGCACTCGGTCTGTTACTATAAAGTATACTATTACTATAAGTATTACAGTAAAGATTATAGTAATGATACACTATTATTACTTTGGCGCAAGCGTAATAGAATATATTGTATTAATGTCCTTTATTATTACGTCTCATTCGCATTGCAGTCGTCATGATGATGATGATGATGGTACAAGTACAATAGTATACATTACATTATACATGCATACGCACACACACACACACACACACACATACACATAGTCTGGCATGCTGCCAATGAGCCCATATGTTTAGATTACGTTTACAATTAGATTTGATATCTAGAATTCAATGAACTGTAGTAATAGTGGAATAATGAGACTATATGATATAGTAACACATGCTATAGTAACATGTTAGCTGTCATACTATGATGAATGTTTGATGTTAACCAATTTAGCTTGAAGCCTGTTGAGTTCATCAGATTCCGGATGTTTCTCAGTTTTACCATTATCTTTGACTTCTGCTTTACTATCTTCTTTGGATTCTGTTTTACTATCTTCTTTGACATCTACTTTACTATCTTCTTTGTTCTCAGTGACCTCGGTATTCGCATATTTCACTATGGTATCATTTTTTCTCAAAGCTAACGGATATTTCATATATTAGTATATCATATTTATTATATTGTTGATATATTGCTGATATATTGTTGAACCCCGACATACCGCCCAGCTCGGGACTTTGTGCGGTATATCAAATATAGAAGATATAACATGTAATAGATGGACTGGAAAACTGTTCCAGCTTTAATTGATGTTATATCAAGGTATATAGTGATCATGAGGGGGCTATCAAGGGTGTACTGTATGTGTGTATATAGTGATCATGAGGGGGCTATCAAGGGTGTACTGTATGTGTGGCATATACGGCATCATTCACATTACTTCTGTTGTTTAACTATCGCATATATACATTTATGTAAAACGCACCCTTAGATGGTTTTCACTAATAACCATATGGTTCTAATGTCCCTATGAAGCCGTTCAAATGTTAATACATCCATAATTACTAGATTTTAACTAGAGCCGATCATTTTGTATACACAATTAAGATCACTTCTAAATATTATTTTAAGTCTTATTCTATGGGTCCGGGTGGGTATCGAACCCATGTCCTACTGCCCAAGTGTCCGATGCCTCGCCCGTTGAGCCGTACGGCCAGTTATGGACTAACATCTTAACTTGGTGACTATGGAGTTGAGTTCGTCGATGACAGAGTTAGCCGACTTGAAGTTGTACTTCTTCTTCCACAGTTGCCGTTGTATGTCTCCCTTACCATCTAGGGAATTCCACGTGCTCCTCCTGTTGATGAGGGAAACAAGAGTTTAACGAACACACACATCGTGATAGGTTACACGTGTAACTTGCACACATAGTTCTCCTGACAACGAGGTTACACGTGTAACTTACACACATAGTTATCCTGGCTACGAGGTTACACGTGTAACTTACTTATGCGTGTATACAATGTGTGATAGTTAAGCTAATGTCTATTTATTCAGCTCGTTTCGTTGTTATTTCTATTTTAATGAACTTACTTTCATTAAATAATATTAATTAACTGAATTGAAAATGACATACAATTATAACGTAATTATAAACCAATATTTGGGTTATATATAGGATATCTACAAACAAAATATTTTAATATTAAATTCCAATATAAAAATTGTGTATTTAGTATTTTATATATATATATATATATATATATATATATATGATATATATATATATACTAGATCGGAGTGAATTTTGAAATAATTATGGCGATCTGGTTATGTGTCGCATAGTGAGGCAACGTGAATTATTGACATTATTGAACTCCACATATAACGTTACATCACTATCGCGACATATAACGCATCACCCCCTCCTACACTCACCAATTGGTCTGACCACCTACCCCATAGTTTTATTCTAACCACTCCCGATACTAACATCCTACCTTACTAACCCTAGTTGTACCTCTAACCCCCACTCCTCACTAACCCCTATGTTGACCCCCACCCTCACCCTGGTAGTGCTAACCTATCAGCGTCGTAGACCTCATCGCTCACAACTACTACTACCCTAACCCCCTAGTTAACCTCTGACCTCTACCGACGCTAACCTATCAGCGTCGTAGACCTCATCGCTCACACCTACTACTACCCTAACCCCCTAGTTAACCTCTGACCTCCCCTGACACTAACCTATCAGTGTCGTATACTTCTTCCTCACACCTACTACTACACTAACCCCCTAGTTTAACCTCTCCCAACGCTAACCTATCAGCGTCGTAGACCTGCGTATTCACGATGTTAGCGAATGTTTCGGGATGGAGGTGGTCGTCTGAGAACAGACAGGTCACGCCGTACGAACACTTGCCCAGACTGTGGTAGCCGCACCGACCGATGGCTCCATCTATAGGTGAGGTATGTAAGTAGGAGTTTAGTACAGTGCTAGGTCGCATTCATTATATCGAGGAGATAGCATTCTCGATACTTTCAATAAAATATAGAGATATATACATTGATCTAATGGCATTATTTACAATAATATGAAAATTAGTCGTTTATAAGAAAATGAATAATTTAAGATATAATAAACTTTTTCCACATATTCGTTTAGAAAACAATAATATTTTGCCCTTAACATACAATTAACATTAAATGAATGGAATAGATTTACATACAAGAGTAGGTCTAAAGGGTATTATAACATGGTATGATAGAAAAGCATTGTTCTTTTATGTTATAAAATTGATGAATGTGCCATTGTTATTGACACAGGTTGAGTAGGAGTAATTATGGCTATGATACATATCCACTGTTTAAAACATCCTTATTCTCTTGCATTCTTGTAGTATATTTAATTGTTTGTTAATCATTATAGTATTATTTTCTAAACTAATATGCGAAAAAGTTTACTATATCTTAAGTTATTCATTTGCGTAATACTTTAAATCTATCATCATAAGGTAATAACAAATCACTTATTACAATAATACTATTACATATATGCATTTATATATTAAATCAATTATAATGATCTATTAAGTATAAAATTTATGATTCATATGATTAAAGATTATATTCGACATATTTTAGAATATAATTATAGTGAAATATTTAAAATATACTAAATTATAAAACTTACATTAAATATATATACATGATTATTAATTGTTGATTGTAATTATGTAAGTAAAATAAGATTGACTATATCGTAATGAGATGTACA
Source organism: Osedax fenrisi (assembly GCA_964019155.1). NCBI lineage: Eukaryota > Metazoa > Annelida > Polychaeta > Sabellida > Siboglinidae > Osedax > Osedax fenrisi. The sequence goes on along the minus strand of OZ025241.1, from coordinate 30,410,190 downwards.
ATATATGTCCAGTTTGTAATATGTCTAGATTAAACAGTGAACAGTAAATAAGAGAATCTCTAGTGACATCTGTAGCACTACAGAGTTAGTAGTACTAATGCCTCCTATAACCTCCATTAATGAGGTTATCGCCCATGATAACCTCTAACGAGGTTATAGGAGGTCTTGATCTGTACTTGGCGTAATTCGATTGGTTTGCAGATCGAAGGTCCGTATTTTAAAATTAAACTCAATTTAGAGTAGAATAATACCCACCAGGTGGCAATAACTTAACCCAAACCAATCACAAACCAGCATACACAATCTATTACACTATTCACAAACAGCGACACCTATATTACTTATTTGTAATCAGTTCAAATGTACGCGGTTCGTGCCAGCTCGACGTACTTACGTTTCAGGGGATTCTGAGAAGGTTTGTTGCTCATGTACAGTGGTATGTCGTGGCTGTAGGCGCAATCGTCTCGGTCACATTTCTCCTCCTTGATAATCTGAGTGGTGTACGGTGTGTGTGCCATAATGTTGGCATAGGTATAGGGGCGGAGTTATTGTGACTAAGGAGATACCGCAGGGTTTAAATATGAACAAATCTATGAAACTCGTCCGAAAGTTTTATATAAACTATTATTCCGTTACACGATATTTAGTATACGTTAATAAATTAACGATGCAATTTATCTAGAAGTTAACAAAAAATATTATTTTACGACACATAATTATAAAAGTAAAGTTTATAAATTAATTATGTATTGTGTGATCTAACTATTATAATGGTTTATAAATTTAAATTATTGTATTACTGATTTAAAACATATTTGTTTACATTATGACCAGTATCAGTTAATATGGACCAAATACTAAAATAAATAAAAAAGCATAACAATTGATTATTTTGGACCTTTTATTAAAACTTCAAAATACATTAATATCCATCATAATTTATGATTGATATTATATATTTAATAACTAACATATTATATACCATACTATAATTTTGTTATTGTATAATATATAAATAATTATTTATATTGATTATATTTAATTATAATTGATAAGAGACTTTAAAAAATTATTTACAATATATTTTATAGATTAAATAGTATTAATAATATTTTATGATTATATTAATTTACATATATAATGAACCATATATGGTTCATTAAGGCATTAAGGTATACCTTCCAGACTAATGTTATGAACATTATTCTTGAAATTATTTGTTATAAATTTGACTAGACACCAGACATAGTGGTTTCTATACCACAAGTAAATACTTTTATTTGTTATATTTATTAGCTCGATGCATATTCGAAATTGTATGGGAATCCTTGGAACCGTCAATTGTATGTAGATATATGTGTGAAAGTTCTGCTCTCACTATAAATCAATGTTATCATTTAATATTGATCCATTTGACAAACTGTATGTAGTCTGTATAATTACTATAGTAATTTAAATGAATATACTTATATATTTAAATACCTAATATGTAGAAAATTAGAAATAATTTGTATTCCCATAATTAAATTGAGATATCTTGAATATAAAATGTTATCATATATTTAAGTATATATATATATATATTTATTCGTTATATAATAAACATGTTAAGATTAAATATGCAATAATAATTTGCATTTTTAAATACTTAATAATAAGAAATATTTATTCTTCACAATACAGATTTGAAAATTACTATAATTTTTAATATGATTTATACTGAATAATATCCTATATATTTTATGTTGTATCTATGTTTTATTTTATACTTGTATGTTTTAATTGGTTTAATTTTTTAAATAATATACATATAAATTAAATATAATAAGTTAAAATGTATAAATTAAGAGAATAAGTTATAATCTAAAAATAAAATAATTATTTTGAGATTTTTAAAATTCTTATTATGGGCTTTGTCCCATATTAACTGGACCTGTTTATGACATACTATATATTATACATATTTATTTTATATTTATAAAAAATTGAATGAGGTTTACTTGAAATAATTATTTTTCACTACCCATATGCATATAAATGTAATAATAGATACAATTATTATAGATATAAAAATATATGTCTAAATAAATGTAAGATTTTATATGTATATTAATATGAGAATAGTGAGTCTATCTTTGTATATAAACTAGTGACCATAACATTAATATATCCTTCATATAAATAATACAAACAAAATTAGTTCAATTCATTTTATTTAACATTAATATTGAATATACCTATCTAGTAAATGCATGTAAAATTGCTTGCTCTGTGCTATTTCATCAATAAGCAATCATCACCTAACTTTAGCAATATTACACATAGCTATAGACAATCATATGGATACAAATATAGAGTGTGTATTACCTATGAATTAATGATATTTATTGTACTTATATACTATACATAAATAATTAATACATAAGTATAGTTATACAATAAGTAAGGAATCCTGAAATAGCGAGATACTTGCGAGAGAGGTTTTCATCTTCACTACATTATACTCGCACACAAGCAAAGAGATGTAGCCTAGGTGATAGTGTTTACTCTGACCACACCTTCTTAGTGACAATACGCACTAGCACATATAGTCGTAGTAGCGTAGGTTGTTGTAAGTGTTAGTTTATCTTGCCCGATGTACATCTAATAATACATAGACCTATAGACGCCTGCATTACATTATTTAGAAACACACACACACCCATATATGCGTGTGTCCGAGTGTGTATAGTACATCTGATAATGTTGACTAAAACCATCGGTCGCAACACACGCGAGTGACTACTAGAGATATACCTAGGGGCGCTGGAACGATGGTGTGTATGTAGGGGGGGGACCAACCAATCAAAATACATTTTGTGGTAAAAGTGGGGGGGGGGGACCAATACATGTGAGGTACCCCTAGATTAGATAGGGAGACATATCCCCCCGTTTCAATGCCCCAAATCCACTGACCCCTTGCTCCTAGACGAACGCTGTAGCAAAGGACGACGATGGACGTCCTCCTTCGAAACGGAAGTGACGGCCATCAACCTAGCTATTCAATGGTTAGAGGACCAAAGCGACAAACCCTGCTTCGCAATCATCTGTTCGGACAGCCAGTCCACTCTCGCTGCACTTGAAAATACCGGCAACAGAGACTCTTCCGCCATTTCAGCGCTACGGGCCGGACTGGACAAGGTAACCACCCGGATACACTTACAGTGGGTGCCTAGTCACATTGGCCTCACGGGCAACGAATGGGCCGACGTCGCGGCTGGCGTTATTGCGGCTGACAGATCCACGGCACCCGAGCCGTATATATCTCTGCCCGCAGCGAAATCTGTCATCAAAGCAACGATTATAGACCCCCCTCCCTCTGACCCAAGAACGAAGGCGATCTACGGCAGCCAAAGAAGCGACGTCCCACTGAGTAGGAAAGAGGCAGTACTCCTCGCCCAACTCAGGAGTGGACACTGTCAACGTCTTGCTGCCTACAAACATAGAATCGACAGCAGCACATCGCCGATCTGCCCCCACTGTGAAACAGAAGAGGAGACTATTACGCACTGGCTTACAGAATGTCCGGCAACCATAAACAAAAGAGTACGCGAATTTGGGGGTGCGGCACCCCCACTATCAGTCTTGGTGGGGAACCCCAAGGCTGTACTATCGTACGCGCAGGGACTTTGGTCCCTGTGAACGAGCCGCACCCAACAACAACAACAGTGACTACTAGAGATATACCTAGGGGCGCTGGAACGATGGTGTGTATGTAGGGGGGGGACCAACCAATCAAAATACATTTTGTGGTAAAAGTGGGGGGGGGGGACCAATACATGTGAGGTACCCCTAGATTAGATAGGGAGACATATCCCCCCGTTTCAATGCCCCTAGATACACTACATCGCCTTCGAGAGTGAATTAACCTCGCTAAACCACTCCGCTAGCACACGTTACACGTGTCGACTACCCGGGGGATATGCTCTATCGCATTCGAGTTAGCACACTACAACATCTCCGTCTAATGCTGCGGACATTGTTGTACGCTGCTTTTTGATTGGATGAGTTATATCGCATAAGCCACGCCTCTAGAGACATAACATGTTACATCTCAGCCTAGCTGACATTTTCGGAGTGACAAAAACAGAGGTGCTCAGATTTACGAATATCTCTATAGGGAGACGTGGCTTATATGATGTAATAATGCGTCCAATTAAAAAGTAGTACGACATAACGAACACAGCGTAATCAAAGATTTTTCTAAGGAAAGATATAACTCTTACGCGAAATCGTGTAATTCGAATTTGTATACAAAATACCCTGGTGCCACCTATATCGGGTTACTTTTAGGAACTATACGTTGTTTATAATGTAAATTCGTATCAAACTATACACTTTTAAAATGTTAAATAATATACTTTAAATTAGTATTTATATGATGAAAACTAAGTGTTCATTACTAATATTTAATAAACAAATATGATATGTATGTTTTAAATACTATAAGAATATATTTGGTGAGTAAAAGCTAATTTATATTGAATGTAATTTAATAGAGGAATGTAAACATTGTTGTATGCATACAGAGCTGAACCTTAATCTATTTCAGTGATTCGATACTACTGCTAGCAGCGGTAGGGGCTATTACTAAATTACATTGCATGCATAGGGAGTGTGTTATATCTTTGGCGTATACGCTCTAATAAGTTATAACTCCAATTATCAATTGTTCATAGTTTTCCATTTATATATGTCACTATTATATAAATATACTTGCCCTACCGATTAGTTAATATTTATTAGCGTAACATAAATTGTATTTATTAGTTTCGCTTATATCCTAACAGAATAATATCTTGGTGTATACTGATAATGAGATTTATACATCTGATATCAGTTATTATATTATGGGGGATGTTAGTGTAGAAATATTGACATTTTGGAGTTTTACTAATTTTATTTTACGAATTCAGATTAAGTTATATATTATTTATATCGTATGAAATTTAAAAATAAAATATACTTTACAAGTATTCTAAAAGATAATTTTTATAGAAAGGTAAAAATGAAATAGATATTTTAAAATATTCAATAATTTATATAACCATATATTATATATTTAAATATAATTTTTATATATATAATAAACCACTTTATTTATACATATGAAATAAATAGAATTATCAAAATAATTTAATTTGTAAGCTGATTTTCTTATATGGACATGTAGTTATATAAATATAAACAATTATATACGCATATTATGATAATTTTTAGAAAAAACCTAAATTAATAATAAAATACACATGTCATACATGATATTACATTGTATATATATACAGGATATATCCTTTGTTCGTGTATATCTAGTTTATGTTGCTAATATTCTAAAATGGTAGAACTGGATACAGATATAGTAGTATAGCAGACACAGATTCATTGCCTTTCAGTGCCTCTTAATCAAATATAACATGTGTATAGTTGTTATTCAGGCTATTAATTACACATAATGAAATTATTTCATATCATTAATTTAAAAAATCAAATTTCAATTGTTCCCCTTTCAACGAAGCCCAGACCAGGCACTAGAATTGTTAGTAACAACTAGTATTGTTATCAGGAGATTCCTGTACACGCTGAAACCGTATACCTAATAACTATTAGATCACTTATTGATAGACATTTCTTATATTTATTTAGATAATGATATATTACGGATAGTTTATATATATATATATATATATATAACAATTATAATTATAATGTATTATTTATAAATTTCAGTAGAAATATTTCTTGTGTAATACATCATTTTATATTCTATTTCTTGTATTAATTATTAAAATATTAATTGTCATCGTTAGAGTCCTGTAATTTGAAATTATTTTAATTGTAGTCATTAAAATTGATACTAAACTCAATAATACTTTGATAACAAAGTTTAATAAACTAATATTAACATGTGGAAAATATCTACAAATACAATTAAGTTTAAATTTTTAGAATATCTACATTAAATTAAAATATGTATTAAGTTATATTATGTTTATTTAGATCACAATATATATGATTATGCAACGCTGTAGTAAATACTAGTCATTAAACTGTGTATTGATTATAATAATGTAAATAATGTAAAATTTTTTAAATAATAATAGTTTATTTAGTTAAAACTAATTTATAAGATTTATATAGATCATCATAACTATATAATAATGATGCTGAGCCTTTCATTTTCAGCAAAAACTGAGCTAGTGTTGAGTAGAATTCATATCCAAAAAACTGAGCTGAGCCTTTACTCTTTCATAACGTAACTAATACTTTTTAAGTTCATATATATATATTTAGCTATATATTTTACAATTTTCTGTAATTTATTTACTGTGTTGTAAAATATTATTGATATATTATATTATACCAGTGATGAAATTGGTGAAAAAATGGTGAAATTGAGACTGAAGACTAAATGATGTTTTGATAAGTGAGACTGCATCGATTTAGATTTGATTACGATTTAGATATGATCATCATTTACATCACCGCTATATACTATTACTTAAAGGTAATAGATAAACTGCCATGTAGTGTTTTTAATCTCGATAAATAAGTAATCTTATAAATAGAATGTGAATTAAAACTTAGCTATATATTTAAATATTTATCTATTTATTTAAATAACTAGAATACAACACATTTGAATCATATTTTATAAACAAAATGATAAATGATAAATGCCGAAGATAATATGCAACGTAAATAAAATAGTACGATCAAAATATACTGTAACGTAAATAAAATAGTACGATCAAAATATACTGTAACGTAAATAAAATAGTATGATTAGAATATACTGTAACGTAATGACATAGTATGATCATAATATACTGTAATGTAATGACATAGTATGATCATAATATACTGTAACGCAAATAAAATAGTATCATAATATACTGTAACGCAAATAGAATACAATCTGGTGAGATCACCGGGATATCACCGGGGGTACCTGGAATTGAGGAGTGACATCATCGTTTTATGTCGGTGCTGGTCTATCTGTTCCTTGGTGTGGATAAAAGCGATAATTCTGTCTAGTCTTTCTGTGATCTCAGAGTAGGGGCTAGGAGATGACCCCGCAGTGAGGTCAACGGGGGTGGGGGTGAGTGAATCGGCTAATTGGTGGAAATTCTTCTGTATAGTCGCGTAGTGATTCTTATTATCAGTGTTATGTATTGCGTTGTAATCAGGAGATGAGTTATTCTTATTTCTGTGTATTCCCTTAGAATCGGGAGTGGAGATATTCCCATTGAGATCAGGAGTGGAATTTTTGTTAATCCTGTATACAAAGGAACTATTATAGTCATTATCGCTATCTTCACTTTCATCGTCATTATCATCACTGTCATCTTCATTATAATATAACATCTGATCATCATCACTATCATCTTCACTATCATTTTCACTATCATCGTAATAATCTTCATTATCTTCACTATCATCACTGTCATCTTCATTATAATCAAACATCTGATCATCATCATCATCATCGTGCCACTCTTCACTATCACCAACATCATTATCTATACTGTCGACGTGACTATTCCCCACGAGGTGATCATAACTATCACTACTATCACTACCGCGGCGGAGAACCTGATCATCGACGCTATTACCGGCGCTGTCGACGTACACCAACCCGTCGACAATCACCCTACGATCACCACCACCATCGCCCTTACCCCCGATGTCGCCCTTACCCCCGTCGCTATTACCATCGCTGTCGACGTACACCAACCCGTCGACGATCACCCTACGATCACCACCCTTACCCCCGTCGCTATCACCATCGCCGTACACCAACCCGTTGACGATCACCCGTTGACGATCACCACCACCGTCGCCCTTACCCCCGATGTCGCCCTTACCCCCGTCGCTATTACCATCGCTGTCGACGTACACCAACCCGTCGACGATCACCCTACGATCACCACCCTTACCCCCGTCGCTATCACCATCGCCGTACACCAACCCGTTGACGATCACCCTACGATCACCACCGCCGTCGCCCTTACCCCCGATGTCACCCTTACCCCTGTCGCTATTACCATCGCCGTTGAGAACGCCCTTCGAGTTGACGTCGTCCCTAATACATCTACTACCGTTCAAATAGCTATTCAAGTTATACGTTCGGAAATAACGGCTGGTGTCGATGTCATCCTCGTCACTGTCGTCGTAGTCGCTTCCCCCTCTTCGCCCGCTGTCGACCCGTCTAAACATCGTCTGCGAACCGTGCAGCACCGATACGAAAGCCTCGACGATAGCGCCGACGTTGGCGCACATGTCCCGCGGCACCTGTAGACTTATACAGCAAGGGTTGATGTTGATCGGTTCGTAGCGGTCGGTCGTCGACCACGGAGATTCCTTCGCCATTATCGTGAACTCTGCTCCGCGCTCATTCGTGTCGCTCGAGTCGACTTCTACCTTGATGTTCGCGTGCACGACGCCGGATCGGAGGACTTGGCGTGGCGGGGGCGGGGCTAAATAGCAGGCGTGGTCTACTAGAGCCGTCGCGGTGGTCTCGTAACGCCACGATATCGACGACAACGACTCGAGGATCCGGTGCCTCGTTCGGTCGTCGATGTGGTTCTCGCGTTTCTTTTGCCAGTAGTCGTGGTGTAAGAGTTGCGGTATACCTGATGGAGGGATGGGAACGGGGGCTACACACGATTGTATTACGATAGCTGTGCTTATCTAAATCGATAGTTGAAAGGTATCTATTATTTCGGGTTGTTAAATCGATCGATGAAAGCTTATCTAGACAAATGAATGAATATATAGACTGTTGTACATTTATCTAGACTAAGGTACGCTTATCTACATAGTCGAGTGTCTATTGCGCCTATCTTTAATGAGGTGTGAAGAAAATGTATATCAAAGAAATAAATGTATTTCTTTGTAAGTTAGGCATTGAATATGGAATAAGTCTATATCGACAGTTAATTAATTAATTACCTTTACTCGAAACACAATCATAGAAAATAATGCTCATTTCATGTATAAACCCAACACGCTTGTTATGCTCATTTCCTTGTATCTATATATTGAATGATATTACAATTCTGAATATTTGTGCTTTTATATATCTATATAGTATTATAATATTATACTTTTTACTGGAAAGAAATGGAAATATATTGGACAATAAAATGATAAGTAAATAAATGGCAATAGAATAACCGATATATTAGATCATATGTCTATGGATGAAGTATCAGGAAAGTAGACCTAGCAGTATATTACTAGGAGTAGGTAGAATTAAGCCAGAAATGTTTAGAGAAAATACAACGAAAATGGCTATCCTATATTAAAACGACGTTAAATACCAAAAAGTAGGTTAATACCTATATTCAGGGTAAGAACTAAAAGTAGGGTAAGACATAAAAGTAGGGTAAGATCAAAAAATAGTAAAACCTATAGGTAGGGTAAGAACTAAAAGTAGGGTAAGATCTTATGGTAGGGTAAGACCTATATTCAGGGTAAGACCTAAAAGTAGATTAAGACCTAAAAGTAGGGTAAGAACTAAGAATAGGGGAAGACCTATATTCAGGGTAAGACCTAAAAGTAGATTAAGACCTAAAAGTAGGGTAAGAACTAAGAATAGGGTAAGACCTATATTCAGGGTAAGACCTATAGGTAGGGTAAGACTCGCGGGGGCGGAAGTAAACACAAACGTTCCAGTAGGTACCGCCTAAATCTATTGCAGAATCGTCGTAGGTTCAGCACCGGCCTCCGATAGCCGTACTCCGCGAGCACCTCGCTCATACGGGTCAACATGTCCACCTTTATGTACTGGGTTGGGCCGTGGTCTAGCAGGTATCGTAGCCACACGCTGACCAGAAGGCTTTTCTCGGCGCAAGTCATCTACGGGTTTAGGAGGGGGCTACCGTTACGCCGGGGGTGGGGCGGGGGCGGGGTATGGGGCGGGGGGAGTGGTTCCGCTCTAATAGTATTTTTATTTAATTATTTATAGTTTATCGACTTCAAAAACACGTGGTGAATATAGGCGTCGTTAGATAATAAAACATAAAAATAAATAGAAAACGAATAATAAAATAGAACGAATTACGACGACTTAAAATGGAAATACAGTTTACGTTTAAACGATGAAAGCGATGTTACACGACGAATATCATAAGGAAGTGAATTGCAGCTTTTCGGAGCAATAACCGAGAAAGCTGATTCAGAGTATTATATCGTATACGGTTAATATTGATCCATTATATCGGCTATGTTCAATTTCTTACCTTTGTGTTCGAATTCTTTACTTAATTTATTAATTTCTCCATATTAATTTATATATTTTTTTTACAATATTTAAACGATATTAAGAATTGCAGATTTCAGCCGAAAATTTACGTTAAATATACAACATTTTTACTATATTTATATATATATATATACACAAAATGAAAATAAATAGTTGACACAAAATATATAATAAATAACATTGAAAAGAAAGATAACATTAAATACATACGAATAGAAATCAGAATAAAAATGCATATTGATTTGGCAAATATAATAATAAATAAAAAACATAATAATTATACTAATTTATATAATTATTAGATTTTATATTATAAATTATATTATATAAGTATTATAATTTAAATTATATATTTTAAATTGTTGATTAATTTTAAAATATAAAATGATATTTTATATTTATTTGTTATAATTATTCAATATTCAATAGGTATTAATTAGTATTAATATATATATATATACATTATATAAGTACATTTTATATATTTTTTTCAAATTTAATATAATATACAATTAATATTGTACTATTATAACAGATTTTAAAGTGATAAGTAGTTCATTACTATTTATTTATTATGTAGTATCTTTAGTTTAATATATATATAATATATATTATCCAATTTATTATATTACTAAAATAAAAATTAATAATTTACCATTATTGCAAGTATAAGTGATAAGTATTATATTATTATTTGTTGAATTTTAACATTTTCTGTTTATATATGTTTTACATTTATTATACCTTTAAAATATAAAATTAATAATGAACTATTATTACATATTTGAAAGTGAGTATTAAATTATTTGTTTGTTTATATTAAATACAATCTATTAATATAATTATTTGAAAAATAATATAAAAAAAAATGTAATAATTTATTTTAAATAATTTTAATATAATAATTAACTTTTCTTTATTTATAATAGATTTAATATTTTACGATGTACCTATTTAACTAGAGATGAATGTTATCTAGATTATTAAAACAAAATTAGAAAAAAATAATCATAAATAAAAGAGTTATTACCTGTTAAAAAATAGCCATTTCCCATATTTTTTACATGTAAATATCGGCCCTAAGCCATTTCATTTATTTATAAGCAGGTTCATAATGTGTTCAAATGTATTATATTCTCAATATAGTATTTGTATACATACATATAATTACGGTGAAAGTTTAATCTTCGGTGATCTTTGGATTTAGTACTATAGCTCAACATTTAATAAGACTTTTCTAGATTTTCAACTATTTCCATTTTAATGTATTAAATAATGTAGTAGTATATAATAAAATAAATTAAATACATTTCTATACAAAATATATACATGTATATATGTTAATATGTTATATATGTTAATTATATATATTATATAATATATATATACAATTTCTTTGTTATTTATTCACACCTTTTTAATATTTAACTCAAATATATTCATAACGTCATTCCCTGAAGTATTATAATATGTGAAAGTAACACTAATTTTGAAATAATATAAAATTATAATGTCTTGATAGTATTGAATGGATATGAAATTGATATACACTCAACTTTTGATATCCTAGAAACTCAATATCTCTGATATGTCACCGCTGTAAGTTGGTTTAGTATCTAATCACATATATGTCTATCAAATTTCTATGTGTACATCGATAATTCAGATAAATTTCTTCGGTTTAATTTCACTTGAATCCTGAGATATCGAGAGTTAACGGTATTGTATATTAGGGTATTGATGGTAACTAATATCGTATTACAACTTGATTATTTCACGTTATTAATGTAACATTATTCTATAGTTTTCTATAGTTAATTATTGTCTTTATATTATCATTTTAATTAATAATTAGTAAATTATATAATTTATTTGTAGTATATTTATTTGTAGTATATTAAACAAGCCCTCACCTCCTTTTAGTAAGCACTCGGCGTCAAGAATAACGCTGTTAGGAAAATAAACCCTGCGATAATACCATAATTGATAATCATCGTGTACTTTGCTATCTGCTAGCGGCATTATTAACGATGAGGTAGGTGTTAATAACCCCGCGCCCTACCCGCTACTAACCCTGCCGCACAGTTTATTAGAGGTATCCATTTTCGGGTCCCTACACCTTTTCTTGTTTCTGCCTGTAAGGGGTATTTTACCGGGTAAATGAGTATGAAGAGGAGGAGGAGGAAGAGGAGAAAGAGGAAAGGGGTATCGATACATTAGGTATAAGATCACGGTAAGCAGTAACAGAACTCTTAATGTGAGCTATATGTAGTACTACTAGACTACTAGTCATTTATTCAATGTTAGCTTAATCTAGCTCATCGATGTCTTATATCTAATAGACTTCACTATAGTAATATATATATATATATATATATATCATTTACATGTATTAGTCGAATCATTACGTGAAAGATATAGCTAGTAAACAATTAGTTCATTATTGATAATCCAATCGATTGGATACGATATATAAGTGAGAATATTATGTATATATATATCTAAATGACGCTGAGATTTATTTCAATGTCTCGACTCTATACAATATAAGGGATACGTTCCCGCAATGCATTCTGGATGTGTACAGCGAAATAGGCCAATTAGCGACGTGTTTTAATTTGTAATCGTAGATTACGAATAAATAGGTTATATCCATTCGCCGGTGTATAGAAAGAGTACTCTCAATCTGCAATGTCGTATGGTTAATCATTCAACTGTGACGCGAGTGTCCACTAATAATAGAAAGTGTCCCTATCTTACGTTTACCAGTGTAGTAGATCTATTAGTAACTATGCGATGAGATAATCGTGAGTTAAGATAAGCCACATTTTATGATTGTATTTATAACATAAAAATAATAGATAAAATAGTATGATTTACTTGTTGGATACATAATGTACTTTAAAGGATATATATATATATATATATATATTATATATATAATATATATTTTTTGTAATTTGTGGGTCCTTTTATTCTCGACCAGGAACTTAGATGAAGATTTCACTTTCACTTATGGCTATAATGTCCCTTCGAAGCCGCACACACACATAGGGAGAGATGTGATCACGAGCAATCCACAGCGTGATTACCTCGAAGCCACCACTGACCTGTGAACTGAGCCTTGCAGACTTTCTTACTGAAAGGTTCGGAGACATCAGTGTTCGGACGTTTAATGGCGGTGGCGGTAGTGTCGGTGATGGCGGCGGTGGTAGTGGCGGGAGCGATGGTGCTGCCATCCTGTGATGGACCCGGTTGGTACTCGTTCAGCCTTTTCTTGTGGTCGACGATTATGTAACTGAGCGAGAGGGGGTATGAAGATAAGGATAGGTATATTATAAATCGGGAATAGAGGGGCGATTGGGTAAACATATATAATAGATAGATATATCGTTTATTGAGTGTTATATATACGCAAAAAATGAAACAATAATTTAATAATAAATAATAAAAAAAAAGAATGATGATTTACACAAGCCATAGTAAATACTATATGTATTATAAAGCGGGGGTGAGGGGGAAGTATTGGCATTCATTATCTTTTCCCGTGGACAACGATAATAAAACTGAACATGGGGGAGGGAGATGGGATAAGGATAGACGCATTATAAAGTGAGGGGAGAAGAAGGGTGGGTGCATTATAAACAGGGGGTGGGGATGATACTCGGAGTCTATTCATGCGTCAACGAATATGTAATTAAATAGGGGGAGAGGTGGCATGGGGTAAAGATAGGCGTATTATAATGCGGAGGACCTGGTTGGGACTTTGATACCCTGTTCATGTGGTCAATGTCTATGAAAATAAGTGGGGGGGATGGGGTAAGGATAACTAGGTTAAGGGGCTAACACATGTTTGGCTATAATTGCCGGAAAATAAACAACATTTATTAGATTTTATATATCGCCTGCAAATTTCTGGCGCTATTTTCCGCAATGTATTGCTAATAAATTGTAACGATATTCACCTTTAAATGATAAAGTTGTTCTTATACAGCAATTATACTAATGTTAAATATACAAGTGAAGTTTGTGTATATATTACGTTTTAAGGAATATAATTTGCAAATAAATACCGCATTCGTATACTCTCATAACGGACGAGTGATAAGTGAAGCATGGACGTAACTAGATAGAGATGGGGCTAATGCACGTCTAGATTATACTCGTTATATATACTTACTTATTAATCGTCATACATTATTATAACATCCAGTAATGTTGGAATACGTATTTCAATGATTATATGCATGTGTAATTAAAAAATAAATATTATTTTTATGAACAAATTTGTATATAAATATATAATTATTGAATTATAAACATACATTAACTTTATAGAACATTATACAAATATGGCATTATTTTAAATTCTTAAAATATTCTTATTTTTATATTTAGTCAATATAATTTATGAATGTAAAATAGGATATTACATTTCAAAGTAGTTTAATCATTATTTAGAATTTACCCTAACAACAACATCGTCGTAATAAATACATAATTTAGTACATATAATTAGTCAATTAATATAACACACATATATATATATATATATATACATATATATATTGGTTTAAATTTATCTTTATTTACCATAAACAACAAACAGAAATTACAATTCTTTAACATAGTTACATTGTAAAGTAGACACTATTACAGAGTGGTGCCGGATCTGCTACTGTGGCAGCCAACCCATGGAACTAGACCATGAGCGAGGAAGACCACCTGATTCATATATAATGACTCTGGAACGTGATACCGGTCTACGAGAAAATGATCTACGATCGACCATGATGAATCGTGATGTTTGGAAGTCTATAACTGTCCGGTATTCAAGAAAAAGAATCCTGAAATAAGCGAGTAAGGATTACAGAGTGATATCACAGGTCAATATACCTATCCCAATGATACACCTATCGATTACGACTGTGAATCTAGAAATCACTTACATATATGCAAATATTATATACTATATTAGCAAGGACATGAATGATATGCATATAATGTAAAAAAAATGTACGTATAGTTGATTTTATCATATTGCTTAAATATTTAATATTCCAGAAGTACATATTTGAATTCAATATAAAAACTAATGTAAAAAGGAAATTTTAAATAAATAATTTCAATATAATTATATTAAAATCATAATATAATGTAATATACATTACATTATTCACAATTATGACAATGCTTTAGTAGAAAAATATATTTTAATTCAAACCGAATTTATAAATGAATTCTTTTATAATAACATATTAATATAAAATACAAATTATAACAATGAGTGCAATTTTATTTGACAAATAATATATATCTGATATCTTAAAGATAATCTTAATGACTCAAAGATCGAAATTATTGAAATATACTACTGAAAGGTATCTATTTCAGAGTAGAAAAATTTATGTTTGCATAGAAGGTAGCAGAAATCATGTCATTGATAATATTTTCTTAATTACTATGATTGTATATATTTAATTTGACACATTTTAATATATAATAACTATAAAATTTATAATTTATAAAATATCTCACACTTTAATCATTGGTACCGATTTCCATATGAATGAATTTATGAATGATATTTGAAAATATTATTTTATATAATAATTATAATAATTATAATAATTAATAAGTATATAATATAATGATGTATTTAATTTTACATTTAGTATAAGAAAATATCCCTAAAACCCTAAAAGGCCTAAAACAACATTTAAAAAATGAATATATAATATATATAAATATATTATAATAAATATATTATATTGTTATCAACTTGTAAATTTTATAAGTAACTATTTAAAGGTAATCCATAATTATAAGGATTACCTTTTAATAGTTACTATGATAATAAATATAATATCGCTTTTTTTATATAATTAATGTTTAAAATTGGTTGAATTATTATTCATACTTTAATGAGATATTTTATTTTATAAAAATTATTAACATAATTAATTTATATGTAATTATAAAAACTAAAAATACTATTATATTCAATATATTTAATATATTCAATGAATTTAATAATTCAAATTGGTTTGAACCGCGAATGACCGTGTTTTTAAATTAAAATAAATGTATAGTAGAATAATATACGCTATAAACTTAACCCACAACAATAACCAACACACACACTCGCCGCAATATTAATAATTTGTATTCAGTTCAAATGTACGGTCCTTCGCGGTATATTACATTCAAATTTAATATAAATTAAAAATAATGACCTGGTTTTAAGCGGAGCATAAAATTCGTTTTGTGTATATTCCTTTGGAACAATATCATGTTGAACACTGGTTTCAATTTCTTTTTTTATTTCCATAATTTATAAATTTAAGAATACTAAATATTAGTATTTAATAACTTAAATATATTATTTAAATGAAACAAAAATACCAGATATTATTTAAAAATGTTATTTTCTCAATATAGGACACATGTTTATTTATGATCTCACTAAAAATAAGATATTTCTATAGATATAAAATAATAATCATTCAATTAAAAAAAAAATACAAATCTTATATGTTTATATATATATATATTAGTTATATATATATTGTGATAAGTCTTATAAATATACTAAAAAAGAATAAATATTAAATTAGTATTATTAATAAATTCGCATTTATTCATCTCAACGATTTTTCAAATGTGCTCGCAAAATCTTTGCATACAGGCACTTTTTTCTATATGGACTAAAATAATAGATCTATAGTTTTATAGCTCTATATATATAGATCTCGCTAGCTCAATGAGTAAAATCGATACCATACTATAATTTAATTCATAGATACCAAAGCCCTGAGCTTTGAATATGCTATAGATGATATAGATTAAATATAAAATAAACTATAATAAATATTTATTATAAATATATATCTCATTTAATTTTATATCACCTCTTTATAATGAAATTGACAATTCAATATCATCATCTGATTTTGACAAGGCGTCTTGTTTATCGCATCAATATAGTTCTGTATTTAATAAAAGTTATAATATTAATATACCCATATTATCCATATCATCTCACATATCATCATCACTATCCTCTTATCCTACTACTCCTGATGTATTACGTAAATTTCTATGTTTACTACCTAGTAAATTCATTAATTCACCAGACGGTATACCATTGGATTATTAAAGAAATTATCGTTTGAATTATGTCATCCATTATCGATAATTTTTAAAAATATTCTAAATACAGGGATTTGTCCGGATATTTGGAAAATATCACATATTATTCCAATATTCAAAAAAGGTGACGCTAGTAAACCAGCAAATTATCGGCCCATTAGCATTCTACCTAGCACGTTCATTCTTTTTGAAAAAATTATTTCTAATAATTTAACTTTCTATTTACGTTCAAATAATTATATTACTAAATGTCAATACGGATTTTTAGCTGGAAAGTCAACTGAATTGCAACTAATATCTTTTTATAAAAAAATTTATGAAGCTAGAGATGCATTCCTAATATCGGATATTGCATATATTGATTTAGCTAAGGCTTTTGAAAAATATCACATTCTAAACTTTTGGATAAATTATCTTATTATGGCGTTAGTGGTAATCTTTATAAATGGTTAAAATTTTATCTACTCGATAGAAAACAACGTGTTAAAATTAATGATAGTTTCTCTAACTTCTCACCAGTTATATCTGGTGTTCCTCAAGGGTCCGTTATAGGTCCGTTGTTATTCTTAATTTATATTAATGATTTACCAAATATTATAAAACCACCCATATATGCTTCTCTCTTTGCAGATGATGCTAAGATTTTATATTCTTTTAAGCCCACAGAAAGTTGTTTACCTTTACAATGTGCTCTTGATGAACTTAGTGATTGGATGAAGAGATGGGAACTAGAAATTGCTCCTACTAAATGTGTTGTCATGCGAATTGGTAATAAAAACCCTGTTCATTCATATTTCATTAATGATTTTGAACTGCATATACACACCTCATTCAAGGATTTAGGCATAACATTTAATGATAATATGAGTTTTAATACTCATATTAATACTATATGTACTAAAGCTCACTTAATTATTAATAGATTATTTAGATGTTTAATCACCAATGATTATATATACTTGCTTAAAGCCTATATATCATACGTTCGCCCTATTGTGGAATCGGATTCATCTGTCTGGAATCCAGACAATTTCATATGCAATTCTAACAATATAGAAAATATTCAAATCTATTTCACTAAAATACTTTTTTATAGACGTAACCTTACTAAACGGTCTTATGAAGATAGAATTATTTTTTTCAATATTAAAACTTTATTTCATCGCAGGTTATTAGCTGATCTTACCCTGACATATAAGATACTGAACGGACTTGTCGATGTGGATGCAACTGATAGATCTATATAGCAAAAATTGTAGAGGGCCTAAAGTGAAGATACGAAAGAAAAAGAATAGAACAAACGCCCATCCGAATTATTTTCGAAATAGAGTTTGCTCTTCCTGGAACGCGTTACCCTTTACAATTACATCTTGTAAAACCGTAACAATTTTCCGTGAAAAATTAATTCACACCAAATGTATCAATCATGTTATTGTTATTCCGTATTAATTGTACCAATATATAGTAATCTGATATTATGCTAGCTGTCAGCAGTTTACGGTAGCTTAACGCCAGGATACGTCAACCAAATTACTTACTAGGGACTAATCCACCCTTGGGAATTGATCCACCCATATGGGCCTTGCCAACCCGAGACCTTCGGTTTTGTTACCTCTCCTGTTTGACAACTTGCACTATCGGATACTATATATTGCTTCAACGGCTCGTATAATCCAATGTTTTATTTTTATTTTACTTCTCAGTTTATTTCTTGTTTTTTTGTATCGTGTCGTTTTGTCTTACTATTATCACATTTATATATTTTGTTTATATATGTTATATAATTATATGTTTATATATAATTATAACTTTCTTTATATAGGTATACCTATAACCAGTAATTCAATAAACTTTTAATCTATCTATCTATCTATATCCTATTCATAGATTTAGAGTACCACTCTATATCTATTATCCTATTACACAATAATATCAAGACCTCCTATAACCTCGTTATAGGAGGTTATAGGAGGTATTGATATTATGTTATTAAATATATTCACCAAAATAAAGACCGAGAAAATATCTGCAGAAGTTTAGTGAAATATGTTCATTGTATTATAATGAATGTTTATTTGTAATAGTTTCAACTACTACACCATGGTGTTATAAAATATCATTCATACTTATTAATATATATATATATATATATATATATATATATTATATCTATAGATATATCTATAGATAACGTATGTTAAATAACTAATAACGAGTCGTCGTGGGGGGATCACGATATGGCGTCATGTAAAACTTCTTCCAACTATAACGGTATTTCGTTACACCAATAAGGGTTGATTATATATACCTGTCCTCTCATATACGTCCTCCATCTAATTACTTTTAGTGCGACCTATTTTCCTTGTACCTTCAATACGACCTTGTAAAATAGTGTTTGCCAACTTTTCATATCTAGACACATACATGAGCCATGCAGCATGGCCAAACCAATTAATTTGTCTACTTTTCACTTTCTGTAAAATACGTTCATATGAACTAATTCAAGATATTATTTCCTCGTGGATATATACTGTTATATACTATTAATATATATATATATATATATATATATATATATATATATATACTAGGGTGGCCGGCGTTGCCCGTGAATGAGACTATTTTAGGTGTGGGTGTAATGGGTTAGTTGAGACTATTGGGTCTTTTTTAGATTTTTATATAATGTTTTCTAGCAGTAAGTGGGCCGTCTTTTTTTATTTTAATGAAAAAAAACAATGATAATTTCATAATGTATTTATTTAAACAAAACTTTAACTACTTTGGTCTACTATTACTAATGAGTAAAAGTATTTAACCCAACCTAACCACAACTGTGAAAATATACTTTTATAGGTTCACTCGGGAAGTAATGCACCTAAAAAAAACCTACCAATATTTAAACTTAACTCAAACTAACCACAACTGTGAAAATAACAGGCTCACTCGGGAAGTAATGCAGCTAAAAAAAAACCTACATAAATTAAAACTTAACCCAACCTGTCCACAATTATGAAAATATCATTGTTGTAGGCTCACTCGGGAAGTAATGCAGCTAAAAAAAACCTACACAAATTATAACTTAACCCAACCTAACCACAACTGTTAACATAACAATATATATATAAATATGCTTTTATAGCCTCATTCGGGAAGTAATGCAGCTAAAAAAATCTACACCAATTAAAACCTAACCCAACCTAACCACAACAGTGAAAATATAATTGTTTAGGCTAACACGAGAAGTAATGCAGCTAAAAAAACCTACACAAATTAAAACTTAACCCAACATAACCACAACTGTGAAAATATCCTTGTATAGGCTAACTCGGGAAGTAATGCATATAAAAAAAACCTACACAAATTAAAACTTAACCCAACCTAACAACAACTGTGAAAATATCATTGTATAGGCTCAATCGGGAAGTAATGCAGTTAAAAAAACCTACCAATATTTAAACTTAACCCAACCTAACCACAACTGTGAAAATAACAATATAAATGAATATGCTTTTATAGGCTCAATCGGGAAGTAATGCAGCTAAAAAAACCTACAAAATTAAAACTTAACCCAACCTAACCTAATAGTTCAGCATTCCTAAGTAGGTGCGTAGTTGTATTATATTAGGCGGCCTTGGTGCATCTCGTATGGCTTCTACTTTCGAATCTATCGGTGGTAAACCATTCTTATTAATAATATATCCTAAAGACTATACTTATTTCTTATTAAATTTACACTTCTTTTCATCCAGTCGTATTCCGGCCGTTCCTAGTCGTTCCAAAACCTTCCTTAAATTGTGGTCGTGTTTCACTTTATCTACCCCAGTTATTAATATGTCATCTAAATATCCACATACATTGGGTATACCCTTTATTAAGTTATCCATGACTCTTTGGAACATCGCTGGGGCAGAGGATATACCAAAACACAGCCTATTATACTGAAATAGCCCTATATGGGTATTAATTGTGATATATATTTCTAGATTCTTCTGTTAATGTTATTTGTAAGTATGCGTTTGATAGATCCAATGTGTACTGAATTCAATGCCCCTGCTAAATTCGCATATAAGTCTTGATATCGGAAAGCAATGCAGCTTTGATATCTTATTATGGTAATTTTATAGTCACCACAAATTCGTATAGTTCAATCTCTCTGTAGTATCGGTACTATATAATTTGCCCACTCTAGAATTGTTCCTTCTTCAATAACCCCTTAATTCCTCAATCTCACTATATCTGTCTCTACTTTGTCCTTCATGGCGTATGGAACATTTCTTGATTTGAAAAATATCGTTTTATCATCTTTTTCAATATACAATTTATCACTAATGCCCTTCATACGACCCAATCCTTCCCTTAATTTAAAAAATTATTTCTATGCTTCTCCAGATAATTTCCAATATTATCATTATGGATGAGACTGTAGCGATTCATATATCTATTTCATTTTTTTTATATTATCATTGTCCATTAGTGTATACCAGTAGGGTTATAACCCCAATATATGTAAACAATGTTATTGTTCTTGTTTTTTTTTCCATATATATTTATTGTCAAATTATTACTATTAACTTTATTCGGATCAGGATCATTGACCAAATTCTTAATATTTTCATAAATTATTTCCATTCTATATCTAGATACGCTTTTTGCTAGCGAGTCTGTGAGTTTTTGTAGTTCATCAGATGAACCTGCAATTAGGTATATGTCGTCTACAAAACGTAGATCGCTGATATATACCATAATAGATATAGTGGAGTCATGATATTTCAGTGTATTTTGCATTATCTTCTCTAAAAATATGTTAAATAATACATGAGATAACAAGCCACTTTGACGAACACCTACTGTGGTTGAAAATGGAAACTCTATTTGATAATTAACTAGTAGGTAACTATTAACTTAATGATCTTCATGAAGAGGCATAGAGAGCTGATATCATATCGATTAATTACTTACTTATAACATAGGTTGTCATGGTTGTCATGCCATACACAAATGATACGCTATAGCGTAGTATACCTGCCACAACAGTGTTCTTCATGCTTCTTCTTATATCACATAGGTCGATAATTTCATCCGTGATCCATGGTTGTTTATTAACTCGATATTTCTTTTAGATTTTTTGAACTGCTGTTGTATTGACAATTGTAGTATAGTTATCATTAGTAGTATTTCTATCAATCTTTAACTTTGAATGCCTTGTTCATACTTATATCTAACTGATTCATCTTTTAATTTATCCAAATTGAATCTGCATATATTACTATATTATATAGTATGTGTAGTAATATGTTATAGGCTGTCACTTTGTAGCTGCCTATTCGGGTATGACGCTAAGCCACACCCATTATATGTATCTTTAGATGATAGATACATTCTGGTCCTGGATACCAACTAGGTTAGTTATACTCATAATAGGCAGTTATTACAGTATGCATATATGCTTAGTTTTCTGTGATAGAAGTTTTAATTTTAAGTTGCATGGTACTTAGTCATGATAGCTATTATCACATCACTTGGATATGTTCTTGTAATAGTTTAATTAATACTTGAATGAAACCGTTGCGGTATCAGCATGAAATATATGTATGATTTTTAAATGAAATGAAATATAATGATTATAAAAATTATTTATTAGATACGATATATATATTTTGTTATAAATGGAAATTATGAAGGATATCTCACCATAAATTACGATTAAGTGATGTTTAAAATAGAATTATACTTTCAGCTAATACAAAAATAAATGTTAAATAAAACATAGGCTATAAACTATAACTCACATCAATAGATAGGATACTATCTATAGATCTATATGAAAAGAGCAAACTAAATAAAGTACTCGAATGGCAGAGTACTCGAATGAAGTTAAAAATATATATTAATTACATAGTCGAGACCCTAAATAAAATACAACTATATAATATAATTGGTACTATAGTAGTTGATATTTTTAAGACATATGTATTAATACCATGGTAATACAGACATTCTGCAGAAATTCATACGGATAAATGATCTCAATACTCATCTCAAGAATGATAGGAATATGCAAATTGTTATAATCACAAATTCTTACTATTATTACCAATGAAAAATTCCAAAGAAATACATCTAATAATAAGCTAATATGCTAATAATTCGAATATGTAGATATATAATAGTATATTATTAAAAATTGAACTTTCAAAATAAATTATAAAATAAATATCAATAAAGATAATAAAAGGTATATATATATATATATATATATATATATATATATGGACTTGACAATATACATTTATGAAGTTCAAACAAAAAATACGTATTAGTATCTGGTACTGAATTACAAAATTATTATAGTTAAACTTTGTAAATCCCTGTAAATTAAATGTACACTACACTGTTAGAAAAAATAATTTTCTATACCACCGAAAAAGAGTTTTCCAAGTGTCCCTGTATTATAACTCTTTTCGAGCATTAAGTAAATAGAAAACTCTTTTGCAAAAGAGTATTCTAATTTTTAATAAATATAAAAACTCTTTACCAAAAGAGTATTCTAGATTTTAATAAATATAAAAAATCTTTACCAAAAGAGTATTCTAACTTTTAATAAATATAAAAACTCTTTACTAAAAGAGTTTTCTAGTTATTAATACATATAAAAACTATTTACTAAAATATTATCTAGCTATTAATAAGTTAAGTTGTTGATGTGGGTTTAGATATAAAATAAAATATTAAAATAAATATTAGTATCTTAGTGTAGTAAATAGTATCGTCAAATGAAAGTATTAACTTGTATATTACAATATATTATATAATTGTATTTAAGTTATATTTAAAACTTAAATTCAATAATAATAAAATTGTAATAACTCTATAGAGTTATTGCATTTATTAAAAAAAAAAGAAATACGTAGACGTATACTTATAATCGAATGTATATAGGTTATGTATCAGTATATTGTAGGCTTCGCCTATGTGCTTCTCTTATAGAGTTTTCTCTTCATGGACAATTATAAGATATTCATGGTTTTAGGCACACCATCTTACGCTACTTTGATCAGTAAGTATACTTATATTATATATTGATCATATATCTGGCGTATACGTACAATGTACTTACAATGTACGTATACAAGCGGACTCATCTATTGGGTAGTGATGAGATGGAGATCTTACGACACGTGATCAAAGTACACAATACATTTATATCAATAACATAGTTCCACTATACACACACACATACACACACACACATATATATATATATAAGTATCATTATTAAGTTTGATATCATAATATGCTTATGATAAGCATGTACATATACGAATGTACACGTAAGCAGTATTCTAGTAATATAACTCGAGCTCCCGAGAAGTGAATTCGAATCTCGATTAAAACACAATATATCTAGAACATCGGACACAACAAGTTAGCACGATTATTATCGATATTTATTCATTCGATTCCGTCGCCTAAATTCACTTCGATATCGGTTGCTACGGACGCCACTCTCGCTGTTCATCCGGTCAGCTGACTCAGTCCCTCGGATCGAACTGCTGCTGCTGCTGATAATCACCTTCGTTATAGTGACCGTACTGTCCGTTCATATTCTGGCCGTATTCGCCGGCCATATTCTGGCCGTCGTCCCCGTCTTGACCGTATCCACCCCCTTGCCCACCTCCGCCCCCGGCGTAGCTGCCTACGTTACCCGACGACTGAACGTACATACTGGACGGGGTGACTGGGTGGCTTTCCGGCAGGGCGTAACTTCCGGTCATTTTAGCCATGCGCGACTTGTTCATCGACGCCACCCTAGTGATGCGGTCGTACTCCTCTACCAGGTTGGAGACGGGCGCGTTCCGCCGGTTTATTAGTATGATTCTGTGTACGAGTGGGCGTGTGTACGAGAGGGGTGGTGGGGGTGGTGGGGATGGGGTAGTGTGGGGTGTGGGTGGGGGGTAGTAAGGGGTAGAGATGGTGGGGGTGGGGTAGCAGGGGGAGAGGTGGTGGGGTAGGTAGTATGGGGTGGGGTGGTGGGGTGAGGTAGTATGGGGTAGAGGTGGTGGGGTATGTTATTATGGGGTAGGGGTGGTGGGGGTAGGGTAGTATGGGGTAGAAGTGGTGGGGGTAGTATGGGGTAGTATGCTACTGAATAAGTGTGAGTTTATTAATGACCGATGTAAGTGGGTTTGTAGGGTTGATACTAAAGGTAGGGGGGGGGGGGTGTTGAAGCGTACTGTTTATGAATATGACTTTGTATGAGTGATTGCGTTTATTAGTGATCATTATAAGTGGGGGGAGTGGGGTGGGGGTAGTAGGAAGTTGTAGCACCACTAGGATGCGGTTTATAAGTATGGTACTGTGATAGTGTATAGGTAGTCGATGTAAGTGGTGTTTTAGGGGTTGTTTGGTGCTACTATAGTATCACCTATAGGTGAGAGGGGTGAAGTGCTTTGTCAGTATAATGCTGCATAGATGTGAATAATGTTAGGGGGTAGTAGCGCTACTAAAGGGAGGGTGGATAGGGTAGAGTTGGTAGATGAGATGGAGAGGGTAAACTTTGGGTGAAAGGTGAGGGTGATGAGGGGAGGATGTACATGGCTGTTACTTATTAGATATCATACCAACTATAGTCGGTATACATTTGCGTAGAATATAATATATCTGAAATAATCATTAATATATGGTATACGATTCTACTCTACAAATAGTAAGCATGCATTCAGTGATTTATCGGATTCTATCGAAGGAATACTATTTTTGAATTATAATAATACTATATCGGTAAACAACTTGATGAAATGAATATTACGCTTATAGTAATTGCCGTTGGTATCCGATATCTCGAGGTAGAATGAGGTTTTCTTATAGCCTGGTTATTTGAAACATGGAATATTTACTATCACAATCAAAGGCGTTGATATTCATATTCGCTAGAAAATAAATGTTGAACCATTCTATTATCGATAGCATATTTTAATTTATATTTATTTAAAACATTATAAAATATATATTTATATATTTTATAAAATAGTTAGCCTAATAAGTGTATGTGTATTTTATGATATTGAAAATGTATTTAATATATTATATTTAATGTATTTAAAGCTATATTATAATTATCTTATATTTATTTATATTCACTTTAAATTAAACAAATATTTTAAATAATTTTCAATACATTTACTTTATTATCATTCTTAGTATTTATAGTAATATAATATGTCGAGTAATATTCCTATTGTTGCGTATACAATTAATTAATTTAATTCAGAATTAATTTTAAATTATTTAAATTATTAATTTAGACATTTAAAAAAAATTAAATATAGATAATATAACTATCTTAATTAAAATATAACTATCTTAATTATTATAACTATCTTAATAACTATCATAATTTATTGGATTTTATATGATAAAAATTGCATATTATAAAAAAATTGTATTGTTAATTAATTATTACATGACACATTATTAAATAATTTTAAAATGTAATACATATTATGATACATTTGAATTGAATTTTTAAATATAAGAGCGATAATATGTAGAGGAAAACGCTGCTTCCGCAATACGCACACATTAGGTAGCATCCAATACGACAACGCAAATACGCCTACTTGCTTGTTGTAGCAAGACAACGCCCCTTAATGCGTGTGTATGGAGCGCGCGCGAGTTGGATTGGGGTGTATGCACAACTAACGTGAAGATAATGCCGAGAGCGCAAATAGAGGCCGACGCTATAATTATGTACATCATCATCTCGTCTCCTGCAGCTCTATAACCGGATGTTGATGTATCAGTGTGTATGTGTGTGTATGTGTGTGTGTGAGTGTGTGTATGTGTGTTAATGTGTGTATACTATACTCTGTATAGTAGTTGTAGTAATAGTAGTAGTAGTAGTAGGTAGTTGTTGTCGTAGTTATTGTAATAGTATAATTTAGTTAGTCACACAAATACAATTTTAAATATATTGTTCCAAAGTGAGATATAAAGTTATGGCGACATGCATAATAAAAATAAATAAAATTAATATAATAATAATAAATATTTTCGAAATATTTTAGAGTGTATTAAATTGCAGTTCTTAAAGTTAGTTAGTGAGGTTCAAGTAAGTATCTATGCAGTTTGTTTATAAATTTGTGTTATTGTTTAGCCGTTAGTTATAGTCACGAGGAGTTTATTATCTTGAGATTAGTAATTAGTAAATAGGGTGTGCTTTAAAATGGTATTACAATAAAAATATATCTGGTGACGTTGAGTTGTTTTTATCTTTATATTTTTATCCTTAAATTTAATTAATTATTTGATGTAAGTAGGACATTTAGTGTGTATTGCAGTATGTATAATATGTTAAGTTTTGTAAATGGATCTTGGTTTAATAGGCCAGTTTAATTGTATTCGGTAGTATACTACCTATAGGTTCTTGTTTTAGAAGCTTCCAAATAATTATGCGGATCGGATTTATAATTTTGTTAAGTATATATTATTGTAGTAAATATGTGTGTATATATATACATGGTGGTATTACGTAATACGTTAACTGATGATTAGTGTTGATACGAATTAATGTATTTGAATACTATATACCTATCTAGCTGATAAACATACATACATACACATATATTATATATGATATATATATATATATATATATATATATATATATATATATATATATATATAGCTTATTGAGTGATAATACACATAAAATGTCATGAAACAATAATATAATATTAAGTAATAAATAAAAAAAGAATGATAGTTTACACATGATATATATATATATATATATATATATATATATATCAGTATATAATTTATAAATTTAGTACTTATTTATACTAATGCACATATTATAACTATTAGTACCTATTACTATTATATGTGTTACGTTGGCTAACTCTAGAACACAAAGATCGAATTCATTTCTGCTGGTCTCCTGATTACAGTGGCATATACCGTCCATGCACATCGAGTTCTCCAGGTGGCAGTCGAAACTGTTCACGCAAATATCACCCAACATTCCTATATAACACACACACATATAGTGTAATATATAACATTATATATATATATATATATATATATATATATATAATATTTATGTCAATTTTAATAATGTACACTAGTATGTAATATGACAATGTTAACTAACTATATATTTTTTAGATTATTTTAATTTGTATATAAAGTTGTATGTTGGATGAGTTCTTACATCCTAGTATCTAGTAACCTAGAATACATAATATAACCATATTCATAGTTTAACTAGAGCCGAACATTATTGTATACAGATTATACAAGATCTCTACATATTATTCGAAGACCTATTTTAATGATCCAGACACGGATACTCACTATAGGGGAAAGTAGCCGAATACGGAGTGCCTGAATGCGGACACTATCGGTATCTCAGAAACCATAAATCCTTCAAAAAAAATGTTTAATGAATAAAATATTCATAAACATATAAATAGTCTATATAAGTATTTTTTATTTTTTAATTGTTCAAGATTTTGCTGATATTTCCAATAAACTGATTTTTTTATTACGTTTTTAAATTTATCAAAAAAAAATTCAACTTAAAACCTTCTCAAGAATATACAAATGTATCGATGATAAAATAAAATATAACACTATATTATTAAAAAATAAAGCATTCTAAACATTAGATATATAATTTCTATATTTTTTATCAAATATTCATTAAGTTATAAGCATATATATAGAGGTCATATAAGTTTCTAATACGGACACTCTAGATGTCTTAATACGGACACCCTATAAGCAATCAGCGCGCAGCGTATGAAATATTCTGATTTTCATAAAATCGCGTGAGTTATAATAATAATACCACCAATAAAGCTAAATATAAAATTGTTATTATTTAGGAACTTAAATTGTATTATTAATTAAAAAAATTATAAAAATAAATAAAGTATTAACTAATTAAATTAGAATAAATTATTCATAATATTAATTATAAATAATGTAATTGTAATTTATCTGATTGATTAATCACTAATATATAGTTTATCTAGTGGTATATAGGCTGTCCGTATTATAACACAGAGTGTCCGTATTCGGACATGGGTACCGAATACTGACACCCCCGTTATCTATGGAATTAAAAGATCAAACAATATTTTAAATCATATAATATTAAGACCATTTATTGTTAAAGTGTCTGTATTAGGTTACCTTTCCCTAATAAGACCAACAATAATTATTCTATTAAATTTTTCATATTCTAAAATGTAATAATTTCCTAATTGTTATTAAATTAAATAATTAATTAATTGTTTTACACAGGTAGCTCTATAAGAAAATCATAAATATATAAAATTGAATTTCTAACTATATAAACATACTATCAAGCATATATGAAATACACTATAATATATTTTTGAATATTAAAACAAATCCTGTTATATTGTATTGATATGATAACCCGGATGATAACATGGATGATAACAATATAATTATGTTTTTTATAATATAATCACAATAATCATATATGTACTTGCAAGTTTTATCCATTAAAATACATATTACCAGCTTTCATTAATTAGTTTATTAATTATTTGTATTAAATAGTGTTATCTGAATAAAAGTACTATTCTATAGCCTATTATAAATTAATAAGTAAGTATAATATACCTATAATATACAAATAAATATAATATATATTATTTATTATTTTTATATAAATATAATGTATATTCTTGATTATTTGTATACGTGTTATAATTATGGTGCGACAATATTGTAAGATAATGTTTGAATGAAACACGTCTCTAGAGAACACAACGATTACGTGTAAAGACCAACTAATCTTAACTAATGTCAACATACGTACGAACACAGTATTTAATTAGATACGTTAATATATAGTTAAATATATATATATATATATATATATATATATATATATATATATATATATATATATATATATATATATTATCTACTAACCTATTTCTATTTGTTTATTTGCTTCTATAATGGATAACGCATAATTTAATAATATATTAATGATAATACATAGTATTGATTACATAAGTATATACATAAATATATACATACTATAGTAATATAAGCCATTTTAACCCAGGAGATTTAACACCGCTTCAAATGTGTCTATTTTTAAAACTTATCCGAATACCACTACAGTGGTGAAGAGAGAATGTTAATTGCGGCGGCTAGATAATACGCAACTCTGATTGGTCGACCCTTCACGTGATATCGGAAGTAACGCTCGGCACACGTGATATCGGTGTGTGTGTACATTAAATGTTTACAGATCTGTGCGGTGTTAGACCGGATAACTGTACGACGTACACGAAGCAATCGGCCGTCCGTGTATAGGTGAAGTTAATGTCTTACATTTGTTTTACATGTAAGGGGGTATCCCACTACAAGTATTTCCGTCAATTTGCCGAAAATATGTTAACTTTAAAACTATTTTCTATTAAGTTAACTACAATTTTAGAAACCCCCTTAATCTCCGGCAACTTGCCTGCAATATAATAACTTTATAGGGGGTATCCCGTTACAACTCGATAGAATTCTACCATTTCAAATGGTTTTAAAGTTAACATATTTCGGGCAGGTCGCCGGAAAATCTTGATGTGGGATACGCCCCCTTCAATAGTCGTTACGTACATGCGCATAACACCCGTGTCCGCACATGCGCTATACCCATCCCATAATGACGCAACATTGCCTCTACGTAAAAGTGTACGAATATAAGGATATATATCTATCACTTGACACATACTACGGTACTTACTATAATATATATATATATATATATATATATATATATATATTAAGTAGCGAGATATATCACGTGAGATAGTCACGTGCACGTTGAATACAGGTTACACGCACTACCATTAGGTACCCAGTACTATGTGTGCCAAGTACTAGTGCTAAAGTGCTAGTGCTAAAGTTCTAGTGCTAGTGCTAAAGTGCTAGTGCTAAAGTGCTAGGCCTAAGTGCTAGTGCTAAAGTGCTAGTGCTAAAGTGCTAGTGCTAAAGTGCTAGTGCTAGTGCTAAAGTGCTAGTGCTAGTGCTAAAGTGTCAGTGCTAAAGTGCTAGTGCTAAAGTGCTAGTGCTAAAGTGCTAGTGCTAAAGTGCCAGTGCTAAAGTGCTAAAGTGCCAGTGCTAAAGTGCTAGTGCTAAAGTGCTAAAGTGCTAAAGTGCTAGTGCTAAAGTACCAGTGCTAAAGTGCTAAAGTGCCAGTGCTAAAGTGCCAGTGCTAAAGTGCTAGTGCTAAAGTGCTAGTGCTAAAGTGCTAAAGTGCTAAAGTGCTAGTGCTAAAGTGCTAGTGCTAAAGTGCCAGTGCTAAAGTGCTAGTGCTAAAGTGCTAGTGCTAAAGTGCTAAAGTGCTAGTGCTAGTGCTAAAGTGCTAGTGCTAAAGTGCTAAAGTCTAGTGCTAAAGTGCTAGTGCTAAAGTGCTAGTGCTAAAGTGCTAGTGCTAAAGTGCTAGTGCTAAAGTGCTAGTGCTAAAGTGCTAGTGCTAAAGTGCTAAAGTGCTAAAGTGCTAAAGTGCTAGTGCTAAAGTGCTAGTGCTAAAGTGCTAAAGTGCTAGTGCTAAAGTGCTAGTGCTAAAGTGCTAGTGATAAAGTGCTAGTGCTAAAGTGCTAGTGCTAAAGTGCTAAAGTGCTAAAGTGCTAAAGTGCCAGTGCTAAAGTGCCAGTGCTAAAGTGCTAGTGCTAAAGTGCTAGTGCTAAAGTGCTAGTGCTAAAGTGCTAGTGCTAAAGTGCTAGTGCTAAAGTGCTAGTGCTAAAGTGCTAGTGCTAAGTGCTTGTTCTAAAGTGCTAGTGCTAAAGTGCTAGTGCTAAAGTGCTAGTGCTAAAGTGCTAGTGCTAAGTGCTAGTGCTAAAGTGCTAGTGCTAAAGTGCTAGTGCTAAAGTGCTAGTGCTAAAGTGCTAGTGCTAAGTGCTTGTGCTAAAGTGCTAGTGCTAAAGTGCTAGTGCTAAAGTGCTAGTGCTAAAGTGCTAGTGATAAAGTGCTAGTGCTAAAATGCTAGTGCTAAAGTGCTAGTGCTAAAGTGCTAGTGCTAAAGTGCTAGTGCAAAAGTGCTAGTGCTAAAGTGCTAGTGCTAAAGTGCTAGTGCTAAAGTGCTAGTGCTAAAGTGCTAGTGCTAAAGTGCTAGTGCTAAAGTGTTAGTGCTAAAGTGCTAGTGCTAAAGTGCTAGTGCTAAAGTGCTAGTGCTAGTGCTAAAGTGCTAGTGCTAAAGTGCTAGTGCTAAAGTGCTAGTGCTAAAGTGCTAGTGCTAAGTGCTTGTGCTAAAGTGCTAGTGCTAAAGTGCTAGTGCTAAAGTGCTAATGCTAAAGTGCTAGTGCTAAAGTGCTAGTGCTAGTGCTAAAGTGCTAGTGCTAAAGTGCTAGTGCTAAAGTGCTAGTGCTAGTGCTAGTGCTAAAGTGCCAGTGCTAAAGTGCTAGTGCTAAAGTGCTAGTGCTAAAGTGCTAGTGCTAAAGTGCTAGTGCTAAAGTGCTAGTGCTAAAGTGTTAGTGCTAAAGTGCTAGTGCTAAAGTGCTAGTGCTAAAGTGCTAGTGCTAAAGTGCTAGTGCTAAAGTGCTAGTGCTAAAGTGCTAGTGCTAAAGTGCTAGTGCTAAAGTGCTAGTTCTAAAGTGCTAGTGCTAAAGTGCTAGTGCTTGTGCTAAGTGCTATTGCTAAAGTGCTAGTGCTAAAATGCTAGTGCTAAAGTGCTAGTGCTAAAGTGCTAGTGCTAAAGTGCTAGTGCTAAAGTGCTAGTGCTAAAGTGCTAGTGCTAAAGTGCTAGTTCTAAAGTGCTAGTGCTAAAGTGCTAGTGCTAGTGCTAAAGTGCTAGTGCTAAAGTGCTAGTGCTAAAGTGCTAGTGCTAAAGTGCTAGTGCTAAAGTTCTAGTGCTAAAGTGCTAGTGCTAGTGCTAAAGTGCTAGTGCTAAAGTGCTAGTGCTAAAGTGCTAAAGTGCTAGTGCTAAAGTGCTAGTGCTAAAGTGCTAGTGCTAAAGTGCTAGTGCTAAAGTGCTAGTGCTAAAGTGCTAGTGCTAAAGTGCTAGTGCTAAAGTGCTAGTGCTAAAGTGCTAGTGCTAAAGTGCTAGTGCTAAAGTGCTAGTGCTAAAGTGCTAGTGCTAAGTGCTAGTGCTAAAGTGATAGTGCTAAAGTGCTAGTGCTAAAGTGCTAAAGTGCTAAAGTGCTAGTGCTAAAGTGCCAGTGCTAAAGTGCTAGTGCTAAAGTGCTAGTGCTAAGTGCTTGTGCTAAGTGCTAGTGCTAAAGTGCTAGTGCTAAAGTGCTAGTGCTAAAGTGCTAGTGCTAAAGTTCTAAAGTGCTAGTGCTAAAATGCTAGTGCTAAAGTGCTAGTGCTAAAGTGCTAGTGCTAAAATAAATGCGCTGAAATGGTGAACATACATTACGGTAATATAAATGCGAACGCTGTCGTATATAGTACAGGGAGAAGTGGTGCGAGTGCGAATGTAGATTATATGTACTAGTTAGCCGCTTTTTCTAAATGTGTGTATATACATATTAGTTATATGTGGTTTAAATTTGTGGTATAAAGCGATTCGTATGTGTTTTTAGTAAAATAGCAGCGATTTTGTAGTCACGTGACAATCGGGGACGATTTATTATACGACACCGGCCCTACATATACACCGGTTGATATCAACCAATGGGTGTCGACCTAGAGCACGTATTCGTAATGCGTGTATATACGTAATGTATATGTAATATATGCGTATATATACTATAGTGACCAGGTTTAATAACATCGATCAATGTTATTTATGCGTTACTATAGTATATATATATATATATATATATATATATATATGTATATGTATATAGTGATCATTGCACTCGTGTCCACATGACGACGTTAGCTTCGTATGTACATTAACAGTAGTGGCTTCCAACTGTTACCGGGGTTCGGCACCACTCGACTCGTCTCGACTCGGCTCGACTCGACTCGGCTCGACTAACCTTCAATAACGACGACGCACATGTTATTCTTGCGTACGTGGTCGGTGTTGCACTTGCACTGCAGTACCGCCATCTCCGAGATGCACACGAGACCTTGCCGCGACGGACACCGCTTGAAATCGTTGCACTCGTCTCCGTACGATCCTGGGGGCGGGGCAGGGGGGCGGGGCGTAACGGGGAGGGGCGTATTTAAGGGGGCGGCGCCGCATCCGACGCCCGAGTGTGTATATCGTATACGACAGGCATTTAAGGATTTCAATTGTAGAGGGAGTTATATAACTATATATATATATGTAAAATAATGATATATGAAAAACTATCTAATAAAATACAATCTACTGATGTATACTAAAAAAATAGGATTATGATAACATTGATTATACATAATCTAATTGTGTGTGGGAACAAACTCGATAGTGAAGGAGGGGGGTAGTTTCCAACAGCATATCCCTTATATAGTCACTTATGTACGGCAATTCTGATTGTTAATAAGTAACATAGTTATGCTATGTCACGTAATATAAATATATTTC
>OZ025241.1:30355223-30372723 GCA_964019155.1 Osedax fenrisi | reverse complement strand
TTAATTGTAATTTATAGACCTCCAAGTAATGCTTATTCTTCTTTCATTGATTGTTTTTTTGAACTTGTTTCCCACATCTCTCTTACTAATACCGTTATTTTAGGAGATTTCAATTTTCATATTGGATCTGATAATACTGCTGCTCTCTATTTTAATAATATTTTACAATCTTTATCTTTAACTCAACATGTATCTGAAAGGACACATATATCTAATAATATTCTTGATTTAATTATCAGTTCTAGTTTTCATCTAAATTATTTAACAATTCTTCCAATTAAATTTCTTATTTCTGATCATTATGCTGTTTCATTCATTCTGAACGTTAATATTAACTGCAATTCAAATCGAACGATTAGCTACAGAAATATTCGCAATATTGATTATGAATCTTTTAGTACTGATATCAAGTATCATACTAGCTCCAATTTCAACAATATATCTATATCTTTTTTAGATCAAATTCTTACTTTTCTACTGAATAAATGTGCTCCTTCTAAAAATAAAGTAGTTAGTGATCGTACTAATGAATGGTTCTCGAATGATAATTTATATATCAAACGCCAAATGAGAAAAGCTGAAAGAATGTTCAATAAAAACTCAACATCTTTTAACATGATAAATTTAAAAAAGTTAAAATTATCTTTTAAAAGGAGTATAACTTCTACTAAAAAAGAATTTTATAAAAATAAAATTTTAAAGTGTGGTAATAATATTGGCAAGCTTTATGCTTTCACTAATTATCTTCTAGGTAAATCTCATCACAAATCTTATCCTAATATTTCTGATGATATTTTATGTAATAATTTTAGTGATTTTTTCATTTCTAAAATTGATATTATTTACTCAGTCATTAAAATAAAATTGTCATCCCCTTCTATAAATCAATACAATTATTTGAATAATTCCTCTGAAAATTCTCAAAATACTCATCTAAATCAAAATCCTACTCTTACTCATTTTACGCTCCCTTCTAACGTTGACATCTATAATCTTTTAGTTACGGCTTCTTCTGCTTCTCCCTCTGATTCTCTGCCTCTTACTGTGATGAAATCTTTAGCTAACACACTCACTCCACTTTTTTCTTCAATCATTAATCAATCCCTTATTACAGGTGTTATTCCTTCTATTTTAAAACATTCTATTATTACTCCTATTTTAAAGAAAAATAGTCTTAATATAAATGAACTCTCGAACTTTCGCCCTATTGCTCAACTACCTTTAATCTCTAAAATTCTCGAAAAAGTTGTTTTTAAACAGATAAGTACTTTTATTGATTTTAATAACTTATCCTGTAACTTACAAAGTGCTTTTAGAAAGAACCACAGTACAGAAACTGCGATAACTCTTATACTAAATGATATATATACATCTTTAGATAGAAATATGAAAATTCAGATTCTACTTCTAGATCTGTCATCTGCCTTTGATACGCTATATTTTGATATCCTTTCAGATAGACTTTTAGACATTGGTATATCTTCAACTGCTCATGATTTCTTAATTGGATTTGTCACTAATAGAACTTTTTCTGTTAAGATCAATAACTCCTATTCTAAATCTCAATCATTTAAGTACGGGGTTCCGCAAGGATCCGTCTTAGGTCCACTACTATTCTCTATATATCTGAACCCAATAACTAATATCATCAAATCATTGAAAACATTAAGATTTCATCTCTATGCTGATGATATTCTTATTTATTCTGTTAATAGTAGATTGGTCATGAATAATGAGCTAGTTGAATGTGCCAATCAAGTGAATAAATGGCTACTTATGAACAAACTTCTACTTAATACTTCCAAAACTGAATTACTGAACTTACCGCATAACTTTAATAACTTCACTGATGTATTTATTGATAATATTAGAATTATTCCATCACTAAAAATTAAATATCTTGGTATTACTATTGATAATAAATTGAATTTTGATGATCATATGTCAACTGTTTGCAGGAAAGCAAATTTTCATTTATATAATATACGCTATATAAGAAAGTTCATTAGCAAAGACCTCACTACGATGCTAATTAAAGCAATGGTATTTTCGTCGACTAATTATTGTAATTCGATATATTTAGGTCTATCCAAAAAATTGAATAAATGTATCTTTAGAATTGATCATTCGGCAGTACGATTAATCTATCAACAACCTTTATTTGATCACTCGAGTGTTACATTGCGTCAACATAATCTTAATATTCTCAACAATATTAATAGAAGCAAATATAGAATTCTATGTATAATTCACAAATCACTCACTGCAGGTCCTTCATATATTATAACTTGCCTATCAGTTAAAGTGCCTATCTGTCGTGAACTTCGATCATCTAATGATGTATATACTGCTTACAAGTCAAGAAATCAGTGAAAACAGTAACTTCCAAGAGAGCCTTTCAATACTATGCGCCGCCACTATGGAATTATCTTCCCTTGCAAATAAGAATGATTCCTAATTACGATACCTTTAAATTTAATTTAAAACGTTATTTATTCAATATTGAAAAGTCTTAATTTATTATTTTTACGTTATTTATGTTATGTATGTTATTGATATGTTTTATTTTCCATATGACATTATATCATATGGTTTTTTTTTATATATCAATAACCAATATTGCATTTTGCAATGTACAGTTTATAATAATACTAATTATTATTTTGTTTATATTCAATTATGTTATTTTTGTTTGTTTCCTTTGTTACACTCTTGAGAACGCCTGGTGTGTTATTTGCAGTGTTTAAATAAATCGTTTTGATTGATTGATTGATAGTTGTAGTAGTATTAGTAGTAGTAGTTGTAGTAGTAGTAGTAGTAGTAGTAGTAGTAGTAGTAGTAGTAGTAGTAGTAGTAGTAGTAGTAGTAGTAGTAGTAGTAGTAGTAGTAGAGTAGTAGTAATAGTAGTAGTAGTAGTAGTAGTAGTATTAGTAGTATTACTCAAGTAGTATTACTCAAGTATTACTCTGAAAATGAAAGAAAGCAGAATCTTGAATGCATTAGACCGTGCTGAACAAAGAATACTGAATATCACTCATCGAACGTTGACCCATAATCAGCCTACGTATATTAGATAACATCTAAAATTCGTAGTTCATAATAGATCATTACGATCTAATATTGATACTCGACAACTTAAAGTCACTATACCAAAGCTGAAACGTACCGCGAAACGGGCATATTCTTATATTGCTCCAACTAAATGGAATGCTTTACCACTAAATTGTCGTCTTGTTATAAACCCTGTTGCTTTCAAAATACGTGTTAAACAGTATTTAATCGATAGAAATTAAATTGTTTATTTATTTATTTATTTCTAGTTGTTGTCTTTCATACACTTATCAGAACACTAATGTGTTATGAAATGAGTGTTTAAATAAAACGTTTTGATTTGATTTGATTTGATTTAGTACTAGTAGTAGTAGTAGTAATAATAGTAGTAGTAGTAGTAGTTGTAGTAGTATTAGTAGTAGTTATAGTAGTAGTAGTAGTAGTAGTAGTAGTAGTAGTAGTAGTAGTAGTAGTAGAAGTAGTAGTAGTAGTAGTAGAAGTAGTAGTAGTAGTAGTAGTAGTAGTAGTAGTAGTAGTAGTAGTAGTAGTAGTAGTAGTAGTAGTAGTAGTAGTAGTAGTAGTAGTAGTAGTAGTAGTAGTAGTAGTAGTAGTAGTAGTAGTAGTAGTAGTAGTAGTAGTAGTAGTAGTAGTAGTAGTAGTAGTAGTAGTAGTAGTAGTAGTAGTAGTAGTAGTAGTAGTAGTCGGGGTTACTAACTATAGATAAACTAGTAATTATCGCATTGTGTATATATATATATATATATAGCTAAATAGATATACGATGCCAGTATTATATCCTAATAAGGGAATATTTAAATATCACCTATTCAAAAATATATATTATATATATATATATTAAAATGATTAAAAAAAGATATTTGCCAAATTTATAATAATTAATATTTATACAAAAATTAATCATAATATATATATATATATATATATATATAATATATTTTTGAATAGGTGATATTTTACAATGCCCTTATTAT
Source organism: Osedax fenrisi (assembly GCA_964019155.1). Classification (NCBI taxonomy): domain Eukaryota; kingdom Metazoa; phylum Annelida; class Polychaeta; order Sabellida; family Siboglinidae; genus Osedax; species Osedax fenrisi. The sequence continues at coordinate 30,368,680 of OZ025241.1, read as the reverse complement.
GATATAGTACAGGTATCGTATATCGGTGGATTACGATGTAATACGTATAAACGTTTTGAGCATGAGTAATTGTCTAGGTTGTTATAGTGCTTTTGGCATTGACATTTCTTCAATACACATTCGGCGTTTTTAATATTACAACTCGCCGAAGTAGAGTTACATTTACTTCCGATTTCAGCTGAATATTTATATCATAATTAATGATATACATATATATTATTATATAAATAATTTTAATTATATATATAGTAGTATAAATTATGTATATTATTTATTAAATACCTCTAAACATACACATGATAAGTAAAGATATAAATATAATTATACATTTTCGTGCAATATTCCAAAATATATTAATATATGTATATTATTTGTTCAATATAATATATATCTAAAACATCTCTTATTAAGGGGAGGAGTATTTTGGTAACGAAGAGAAAGTAAAACGGAAAGTTTTTTAAATAGATCACAGATATAGCTAGGGTTGAATAATATAGGGATTTATGGATTGTGGAGAGAACATGTAGATTGCATATAAGGGTGAAGAGTAGCCCCGAGATGATTGATGTGATGTTATAACATATTGTTACAATCGTTTTACATAGTAATTATACGATAGTATACTACGTATTGAGGACTGATATCCAGTGGAGCAGTAGATTTATAACTAAGTATATGCACGATGGAAGAATAGTAACCATGGATACTTGCAAGTGAGGAGAGTACAATAGTACGTGTAAGGTTTAGGTATATATGTATGTTATGTATGTATTTATCTTCGTAAGGTATCTTCCTTATATTTAAAATCTGAATTGATGAACGTTGAATAATATGCGATTCTTAAAGGAAAATTTGTGATCATAATCAAATCAGAAGTGTTTGGAAGAATGGGAGGGAGATGTAATTATATTGTTTAGAAGTATTAGAATAGACTATTTCAAGTACAGTTGTCTATGAGGAATTAATTAGTATTGTATTGATGAAGAGCAATAATATTATCCAATTTGCACACATGCTTAATTTATAGTTATTGGTATTACTGGAATGTATGGAATGTATGGGGAAAGGGTAAATAGTTGAATATATCAAGCTAAATAAGATAATGGATAATCGGATTTAAAAAAATTAGATCAGCAATAGGGCGGATATATATATATATATTGTCACGGTTGTGGTTAGGTTGGGTTAAGTTTTAATTTGTGGAGGTTTTTTTTAGCTGCATTACTTCTCGAGTGAGCCTATAAAAGTATATTTTCACAGTTGTGGTTAGATTGGATTAAGTTTTAATATATATATATTGGTGGTTTTTTTTAGTTTCATCACTTCCCGATTGCATTACATCAGCAAGTGAACCTTACGATCGATCACGGGCGAAGCCGGGCTCCGGCCACCTAGTATATATATAAGAGGGATGGACCTAAAACGCATCCCAGTGTATTACCGTGCTTAATGCATCGTTTTAAACCGTTTTTTCCATTCTTTTAAAGTAATTGTATTTATGATAATTATATATATATATATATATATATATATATATATATATATATATATATGTATTAGGATTATTGAATACAAACAAAATTATTTAATTATCTTTATTAATTTTGTATCAGTAACTTTTGCTGTAGAGCTATAAATAGCATGGTGTAGATGAACGCATGCGCCTGTAAGCGGACAATAGTATAACCAGCTTTACCTATTACGCTGTGACGGTGTATTGATACACATCTTATAGGATACTAAACACAGCGTCATAAAGCCATCACGTGAAGCCACGCCTACTTAAGATAATACGCCCACATAGAATAGAATACTTATAAGTGATGGGCGTCTAACGGTGCAAGGTAGCGGTAGCTGGCGATACATGTTTCCCTATTTAAGATGGACAGTATCGTATGAGAAATAATTAGTACGGATGTTTCGGTAGAAAGGGATTTACGAAAAGCCCTTCGAAACAGGTCGAACAGATTACGTGCATTCGCGTGTACGGAAGTTAGGCTGCATACAATATGAATACTATTTTATTTTATAATATTTTGTTTACGTTTACTATAGTAGATTATAATCTAATGTTCCTATTATTTTTTAATTTGTATATATATACTGTTGTCCTTTATTTGTTTATGTATCATAATTATTATCATCATTTTTGTTAAAATGCAAATGAGAACTATCATTGTTATATTGTGTATACATAAATCGTCTATCTATCTTTATATATACATATTATTATAATTATAATTATTAATATTATTATTATTATTATTATAATATATATATATATATATATATATATATATATATCAAATATATAATCGCGCAATGCAATACATCTAGTATTATACAAAATATAAAATATAGAAAGAATATTTATTTTATAATATGATATATATATATATATATATATATATATATATATAACATTCAATAACAACATATATGTATGCATACTTATATATATATATATATATATATATATATATATCGATATACACACAAACACACACACATAACTAACGAAGTTTGCATTGTTTACTATCTTGATACGCGGGTGATTCACACTGGCAGCCGGAAGACGTCGAACAATGGCTATTCTCTATGTTGTAACATTCGTTGTCCGAGGAGCACGACGATCCGATTTGAACTATGGGGCGAGAGTTGGCGAGAAAGGTCAACTATTTAGAGACTACGAGTATTTTTATATCGTTTTAATTGCATCACGATTCGATTATCTCTTTCTATATATATATATATATATATATATATATATATATATATATATATATATATATATATATATATATATATATATATAATTTATATATATATATTTATATATTTTATATATATATATATATATATATATATAGATTATATACTAACATATCTCACACTTCTTCAACGATGTGGTACTCCTGTACCCGAGTTTACAATAGCACATGTACTTTTTCTTATCTTTAGTGATACAGCGGCTGTTCTCTATTTCACAATCTCGGTCCTGGACGCACGAGGTGTGCAGAGATTCTAGGGGATGACGGGGGGGGGGGGGGGGGGGGGTCAGTATTACCGGCGCGCGAACATCTATAGCGTACATATATTATATGTATATTATTAATAATGATTATTATTATATTTAGGATTTTTACTTTTAATTCAAATAAAAACTATATATATATACCCTATATATACCCTATATATACCCTATATATACCCTATATATACCCTATATATACCCTATATAAACGAAAGTAGGTGTACGCGCGCATATACAATAGCACGTACACTCGTATGCGCGTATGATTATATGCGTATCATAACCGTCCACAACGGATACCTTTAATATAGACTAATGTTTAAAAGTGCAATGAACAAGGTAACGTCTATTTTCCACCCAAATGAAATTAATGAATTTTCCCAGTCACGGTATCATCTTTTTAAACTATCATTCTCTCAGATGGGCATATGTAAGAAAAGCTAATATCCCGATATTCCTGTATATTTGTACCCAGTTCTCAAATCAACCTAGTGGTCCCTACCACCGCTATAGTGTTAACATTTGAAATTCACTTATATCTACAGTATTTAATATGGTAGTTATTTCTCCTCTTTTATCCAATTATGATATACATGTTTCCTCTCTACCTCTATCGTGTTCCTTTACCATTTGTATTCAGTACTTCTTTAACTTCACTTCATGAGATGGTATTCTTAATACACTCTGTTAAATCTACTTCCTCTATTGATCTTATCAACTTTCAACAAAATCTTCATCTTTTATTTCAAATCCATTACTATTTATCTATTCGTACTCTTTGATAATAAGAATGGTGTAGGATTTTTGATTCACAAAGATATAAAAGACTTTGTAGCCGAATTCAAACCTATTTCCAGCAGAATATGTACATTGAGGTTAAAAGCTAAACCATTAAATATATCGATAATATAGATATATGCACCAACTTCGGATTATACAGATGAACAAATTGAAATCTTCTATTCAAGCCTACAAGATATAATTGACAAAACCCATAAAAAGGACATGTTATTAATTCAAGGTGATTGGAATGCAAAGATTGGAACTGACTCACTGACAGATTGGAACGAATATTGTGGACCTTCATGTAACAACTCAACGAATGACAGGGGGATCAGATTATTGGAATTTATATGTTATAATGACATGATTTTGGCAAATACTCTAGGAATACACAAATCATCAAGAATAGCAACATGGCACTCTCAAGATGGTAAAACTCATAACCAGATAGATTATATCCTCATGAAGAGACGATTTAAATCTGGTATCAATGTGGCTAAAACTAGAGTATATAACAAAGCTGATATAGGAAGTGATCATGACCTTGTGATGATATCCTTCAAACAAAAATTCAAATCTCAAAGAAAACAAAAGAGCATTCGTAAAAACTACAACATTGAACAACTAAGTAATAATTCTTCAATTCTTGCTCAATACAGAGAAACTATAGAAAATGAAATTAAAAACAAGTTAATGCACAACACAATCAATTCCGATGAAACAACTGATATTCTTAACAGAATAATAAGCGAAACTGCAACAAAAGTAATTGGATTTAAAAGGAAAAAGACAAAACCATGGATAACAGAAGATATTCTGGAACTTTGTGATAAACGTAGATCATTGACATCTCAAAAAAGTAATCACTTACAAGAATATAATTCACTGAATAAGAGGATAAGAAAGAACATGAAACAAGCCAAAGAAAATTGGTTAAATAACGAATGTAAAGATATAGACAATTCATTTGCAAGTAACATATCTAACAAAGCATATTCAATTATAAAAGCTCTGACAAAGAAGAAATCAGAAACGATCAACACAATATTAAGCAAATATATTATTAAAAGATGGACTGAATACTGCCAAGAATTATATAATTATGAATCCAGAGGAGACAAAAATGTTTTGCAAACGATAGATGAACAACACGAAGAAGAGAGAGATGATAGTATTTTAAGAGATGAAGTAGTTAATGCTATATATTCACTAAAACATGGAAAAGCTGCTGGTGTAGACAATATACCAGCAGAACTAATAACATATGCAGGTGAAGGAATGACAGACATACTCCACAAGATATGTTCCAATATATGGGAAACTGGTATCTGACCAGTAATATGGACAAAATCGTTAATTATAACTCTACCGAAAAAAGGTAATCTTCAACATTGTTCTAACTACAGAACGATAAGTTTGATAAGCCACGCAAGCAAAGTGATGTTGAAAATCATTAAGAATCGTTTACAACCACAAACGGACCGTATTATTGAGGAAGAACAGGCTGGATGCATGAAAGATAGATCTACGATAGAAAAAATATTCAACCTAAGAATACTATGCGAGAAACATAACCTACAACAAAAAAAGCTATATCATATATTTATTGATTTCCGAAAAGCATTTGATAGAGTGTGGCAAAATGCACTATGGTCCTCAATGAAGAAATATAATATCGATACAAAGTTAATTAATTTAATACAAAGTTTATATGAAAAGGCAAGCAGTGCAGTAATACATAAAGGAATATGTGGCGATTGGTTTCCAACGAAAACCGGAGTAAGACAAGGATGTCTTCTCTCACCTACTTTATTTAATATATTCCTAGAAGATATAATGAACGACGCGCTAAGCAATCATACTGGTTCAATAAAGATAAATGGCCGAAATATAACAAATCTCCGCTTTGCTGATGATATATATGGTTTAGCTGGCTCGGAAGAAGAACTAATAAATTTAACTGAGTGTCTTTTTAAATCAGCAAATAGATTTGGAATGGAAATAAATCCTTCTAAAACTAAGCTTATGTTAAACGACGACAATTGTCAACCAAACATTGATATTCATGGCGAAATGGTCTGGGGTCGATGGCTCAGTGGGACAACCAAAAGCTAGTAACCAGAGGTCCCGGGTTCGACTCCAGGCAGTTCTTGAATTTCTCTTGTGTTTATAAAGAACTTAATAAACAATAAATCAAAACACAAGAAAAAAAAATGTTACTATTTGTATTGTATTGTCCGGGGCCTCTCACAGTTATTTATAACATGTACAAGTCTATGACTTATTGAGGGGTCCATTTGTATCCGCTATTTGTATTGTATTCAATATATATAAGAGATTTCAATAAATAAATATTATTATTATTATTATAAATAATTGAGACCGTAAAAAGCTTCAAATATCTAGGATCAATCATAAACGAAAATGGATCAAGAAAAGAAATCCTGTCAAGAGCGGCACAAGCAAGTCAAGCATATAGCAATCTAAAGATAATATGGAATGATAAAGACATACGTCTAAAGTACAAGTTAAAACTCATGGACTCTCTTGTCAAATCGATATTCCTGTATGCATGTGAAACATGGACTCTAACTGCTGAACTCGAGAAAAGAATACTAGCATTCGAAATGAAGAACATCAGAAAATTACTCGGTATAACATACCTTGATAGAGTTACTAATCAAGAAATAATAGACCGAATATCATCATCATTAACAAGACCCTTCACCGATATCCTCACAACAGTTAAAAGGAGAAAACTTAAATGGTATGGACACGTGACCAGAGGCGATGGACTTGCCAAGATAATCCTTCAGGGTAATGTCGAAGGTAAAAGATCCCGTGGACGTCCAAAAAAACAATGGATAGATAATATAAAAGAATGGACCGGAAAAGGCTTCAATGAACTAAATGAAATTGTATATGACCGGAAGAAGTGGAGAAAATTTTGTTTCAACGTGACACGCCCCCACGGCTCAACAGGCTAAGGGACCAAGGTAACAAGGTAACTCTTTGACATATTGTATATGTCCTTGATCTTTAAACGATCTTATATAAAATCTACTATTAAAAAGAATAATCTTGATACACCAGTTTATACTAATTTTAGACAAATTTTTCAATTTTCAAATATGAGTAATATTCTTGAAAAAATTGTTTCTAAGTAACTTTTTAAATACCTTTCTCTAGCTAGATATATCAATATATCCTTGACCCTCATCAGAGTGCATTAAAGAAACACCATTAAACTGAGACTGCACTAACATAAGTTCTAAATTACTTAATTCCTACTCTTGATGATAACCAATGCATACAGTTGGTTCTTGTATACCTCTCATCTGCTTTCGATACTATAAATCATGTAAGATTTAGGTTTATCTGATGATCCCCTACTTTGGGTTACATTTTATATTTTTTATATTCTTCCTATGTACAAATGGGAGAATCGCTCTCTTCACTTATACCCATTACTTGTGGAGTACCTCAGGGATCGGTAATTAGTCCGTTACTTTTTACTCTATATATTTTTCCACTATATAAAATAATTCAATCCTTTTCTGATATAGATTATACTATTTATGTTGATGACATTCAGCTTTATATAAAACTATCTATTATCTCTAGCCTTGATTATAATTTACCTCTTTCAAAGTGTATTGGTCATATTAGATTTTGGATACTAAAACATTTTCTTCTGTTAAATGAAACTAAAACTGAGCTCATAGATATTTCGCATTTTCAATACACATTAACTCCTCTGTCTGTAAATAATACTTTAATTTATCCTAAACCTTTCATTACAAATCTTAGATTTATTTTTGACACTAATCTTAATTATGATAAGAATATATATATAATATATGTAAATTATCTAATATACATATATATATAATTCGTTCTATTAGATAATTTATAACTAAAAAATCTTGTTATGTTCTCATAAACTCTCATAAACTCTCGTCATGACTAATATAACGTTCTCCTCTGCTCTCTACATTCTATATCAATAACTAACATTGATCGTATTTTTCATGGTTTTACTATACTTACTGTTAACGTATTTTATTCTCATTATAATATCACTGTCTCTTCACTTCTTTCCTCATTTAAATGGTTAATTTTAAAAAATAGTTTCATATTTAAACTTCTATGCCTCACTCATAACTTATTATTTACTTATCAACCAATTTACCTTTATAACTTCTTAGATTATATTAATCCTCTTAACTCTCGTATGTCTACTAGAGATATTCGACTAAAAACATATAACTATAACAAAAAGATATTCAGAGGTAGATCTTTCAAATGTATGTCCCCTATAAATTTGAATTCCATTCCAATCAATATAAGGAATATTCAAAACCACTCCACCTTTAAAACTAGATTACAAATATTGTTACTACGCAGGAAGAACTGAATGCTATATAACTCTAAATCATTAATATTATTATCGTTCGTTATCATTCTGTTGATTATGATTATATATATATATATATATATATATATAAATATATATATATATATATATATATATATATTCATCAATGGCAACTGTGTTTCTGATTATTTGTACATTGTCTATACACATTTTAGATAATTTTATATATTTTAGTGTTTAAATAAACCATTACAATTAAATTACAATCACACGCATACATTAACACATATACACATACATGCGCACACATATACACGCACATACACTCGCATACACATACTCACGCACATACCCACGATGTCACGAACATCGGTCAGTGTCCTACACGGCCGTACAGTACTATCACTATGCGCGCGTACACAGTTTAGGTAGCTTACGTTGTAAACGAAACTTTCATAATATGTGCTTACGTTGTAAACGAAACGTTTCATAACATACACATATATATATATATATATATATATATTATTATTATAAATAAACTCGAAGTACCGAATATTTTATATGGTGATGATAATTGTGTTTATTGATTCTTATTCTAGGTGTGACCACCCTTCGTAGGTATACGAAATATATATATATATATATATATATATATATACATATATATCTTGCATATAGTATACATAATGTGATCATGTATACATGTCTCAGTAAACATATAATAACCAATATACACACGAATAGATCATCGTGCGCTTAACGATAGAGTATTAGAGTGCGATGTTTGTAGAAGTAACGTCAGTCAAATGGAATGTCAGACGGACAGTAAGACGGACATGCATAGAATATAGAACGTTAGCCTTTCGAGCTGTCCAATGCGTATCTGCGCTAAATACGCCACACCCGAATTACTAAATCGTAGTATGAAATATATAACTATATATGTATACGAACTTTTTCTGCATACTGTGTTTTTCGAGAATGCTCTAAAGCCCGCTTTGCATGCGCACACCTTAATGCGGTCTTTATTGCACGTAGACCGTTTTATCGTACAGTCCTTGTTGGTCTTGCACACGTCACCGATTAGACCTGTTAACCACGTGACGTCTTACAACCAATCAGTGAACGTACAGAATCGAATAGAATACGTAGAATAGAATAGATAGATGTACGTTTTAAAGTTATGTTGTGTTTCATCGATAGAGGGCTGTTATTTATTCGTTTAAAATATTCGCCCGCTATCGGCAAAGTTAAAGATTTAATAGGTAATTTAAATATAAGCGTAACATATGAAGTAGAGATATTCATACGGTAGAGCTGTTCGTACTATTCATACCCGGTTTGTATGTACGGCAATACCGGGCTGTAAACACGGGTCGATATCGAGCTGTTTTGTAGTGTGAAATTTCCCCTCCCCTAGTCGTCTAGTTATACTGAACATGCACCAACGTACAACTTATGTAGACAATATTAGTTGAAGACAATTAGGTTATCGGAGTTCGTTGATTGACGTCTACTATAGTATACTATATATAGTGATTACGTAATCAACACCACGTAATCAACACCACGTGATAAGTGTTATTGATACATTATATTATAGTTTTATTAGTAGTATATATATATATATATAATTTAATATATCACTGTATGATATATTATAATTAAAGCTATCGAATATTAAACATATCATTATATATAATTAAGTAAATTAATTAACGTACATTTTCTAAGATTCATTTAAAACATTTTCACTAGAAAAAACTTCTAAGTACTCTCAACAACCCTAGCTACCCAGTCCAGTTATTCTTAGTTATACTTAGTGATCACAAAATGTTAAAATGTTAACCTTAATATACCATTAATTAGGTCTAGTTATTCTTTGCTACAATTAGTTAAACTTAATAACTACTAAAATAGTTAACCCTAAGCTACGATTAGTTAAACTTAGTAATACCAAAGCCCTTTGGCTTTGGAAATACTAAACGAGTTAACCCTAAGATATAAATAGTTAAACTTAGTAACTACTAAAAGAGTTAACCCTAAGTTACAATTAGTTAAACTTAGTAACTACTAAAAGAGTTAACCCTAAGCTACAATTAGTTAAACTTAGTAATACTAAAAGAGTTAACCCTAAGCTATAAATAGTTAAACTTAGTAACTACTAAAAGAGTTAACCCTAAGCTATAAATAGTTAAACTTAGTAACTACTAAAAGAGTTAACCCTAAGCTACATTTAGTTAAACTTAGTAACTACTAAAAGAGTTAACCCTAAGCTATAAATAGTTAAACTTAGTAACTACTAAAAGAGTTAACCATAAGCTATACATAGTTAAACTTAGTAACTACTAAAAGAGTTAACCCTAAGCTATAAATAGTTAAACTTAGTAACTACTAAAAAAGTTAACCCTAAGCTATAAATAGTTAAACTTAGTAACTACTAAAAGAGTTAACCCTAAGCTACAATTAGTTAAACTTAGTAACTACTAAAAGAGTTAACCCTAAGCTACATTTAGTTAAACTTAGTAACTACTAAAAGAGTTAACCCTAAGCTATAAATAGTTAAACTTAGTAACTACTAAAAGAGTTAACCCTAAGCTATAAATAGTTAAACTTAATAACTACTAAAAGAGTTAACCCTAAGCTACGATTAGTTAAACTTAGTAACTACTAAAAGAGTTAACCCTAAGCTACGATTAGTTAAACTTAGTAACTACTAAAAGAGTTAACCCTAAGCTATAAATAGTTAAACTTAGTAACTACTAAAAGAGTTAACCCTAAGCTACGATTAGTTAAACTTAGTAACTACTAAAAGAGTTAACCCTAAGCTACGATTAGTTAAACTTAGTAACTACTAAAAGAGTTAACCCTAAGCTACGATTAGTTAAACTTAGTATCTACTAAAAGAGTTAACCCTAAGCTATAAATAGTTAAACGTAGTAACTACTAAAAGAGTTAACCCTAAGCTACGATTAGTTAAACTTAGTAACTACTAAAAGAGTTAACCCTAAGCTATAAATAGTTAAACTTAGTAACTACTAAAATAGTTAACCCTAAGATACGATTAGTTAAACTTAGTAACTACTAAAAGGGTTAACCCTAAGCTACGATTAGTTAAACTTAGTAACTACTAAAAGAGTTAACCCTAAGCTACGATTAGTTAAACTTAGTAACTACTAAAAGAGTTAACCCTAAGCTATAAATAGTTAAACTTAGTAACTACTAAAAGAGTTAACCCTAAGCTACGATTAGTTAAACTTAGTAACTACTAAAAGAGTTAACCCTAAGCTACGATTAGTTAAACTTAGTAACTACTAAAAGAGTTAACCCTAAGCTACGATTAGTTAAACTTAGTATCTACTAAAAGAGTTAACCCTAAGCTATAAATAGTTAAACGTAGTAACTACTAAAAGAGTTAACCCTAAGCTACGATTAGTTAAACTTAGTAACTACTAAAAGAGTTAACCCTAAGCTATAAATAGTTAAACTTAGTAACTACTAAAATAGTTAACCCTAAGATACGATTAGTTAAACTTAGTAACTACTAAAAGGGTTAACCCTAAGCTACGATTAGTTAAACTTAGTAACTACTAAAAGAGTTAACCCGAAGCTATAAATAGTTAAACTTAGTAACTACTAAAAGAGTTAACCCTAAGATACGATTAGTTAAACTTAGTAACTACTAAAAGAGTTAACCCTAAGCTATAAATAGTTAAACCTAGTAATACTAAAAGAGTTAACCCTAAGCTACGATTAGTTAAACTTAGTAACTACTAAAAGAGTTAACCCTAAGCTACGATTAGTTAAACTTAGTAACTACTAAAAGAGTTAACCCTAAGCTATAAATAGTTAAACTTAGTAACTACTAAAAGAGTTAACCCTAAGCTACGATTAGTTAAACTTAGTAACTACTAAAAGAGTTAACCCTAAGCTATAAATAGTTAAACTTAGTAACTACTAAAAGAGTTAACCCTAAGATACGATTAGTTAAACTTAGTAACTACTAAAATAGTTAACCCTAAACTACGATTAGTTAAACTTAGTAACTACTAAAAGAGTTAACCCTAAGCTATAAATAGTTAAACTTAGTAACTACTAAAAGAGGTAACCCTAAGCTACGATTAGTTAAACTTAGTAACTACTAAAAGAGTTAACCCTAAGCTATAAATAGTTAAACTTAGTAACTACTAAAAGAGTTAACCCTAAGATACGATTAGTTAAACTTAGTAACTACTAAAAGAGTTAACCCTAAGCTACGATTAGTTAAACTTAGTAACTACTAAAAGAGTTAACCCTAAGCTATAAATAGTTAAACTTAGTAACTACTAAAAGAGTTAACCCTAAGCTACGATTAGTTAAACTTAGTAACTACTAAAAGAGTTAACCCTAAGCTACGATTAGTTAAACCTAGTAACTACTAAAAGAGTTAACCCTAAGCTACGATTAGTTAAACTTAGTAACTACTAAAAGAGTTAACCCTAAGCTATAAATAGTTAAACTTAGTAACTACTAAAATAGTTAACCCTAAGATACGATTAGTTAAACTTAGTAACTACTAAAAGAGTTAACCCTAAGCTATAAATAGTTAAACCTAGTAATACTAAAAGAGTTAACCCTAAGCTACGATTAGTTAAACTTAGTAACTACTAAAAGAGTTAACCCTAAGCTACGATTAGTTAAACTTAGTAACTACTAAAAGAGTTAACCCTAAGCTATAAATAGTTAAACTTAGTAACTACTAAAAGAGTTAACCCTAAGATACGATTAGTTAAACTTAGTAACTACTAAAAGAGTTAACCCTAAGCTATAAATAGTTAAACCTAGTAATACTAAAAGAGTTAACCCTAAGCTACGATTAGTTAAACTTAGTAACTACTAAAAGAGTTAACCCTAAGCTACGATTACTTAAACTTAGTAACTACTAAAAGATTTAACCCTAAGCTATACATAGTTAAACTTAGTAACTACTAAAAGAGTTAACCCTAAGATACGATTAGTTAAACTTAGTAACTACTAAAAGAGTTAACCCTAAGCTACGATTAGTTAAACTTAGTAACTACTAAAAGAGTTAACCCTAAGCTATAAATAGTTAAACTTAGTAACTACTAAAAGAGGTAACCCTAAGCTACGATTAGTTAAACTTAGTAACTACTAAAAGAGTTAACCCTAAGCTATAAATAGTTAAACTTAGTAACTACTAAAAGAGTTAACCCTAAGATACGATTAGTTAAACTTAGTAACTACTAAAAGAGTTAACCC
>OZ025241.1:30342723-30347723 GCA_964019155.1 Osedax fenrisi | reverse complement strand
TAAAATGGTATGATCAAATTAATATAGGTTATAGAATAGTATTTATAATAATTTATTATCAGGTTAATTATATTAATTATTATGTAAATTTAATAATATATTGAAACTAAATATTTATGGTAATATTTTATTTAAGAATAGCTTTCAAAAAATTAGGTCAAAGTTAAGTTAAAGTTCACATTTATTATAATTTTAATAGAAGTTATAACTTCTTCAGTGTGAATGCTATTTTAAATTCAAGTGTTTTTCCATTGAAAAACGCAGCGGAAAAAGCTGTGGAAAGCTGTGGAAATCTCTGTGTGTATGCCCCTTATGAATTTATACGATAAATAAATACGTGTAATTATAAGATACATATCGAAAACGCCCGCCTTCGATGTCTTAGCACAGCTGCACACCATCGATATAAAGAAAGTGGATAATCAATTGAATGTAGTGTATGTTACTTTACGATATAGGCGCTGCAGCCTACTACTAAATACCTACTCAATTTTAAATTAATATAACTTATATATTGATAATTACTACCAATTTTAATAAATCTATAATAAAATTAAAATTATATATTTAAAATACATCATATCAACATTCCTCGTAATTTGTTGTATTTAATTTGAAGTTATTAAACTATTTCATTGATATTTATATATACATATATATATATATATATTTATATATATATATATATATATATATATAAGTCACTTGCATCTATTTCGACGAAAAACTTATTTTTGTAATATTTGATATTACATATTATGACAGCAGTCCCCATGGGGTAGACAAAGGTAGTAGTAATAGTCAAATAGTTATCATTAGTATATATGTCTATTCAAACTTTCAATTAATCTATAGATGTATACATACAATATTATTATAGATAGTGATTGATATATCGTTTTTTTATCGTTCACACCTATTTCCATCATAAATTTCCTATATACCCATTTCCACCGGACATTTTTGGTGTGAACGCACCTTAATATCCAACAAAATCATTGATGCCATTTTGTTAATTTATCGATTAAAGTGCCATTCGCTTATTTATCGCTTACATGCATTACGTGCGTCAATTGCTTATTCACTTTCTTTATACCAATGATACATATATACATCGATATAAAGAAAGCTTTCTTTATATCGATGCATACATATCTTGCCGTAATTGATTGCGTGAGGGGCGTGTCTAACTAGCGAATGGGCGTGTATAACTAGCGAATGGGCGAAACTAACTTATTACGCATCGGTAAGCATTTCTGACGAACTGTCTCCGATAACCGTACCGACATATACACCTGTTATCATTGCTATCGACACCTCTACTACTGCACACTGAATTATTTATCGTTTTGTTTCCGCACGATTCCAGATAAGTACACGCCGAATCCAATTGCACTGATAGAGTGGGCGTGGTTACGGTGTTTCGGGGGCGGTTAAGTTGCAGTGGTGTGGTTATAGTATAGACGGCTAGATATATATATATATATATATATATATATATATATATATATATATATCACTAGTGTATGATATATGATGAATTTGATAGTAATAGGTATTGTAATAGATAATACTATTATTTAATATATATATATATATATATATATATATTGTTATTGTTATTGTTATTTTTATTTGGTGGAGTCCTTTCATCCAATCCAGGAACTTATATGAAGTTTTCACTTATAACCATATATGGCTCTAATGTCCCTTCGAAGCCGCTCTCATATTAAGGCATCCATGGTTTTAACGAGAGCCGATCATTTATTTATACACAACTATATAAGATCACTTCTAAATAATATTTTAAGACCCATTTTTATAAAATTAATGGTCCGGACGAGGCTCGAACCCATGTCCTACTGCTTGTGAGTCTGACGCCTTAGACACTGAGCCACACGGGCAGTTAATATATATATATATATATATATATATATATATATATATATATATATATATATATATATATAGATATACATATATATATATCATTATCAGACTAAGTATAATATGTATTTTAAATACACAAATTAAATCTTTACTTAGTTTTTTACATCCCAGCTGATAATAAATTACGGAAAAGAATGTTCAACAAAATGTTAAAATTTATAATATACATTTACAATATATATATTTATATATAGACAGAATGAAACTTATATTAATTGTAAATGTTAGAAAACTTAACAAACTCTAAAGATGACCTCCGATTACCCTGCACAGGCTACACGACCACTACGTTATCTAGCCGTGTGAACGCGCGCGCCCCAGGTATCAGTGTGCGTACTAACTGGCCACGCAGACCTTCTCGTGCTTAGTGAAGCCGGGCTCGCACTGACATACTCCTCTACAACGGGAATGCTCGGCAGCGCACTGTTCCGTGGTATTGCAGACGTTGCTTAGGCTTACTGAGGGGATGGGGGGAGGGAGGGTTAGCTGATGGGGGGAGGGTTGGGCGATGGGGGCAGGGTTGGCCGATAGTAGGAGAGATGGCCGATAGGGGGAGGGTTGGGCGACGGGGGGAGGGATTGTTACGATGAACGCGTAAGACGTACGAATAACACGTTATTGAATATAATACATTAATAATTTATATTTATAATTTCTATGATTATATATTATGTAATTTATTAAATATATATATTTACAATATATATATATATATATATATATATATCTGTGGTCAACACTTCAAAAGTGTGGTATCGATCACGAATTAATTACAATGATTAAAGCTTTATACAATAACAATTCCAGTTCAGTCCTGATTAGTAATAACATAGGAAATTCGTTCAAATCAACGGTTGGAGTAAGTCAAGGATGTAAACTATCACCTTTATTCTATAATATATACCTCGAGGAAATCATGTCGGAAGTACAAGATAATCTAACGCCATCGATATCCATAGGTTATAGACCAGTATGGAATCTGAAATTTGCAGATGATATTGATTTAATAGCGGGCACCAATAAAGATCTTCAAGATATGACCAATCAACTATCTAAATGTGCTAGCAGATATGGCATGGAAATCAGTTCAGAAAAAAAACAAGGTAATGGTTAATAGTAATGACTCCTCTCTTCATGCTGACATCACACTAAATGATAATAAACTGGAAGAAGCCAACACATTATATTACTTAGGAGCAACTCTGTCAAACGATGGTTCAGTGAAACTGACATCAGAATACGACTTCTGCAATGATACGACTATATGTTATATGGAACAGCCGACACATAGATTTTAAGCTAAAATACAATTTATACCGTTCACTCGTCCTTTCTATATTAACTTATGGATGTGAGGCCTGGACCATTAGCACAGCAATGCAGAAGAAATTACAAGCTTTTGAAAACAAATTACACAGAAAGCTGCTGGGTATAAAATATCAGTAAAAAAAGACGAAAGTGTATGTAAAAGAGAAAATGATAGAAATAATAGGAAAACATGATTCTCTGTTACACATGATCAAACGACGCACGCTAAAATGATATGGGCATATATACCCACATATATATATATATATATATATATATATATATATATATATATATATATATATATATCCAGACATGTCGGTATCAGCAAAATGATAATGCAAGGTATTGTTGAAGGTTCGCGAAAGCAGGGTCGTTCGAAGAGGCATTTGTTCAACAATATATCTGATTGCTCTAAGATGGATGCGAACCAACTATTGTACACAGTTCACGATCGTGATGGCTGGAGAAAGTGTGATGTTAAGGCAGAAAGGACAGCATTGATTCCCCCTACGATTTCCGAGTCACGGGACTAAAAGTAAAAGTAAAAGTATAAGTAAAAGTATATATAGACAGAATGAAGTTCATATTAATTATAAATGTTAGAAAACTTAAAAAAATGACCTTAAATACGCGTTATTGCATATAACAAACACACATATATATATATAAATATATATTCGTATGTGTATGTATATATATATATATATACATGTGTGTGTATGTGTGTATGTATATACGTACTTTTCACACACGTATAATTGGGCCCTCGATAAGTATTCGGAAGGCATGTACAGGTGTTATGGCCGCTCACCGTGTTCTTCTTACAGGTGGATTGTTTCACGAGTTGGCAGTCTCGTTCGTTCCTGCATCGAGATCCTCGTACGACTATGAGTCATGGTTGATCGATGAGTCACGTGACACGGTTCAGCGATGAGTCACGCTCACGCGCGCGAGGGAGAACACGCGAATACGCGAGAACACGCGATAAGGCGTGATTGCGTTCACTTATCAGCGATGCATATTTATCGGTCGATGACAATAAATAATTATAATAACCGTTCGACAATTGGGTGGCCACTTTGGATGGCTACGAGTACGTCGATAACGCCTAGAAGTTTATCGCGGGGGTACAGACAGTAGTTACCATGGGAACTATAGTTACCATGGAAACTATACGATTCGTGCGTGGCGAATACACTTGAACATGTACACCATACCAAATGGGTGAACACGGCACAAATAGTTACGAGAATAACATTTGAGCGTGTTTTATAACGTACGCTGTACGACGAGAGTTTATTTCTTGCCGATGTTAATAATAAGGCTATAATGTATACATAATGTATACATAAACTATAGTTTGTAACTTTTAAATACATATTAAAAACATTAATTAGATAAGAAATATATATATATATATATATATATATATATATATATATATAGGTGTGTAATAATGAGTGATCAGTTGTGAATGAATAGCTGTTGTTTTATGATACCACTAAAAATTATATATTATTTATTTAATTACTTTATATTCGAACAAAACCCATTCACTTATATTATGTTAATAATAATAATATAAGTTTCAGTTGATGACCGAGATCAAAAACTCAGGTATGGTATAGACGTTCTATTGAACTTATCGAGATATCAACCCCATCTTGGTAATGAGAGAATTAATAAAAAAAACGAATAAATATAAAGAGGATATTAATATTGTGTAATTCTATTTGGTT
>OZ025241.1:30327723-30335223 GCA_964019155.1 Osedax fenrisi | reverse complement strand
ATTTATTGAAATTGTAAAGACATTAATCAATGATAATTCCCCCCTATCAACTATACAGTCATTTAAATTTCCTCAAAATTCATCAAAAAACTTGATTCGAAATGTAAGAAATTATATAAAAATAAACATAAACCAAATATTAAAGCTAAATGGAGACTATATCAAATAAAGTTATCTGAAACCATATCGGATTACATCTATAACATTGAAGCTAGAGCACTATCTAACAATAACCTTAAATAATTTTATTCTTATGTTAATAGACAAATATCTACGCGTAGCAATATGCCTCCTCTAATGTCAAATAATAATACATTGTTAACCCTAGATCGAGATAAAGCTGAATGCTTATCTAAACAGTTTAAATCTGTATTTACTAAGGACAGCTATACATTTATTAGTAATTCATCCATTGTTTCTAATAATGTATTTAACACCTTCCCTATAAGCCCCGAGACTGTAAGAAAATATCTATGCCTCATGCCCAATAAGTATAGTATACCACCAGACGGACTACCAAAGGGTATCCTAAAATCTTTATCATATGAGCTATGTATTCCTCTTTCCTTAATATTCAATCATTCACTAACTAACCAATACTGCCCAAATATGTGGAAACAGAGTATAATTACTCCCATATTTAAAAAAGGTGATACATCCTTACCATCGAACTATAGACCTATAAGTATTCTACCCTCCACATTAATTCTTTTTGAAAAGATTCTTTGTAGATACTTGGTTCACTTTCTCAGAGAAAACGGCTACATATCACAATGCCAATATGGATTTCTATCGGGAAAATCAACCACTCTGCAGTTGATCCAATACTATAGGAATCTAGCCCGAGTCATGGACAACAACTATACTTTGCATACTATATACATCGACTTCGCAAAGGCATTCGACACAGTATCACATGCTAAGCTATTATCTAAGATTGAAGCTCTAGGAATAACTGGTAATGTACTACACTGGATACAATCATATCTTCATAATAGACACCAGTGTGTTAAGGTTGGTATGAATGTATCTGATAATATTATGGCAACATCAGGGGTTCCGCAAGGTTCTTGTCTAGGACCAATTTTATTTATAATCTACATAAATGACCTTCCCAATATATTCTCACCTCAGATCATATGTACCCTTTTTGCTGACGATGCCAAACTTTCTCTTATCCATAAATATGAATTTGAAATGGACTATATGCATAATGCACTAACCAAATTAAATGATTGGTCAAAATTATCAGGTCTTAATTTAGCAATCCATAAATGCTCAATAATGTCTAGTAAGGGTAATGAAATATCCTCATACTCGATTAACGGTGTTCAATTAAACTATTCTAATACGTACAGTGTACGTATTAGAATAGTTTAATTGAACACCGTTAAACGTACACCGATCTAGGTGTAATTATCAACCATAATATATCTTTTAATGATCATATTGATAATATTATCCGTAAAGCATACAGAATGATTAATATAATCTTTCGAGTATTTAGATGTAACAAACATGTACCATTGACACTAGCATATATGAGTTATGTAAGACCTGTCCTTGAATACGCATCCAGTCTCTGGAACCCATCCATTCCTTTCAGAACAAATGGTAATTCCACCAAACTCGAATTGGTTCAGAGACTATTTACTCGTAAGCTTTTCTTTAGGTGCAATTTAGGTTCATTAGAATACCCTGATAGATTACTATTTTTAAAGCTAAAATCACTTTCTTCCCGTAGGCATGTTGCTGATATGGTACTGACTTACAACATAGTCAATGGTCTCGTTGATGTGGATGTAGATGATTTCTTGTGGACCTACACAAATCATCTTAGAGGGCCTTCGGTGAAAATTAAAAGAGATATCTCCAAGAATAACCGATCACACAACTTCTTCAGCAATCGGGTCTCGGCTACATGGAACAATCTGCCTGCTCATCTAACCGTAATGAAGTCTCTTCCATTATTTAAATCGGGTGTTTCTGCGATACTGTCTGGTAGTTGATGAACATGTTCATCCTACCTTGTACATTTATTTATATATTTTTATGTATTACCTTATTTACTGTTTGTCCTCGTGTGTTATGTTAGGTCAGTGGGGTTGTGTCGGGTGTCGGGGAGTAAGGATGCCAGCGTGGAATCTACTGGTCAAATTTTTCTCCCCACGGCATAGGAAATGATTCACCCTTTCCTAAAAGCTGAGATCTGTCGCGGCCTTGTTGGCATATCATTAGCATATACGAGCTAAGAAATGGCATATGTAAATCAATAATGTTAACATTTTTATTTTATTTCGTACTATTATTTTTATCTCCTGTTTTATGTCACATTGAATATCTATTTTCTATATTCAATAAATTATATTATTATTATTATTATTATATTTACGAAGATGGTATACATGTTATACTACCAAAACCTAACAAATTAATTATGTCATCAATTACATCACATAATTTAATTAATATTATCCAGAATATATAGAAAACTTAGAAGATCAGCACATTTTAAAACCTGTATATACATTGATAAAATAACAACTTATCAACTAAAGATATATCTGAACTTGTTATGCTTATCATGTACTAACCTGATCGATAAATGTATTTAGTACGACAATTTTCACTAATAATTATACCAATACTACCAGTAAAATTATCAGTAGATAACTCACTCCCTAGAAACTTCAGTCCAATACCAGATATATATATATATATATATATATATATATATCTATATCGAATATCTTAGAAACAATAATTGCAAATCATCTCACTCATCAATACTAAATTAGACAACCCCCGAGGTAACGTGCACGTAGACCACAGCACACTAACGTAGGTATATTATCAGTATTCTACCTACTTCTATTTCACAACGCGAACTAACTCGACCGTATATGTTTCAATATCTACACAACCGTTACGTATTCTCCACCGAAATCTAAGCTGCAACGTATATGTAACCGTACATCATAACATACACTTACATAGCGAACTATATGAATGAATGAATGAATTCAGTTTATAGACAATGTCTAAGGAGAATCAGTGAAAGCGATGAGCTTTTTTAATTCGATATCTCCTAACAGTAGTGTAATGTCATATTTCATCATCTTCATTCGGATAAAATACAATAAAATTACATAAAAATAGATATTAAAATAAACAATATGTGGACATAGCGCATTCGCAGTAGTACCCCGGACACGATTACGTTTAATAACAAGAACCCTACACACAAGTAGTAGGACGTGGGTTCGAGGCCCGAGTCCGCACTATTGAACCGGGTCTTACAATATTATTTAGAATTGATATTAATTATAATTGTGTATAAATAATTGATCGTCTCTCGTTAAAATCGTGGATGCATTAACGCGAGAGCGGCTTCGAAGGGACATTAGATCCATGTGGTTATAAGTGAAACTTCATATGAGTTCCTGGATGGGATGAAAAGACTTCAACGAAATAAAATAATAATAACAATAACAATAAACCACAATAAACCTACTCACCTCCTCAAATAGGACACACATGGAAGTGTCTCATGACCTCTACATTTCAATATATACACACCCGATATTAACTCTACATCGAATACGCACAATATTAACTATCAATTGTATGCTGATGACAATAGAAATAAAAACTGACATAATGGATGTGAAATTCGATAACAAATTAGCATTAAATTATAAAAATTTATCAAAAATAAAACAATGTAACACTTATTATTGATAATGAATATCACTATAACAAAGAAATAACCTCCTGAGCTGATATCCACATGTGATAACTCCAACGCGCTAATTACATATATAATTCAATTATTAGAAAAATACCTAACTAAATAAACTAACTACATACATAATATAATCAATTGAATGTAAAGATATAATTAACTTGAAGTCGTGACTAATACACGGTTAGAACGAAATCTACACATTACTCATCTCGTTGGAATGAGCTGGCAGACCCGAAGTGGAGAGAAGACACAACACCGCCTATCAGCCATACATACTTAGTAGTTTACCGCTGATAGCTGTACTATTGAAATCACGGAAATAGATTTAGGTTTCAATAATGTTTTCATTGTTCATTTAAATTAATTCATTTAAATGCAATATAAGTTAGATTTTACTAACCTCATATATATATATATATGTATATGTCGAATTTAAAACATATATATATATATATATATATATATATATATATTATAACAATCCTACCGATGTGCGTAAATATATGTAACGAATACTTAGTTTTCATTATATAAATAATAATTTAAAAAATATTTGTGTTATATTTCAATAGTGTATAGTTTGATACTAATTTATATTATAAACAACATATTTATTCGAAATGGTAATCTATATGGGTGGCGCGATTCGTGTTGTGTATATAACATCGAATTGCATGATTTTGCGTAATTGTTATATATGTCCTTATATATGTCCTTATATTTCATTAAAAGGAAAATATTTGCGATAACTAACAAACATACTAAAATACGTAATACTTAATATTAATCATTTATTTTATTTATAGATTATTTATTTGTTATTATATATGTCGCCATATGATGTCGCCATAACTTTATCGTTACTGTTAATATCTCGCGTCCGAACAAGTTATTTAAAAATTTGATTTTTGTGAATGTATATATTATACATTAAATTATACAAAATTATACACAAATAAATATGTAAAAATACAGATAAACACACATACATATATACACACATACATACACATATGTATATATATATATATATATATATATATATATATATATATATATATATATATATATCTGAATTTAAATATATAAACTTTTTGTGCAGGTGTTTTGTTCACGTTTAAATTTATTCACACATTTACAGTTATTTCTGATACACTTCGATTTTGGTAGAATAATTTTACATTGGTCATCACTGTAGCAGTTATCCGAAATAGTTCCTATTATATATATATATATATATATATATTATATATTTTAACAAACAAATACAATCCTATAGGAGCGTATACGCTATATATATAGGTTATATAAGTTATATATATAGGTTATATATAAGCCTATAGGCTACCTTAGTGTATACACGCTCCCTTGGTGTCTAGTAAAACATCATTCGAAATACTACAATTTAATATGGATAATGGTTTATGTATTTTTAGTAATAAATTAATTTTCAATAATTTACTTAATTAATTACGTAATTACTTAATTACTGATTTAATAACACATACGTTCATTTCATGTTATACAAACAACTAGATTCACATACTTATATATATATAACCATATTATAGATCGAGATGAAACGTTACATTTTCAGGAGGTTTATAGATATGAAATACTTGATCGCGTTGTACTGAAACAGTACTATCGATCATGTCTTAGATAATCTATTCACGGCTATAGCTATTATACATTAATTACAAATAAACTTCTATATAATGTTTTATTACTATTATATCACAGCATTTTTGAAATTCATCAGAAATATTAATATTTTCAATATAATTGATTAATAGATTCGCTAATTGGTCGAAGTTGTTATCTACTAGTGGTAGTCTACTACTAACTTATATTATTGTATAGGTTAATAATAATGTTACAATATAGATTTATTACAAATATATATTCAGTTCTATAAACTGCAGTATTACAATTTTAAATATATTAAAAATTAAGAATATTATTAAACTTAATAACCATATATATTTAAATAAAGTCTGGATACTACTACTACTACTACTACTACTACTACTACTACTACTACTACTACTACTACTACTACTACTACTACTACTACTACTACTACTACTACTACTACTACTACTACTACTACTACTACTACTACTACTACTACTACTACTACTACTACTACTACTACTACTACTACTACGTCCATAAATGAATTGAACACATGGAGCAAATCATACGATACATATATCACATCAATCAAAAATAAATCAAATAATAAATCTAATTGACTATCGGTATTAGCAATGAAAACATTACTTCCCTCATTAATTGTCGGTCACTAGTTGCTAATATTGATATCATCACACAATATATAATAGAATCTAAATCATCAATAATCGCACTCACAGAAACTTGGCTCCATATATTAGATGATGTTACTCCTTCTTATTTTGAACCATTACATTTTAATTTTATACATAGTCCTAGATGTGATGGTAGAAATGGTGGTGGTGTTGCTTTACTTTTAAATAATAACTATACTATACTTTCTCAAATTCGAATTAATATGACTCTATGTGATGTACTTCTTGTAAAATTTAAAACATCCCAATCTCAAATAATAACTGTCCTCACTATATATATACCTCCAAATAATAACCATATAATATTTTTTAAAGAATTTTCGGATCTAATACATCAACACATTAGCCCTTTCCTTATAATTCTTGGTGACTTTAATTTTCATTTTAATTCTACATCATATCCCCATAATAAATTCAAAGATATCTGTAATGAATTATGTTTAACTCAACATGTTACTGAAACTACACATATTTCTGAAAATGTACTCGATCTTATTTTTACTCATAATAATTCTATTCTATTAGCTAAACAACCAACTAATTCTACACTATTAACTGATCATTATGCTATTAAATGTACATTAAATATAAAAAAATATATAAGTTCTAAATTATTATCCTATCGACATTTACGTAATATAGACTTAACTAAATTTTCTCTTGATATTCTATCTAATCTTGACATAAATAATTTTACTATAACTGCACTTAATAATACACTTTCTAATCTTCTAGACACATATGCACCACTTAATAACCGAACAATTAAAATATACTCTATAACACCATGGTTTAATCATATATGTCATACTTATAAAAAAAATACTAACATATTAAACAAAATATATAATAAAAATAAAAATACAATTAATCATGATAATTTCTTATTTGTAGATCTCAATACCGTAAACAAATGAAATCTCAAAAAACAATGTACTATAATAATAAAATTAATTTATATAAAAATGATTCTAAAAAACTTTTTAAACTTACTAATCAATTAATGGGAAGGAACAAAAGAAAAACTTTTCCTCCTCAAAAAAATAATCTACTAGTTAATAAATTCTCAAATTTCTTTGATAATAAAATTTCCAACATATGTGATAATATCTCGAAAAGTAAATCTGTAAATAAATCTATCAATATAAATTGTTTTGATACATGTTCATTTCCCAATAATAATTTTAATAATTTCATAACTCCAACACATACTGAAATATATAATTTGATAATTACCGCCAAATGTACTTCACCAAATGATCCATTACCTCTCTCTATTACTAAAAAAATTATTAACACTTTAACACCTCTATATCATAAAATTATTAATATTTCACTAACTACTGGCATTATACCACCTGAATTAACACATGCTATAATAACTCCCATTTTAAAAAATGCATCTTTAGATGATTCTAT
>OZ025241.1:30307723-30322723 GCA_964019155.1 Osedax fenrisi | reverse complement strand
TATTTTTACAGTAAACGTACGGTTAGATACAAAGGACATCATCCAATCTAGAGCTGTATTTATTATTCCTATTTCAATCAATCTATGTTTTAGAATATCGTGGTCTAGAGTGTCAAAAGCTGCTGAAAGGTCGAGAAGAAGTAGTTGTGTATGATTATTATTATCAAGGGATGTAATAATACTATCTAAGACATCAATTACGGTTGTCTCGGTGCTATGATTTGTTCTGTATGCACTTTGGTAGTTATCTATTAAATTGTTAGAATATAAAAAATCTTTCAATTGTATAGTAACTACTCGTTCTAGCAATTTAGATATAGTAGGAAGTTGTGATATTGGGCGATAGTTTTTCAAGTCATTTATGTCATGTTTATGTTTTTTAAGTATGGGTGTAATTATTGCATGTTTATATTCAGGGGGAACTATTCCAGTAGTTAGTGAGTTTTTAAAAATTGTAGTTAAGGGAATGGATATTGACGGTGCTATTATTTTCATTAAAGGAAGTGGTAATGGATCTTGTGGGGATGTAGAGTTAGAATTTGCTAATAATGTTTGAATTAGATTATTGGAAGGGGGTTGGAATTCTGTGAGGTATTGATTAATTAAAGTCGAGTGGTCTATTGATATATTGTGTATATTATGTTGATTATTGTTAAATGTACTACATAGAATATTTATTTTATCTACAAAATATTTGGAAAAATTATTGCATAGTATATTATCTGGAATATCTGGAAGGACTCTTTCTTTTGATTTTCCTAGTAAAGAATTAGTTATCCCATAGAGATGTTTTTGATTAGAGGTTGATTGATTTATTTCAGTATAGTAGTATTTATTCTTAGCTATTACTATAGATTTTTTAAAATAACTCTTAGCCTTGAGTAGGGATTCTAAGGAAGATTCTGATGGATATTTTGAAAAATATCTTTCAGTTTTCCTCATTTCCTGTTTGGCTAATAAAGTATCAGAGTTAAACCATTTATTTGTACGACTATTTATGCATTTAACTCTAATGGGAGCATATTTATTTAGTATATATGATAGATGATCATTTAGTTCTATCGCCGATATGTTATCATGATTAATTTCTATAATACTATTGGAGAGAAGTTCATGGTCGATATTAGTACTACTACTACTACTACTACTACTACTACTACTACTACTACTACTACTACTACTACTACTACTACTACTACTACTACTACTACTACTACTACTACTACTACTACTACTACTACTACTACTACTACTACTACTACTACTACTACTACTACTACTACTACTACTACTACTACTACTACTACTACTACTACTACTACTACTACTACTACTACTACTACTACTACTACTACTACTACTACTACTACTACTACTACTACTACTACTACTACTACTACTACTACTACTACTACTACTACTACTACTACTACTACTACTACTACTACTACTACTACTACTACTACTACTACTACTACTACTACTACTACTACTACTACTACTACTACTACTACTACTACTACTACTACTACTACTACTACTACTACTACTACTACTACTACTACTACTACTACTACTACTACTACTACTACTACTACTACTACTACTACTACTACTACTACTACTACTACTACTACTACTACTACTACTACTACTACTACTACTACTACTACTACTACTACTACTACTACTACTACTACTACTACTACTACTACTACTACTACTACTACTACTACTACTACTACTACTACTACTACTACTCCTACTACTACTACTACTACTACTACTACTACTACTACTACTACTACTACTACTACTACTACTACTACTACTACTACTACTACTACTACTACTACTACTACTACTACTACTACTACTACTACTACTACTACTACTACTACTACTACTACTACTACTACTACTACTACTACTACTACTACTACTACTACTACTACTACTACTACTACTACTACTACTACTACTACTACTACTACTACTACTACTACTACTACTACTACTACTACTACTACTACTACTACTACTACTACTACTACTACTACTACTACTACTACTACTACTACTACTACTACTACTACTACTACTACTACTACTAATACTACTACTACTACTACTACTACTACTACTACTACTACTACTACTACTACTACTACTACTACTATTACTACAACAACTACTACACATACTAAACTGATACGACAATTTTCATTATACAATATATATTCATCCTTACAGCTGCATACAGATTTGCATTGACTATGTTTGTAAGCCGAACAATCCTTATCATTTTTACATTTATATCCCATTTGGACTATTAATATTATATATATATAATACAAAATTAAAATAAAATAATAAATTATTAATATTTTTATAAATACAGTATGAAAAATATGTATTCTTGCATATATTCAAAATAATACATATATATATATAATATCTTATAAAATAATATCTTAGAATATAAAGAATATAGATATACATTATACACTATAATACAGTATTCGAGGTAAAGTATTCGATGTCTATATTTACGATAATACTGTCTGATATTTTATATAAAAATTAAATGTATATATTAGAGGTGATTATTAATTTAATAGAGAATTAATATATGTTATGTAAGATAGAAATGATGACCTCTATTGTGACCTGTATTACATTTGCAATTAGAGGGTAAGCATTAGATAAATATTAAGAAATACATCATAATCGCTAGAAATTTTTCTGTGATAAGTGTTTTAATTATAATCTCAAATTAAATTATATTATTTAGATTCTTATGTTTTATGTATTAATCAATAAGTTTATTAATAATATAATATCATAATCAAATCATGTATAATATCATTACAATATATATTTAATAGTTTTATTTTATATTTCTTATATTTTGAAAGATTATATTATAATTATAGAAGAGTATAACTAAAGAGAGATATACATTGCTTGACATGATAATGCAATATTGAATTACTATTATAATATATTTGATGTAGGTCTACCATTACTTTTGTTTGTTACTTGTATTAATACAGGTAAGTGATTAATATTGTACGCGAGATTCTATTTAATGTTATTATTTTAGTATTCATTATAAACAAAATTAGAAAATAATATATATATATATAAATATATATATATATATACTGCCTATGTGGCTCAGTTAGCTAATGTGTCAGTCAAACAAGCAGTAGGACACGGGTTCGAGCAATACATCCTATATCCTCAGGCCCAAACACTGAATTTACATGGGTATAAAGAGGCCATCGATTTGAAAAAAAACTGGCCTCTTTAAAGTAAATAAACAAAATATTTACAAAATATTATAATATATTATCATCATTTATGGATTAACATTGTGGATATCGCTATATATTAATATATATATATATATATATATATATATATATATATATATATACTTTTATTAAGTTTGTAAATATTATATGCTTACAAAATTATAAGTTAAATACATACAATATCAACGAAATAAAAACTTTTATTATACTATTATTCTGAAATATTAATAAAATTAATTTATAATAGTTTCCCAGCAAACAGTAAGAGCAGCATAATAACAACATAACAGCATATGCTAGAGCCTCAAATGTTTATATTGTGCTATTATGCTGCCATTATGCTGCTATTAAATGTATATTATGCTCCTATTAATTTGTTATGCTCCTATTATTGTTATGCTGCTATTATGCTGCCATTATGCTAATATTATGCTGCTATTAATTTTAAAAGTATATAAGCTGCTATTATGCTGCTATTCTAATAATAGTATTATAATAGTATTAATACTTATAATATTATTAATTCACTAATTCTTGTATTAATTTGTTGTTCGAAATAGCCATTATATGAATACATCTAATAAAACACGTAAATTCAGTATGAATTTAACGAAGCGAATGAATGATATATATATATATATATACTTTTATTAAGTTTATAAATGTACTATATACAAATAATAAGTTAAATATTAACAATATCGATGAAATAACGTATTTTAATATAGTATTATTCTGAAATTTTCATTTCTAATCTCATTCGCCTTGACGTGGTGGAAATGCTTGAGTACTACAGTGATTCACAAAGCTATGGTAATGGGTAATTTTTACCTGGTAGCTTCAAGCATATTACAAAGATTTGTGATGAGTAGTCAGACTAATTGAATGAGGCATTCAGTAGGAGTGGCGACCACTGAAATATTAGCCAAGAAAACCCAACTATGCAATTAAAACCAAACAACACCAGGGTTAAAGTACCTGAATATAATATATCGGATGTTAGAGAGATCTCAACAACAACAAATCAGTTTGACGGTTTATTTCCAAACCCGGAAGGAAGGGATAGACTCGATATCAATGACATTCCGATAAAACTGCTCAGCTGCAAGCAGTATATAAATATAGCAACAATGAACGTCAGAACATTAATAAAAACAACAAAAAGACAAGAAATAGCAGAATTGGCATCTAAATTTCAGATTAGTATACTTGGTTTAATCGATCATAAAATTGTACACGACGATGATGATACAAAGATTGAAAAATATGGTGAATATACCATGATTACAACATCAGCTTGGAGAAACAAGAATAATGCCTCATCCGGAGGAATCGGTTTATTATTGAACAAAACTAGTTTAAACTCACTTACAACAATAGTCAAATGGAATAATCGTATTTTAATCGTTAACTTTCATGGAAATCCTAAGTCTACAATTATCATACATTACTCGCCCTGTGAAGGAAGTGAATATGTTCAAGGACACTACGATGAACTTACGAAAGCAACTGTCTCTATACCTAAACACAATTTTCTAATCGTTATGGGAGATTTCAATGCTCATTTTGCCACATCTAGTGAAACCATCCATTCTTATCATGATAAAACAAATTTAAATGGACAACTTTGTAAAGACTTTGCACAAGAAACTGACCTATTAATAACAAATACTCACTATAAAAAGAGAAAAGGAAAACTATGGACATTTATGTCAGATTGTACCGGAAATAAGACTCAAGTTGATTATATAATGATACGTACAAAATGGAGAAATAGTTCTATAAACTGTGAAGCATATAATAGTTTTAGCAGTATAGGTTCTGACCATAGAATTCTGAATTCCAAAATTAAATTAAGTTTTAGATCACAAAAGAAGAAAAATTCAATACCAATGTATAACTGGTCAGTACTTAAGAATAAAAACATAGCTACAGAATACAGTGACATAGTTACAAAGAGATATAACCAACTTAATATTTCCAATGAAGATGAAATTAAGACATATCTTTAACATATGGTAATTTTATTCTTGCAAATCAAGAAGCATGTAAACTCTATTACCAAAGAAGCGAAAACTTGATAAAAATCCATCTCGACATCCAGATATTGCAATACCTCGTGATAATGTAAATGAAGCTTATAAAAAGTATGTATTATCAAATACAGAAGAAAAGTATGAAATGTTTCAAGAAACCAAGAGAAAACTACAGGAAGCATATGATAAGATAGAAAGTGATGACCTCGAGAAAACAGTTTATGATATTGAAAATTCGAATAAATTAAGACAACATGCCAAATGTTGGCAACTAATCAATGATATATCTGGTCGTAAAACTACCAAAAAAGGAATAATTAAAGCCAGTAATAACGAAGATAGAATCAATAAATGGTTTACTCATTTTAAAAATTTACTCGGCAATAATAATTCTGAAGAAGAAATTGATGATTTTGAACCAGAAATTGTAATTAAACATACAGAAATATTTACCAACGCTTTTACAAAAGACGAATATCTAATGGTAAAGAATAATCTAGTAGATGGAAAAACAGTAGGACCTGATGGTGTTGCACCTGAATCTTTCAAATATTGTAAATTTGACGATATCCTTCTAGAATATGCAAATAAAATTGTACTTGAAAAGCAAAAACCTATTCAATGGTCTACTTGTCAAATAATGCCAATACCAAAATCAGGTAATCTTAATAAAGTCGACAATTATAGAGGAATTGCTATATCTGTTATTGCTCTAAAAATAACTAATAAGATGATACTTAATAGAATTCAGCCAATTATAGATCCCCTTCTCCGGCATAACCAAAATGGTTTCCGTCCCAGAAGATCAACTACTACCCATATACTAGCACTGCGAAGATTAATAGAAGGTATCAAAGAAAAGAATCTAAAAGCAATCATTACTTTTGTTGACTTTAAGAAAGCTTTCGATACTATAAATAGAAATAATATGTTCAAAATACTCTTGGCTTACGGAATTCCCACTATTATCGTAGAAGCAATAGAAACATTATACAAAGTAACCAAAGCGAAAGTACTAACACCTAATGGAGAAACCAAATCGTTTAATATAACTACTGGAGTTCTACAAGGTGATACGCTGGCCCCCTTTCTGTTTATAATAGTGCTTGACTATGCAATGCGAATGTCTGTGAAAGGAAAACAGTTAGATCTTGGTTTTGAACTAACTAGGAAACAGAGTCGTAGGGTACCAGCAAAAGTGATTACAGATCTAAGCTATGCAGATGATATTGCTTTAATATCACAAGATATTGAGCAGGCTCAAGAATTACTATCAAATGTAGAAACCCAAGCTTTAAAATTAGGTTTAAAAATAAACTCAAGAAAAACTGAAATAATGGCTTTTTCTCAAAGTGAACCAATAAATATCCACTCATTACTAAATGAAGATATTAAAGTAGTAAATAACTTTAAATACTTGGGTGCATGGATGAGTAGCTCATCAAAAGACTTTGAGATCCGAAAGGCACTAGCTTGTCAGGCATGTCACAAGTTGAAAAAACTCTGGAATTCCAAGTTAAAAAGAAAACTAAAGATTAGGACTTTTCAAGCCACTATTGAAAGTATCCTACTATAT
Organism: Osedax fenrisi; assembly: GCA_964019155.1. Classification (NCBI taxonomy): domain Eukaryota; kingdom Metazoa; phylum Annelida; class Polychaeta; order Sabellida; family Siboglinidae; genus Osedax; species Osedax fenrisi. The sequence continues at coordinate 30,315,791 of OZ025241.1, read as the reverse complement.
GGCAGTGAGACTTGGACGATCGACAAATCACTTGAACGGAGAATAAATGGATGCTATACAAGGTTATTAAGAATGATTCTGAATGTATCATGGAGAGACCATATAACAAATGTCGAACTCTATAAAGAACTACCAAAAATAACCGATGTTATAACTACTCGTCGTCTGCGAATAGCAGGTCACTGCATCCGTCACGACGATGAAGTAGCTCATGATCTGATTTTATGGCAACCAACGTCTGGAAAAAGCAACAGAGGAAGAAAAGCTGTGACGTACATTGATAATTTAAAAAAGGATACTGGACTAGATGATGTGAATGAAATACGTAATGTTATGATGATTCGTGATGATTGGAAGAAAATTGTAAAGAAGGTTCGAACGGGAGTTCGACATAAGTAAGTAAGTATTCTGAAATATTAATAAAATTATTTTATATTTAAAAATATTGAATAAACTTTAATACATTATCACGTTTAAGTAATTACATTATGGATATCGCTATATATTAATATATATATATATATATATATATATACATATATATATATATATATATATATATATATATATATATATATACATATATATATATATATATATATATATATATATATATATATATATATATATTAAACAACATACTTTCGTGTATAATGTATATATTTAATATATATTTACTAAATACAAAACATTTAGTGACTTACTACTCCTATATTTATTAATACAAATTTATATACTTAAAGTATACTTTTAAAATGATGATTTATTAAATTATTTTTTATTCTTTTATACAATTTATATTATTTATATTATAACGTAATTTTGTTTACAAATAATTGACCATCACGGAACAATTTTAAATAATATTGGTGCTTTAAACAATCTACATATTGTATGATGCATTTATATATGTTTAATACCTTCACAGCAAACAGTAATAACCTCATAATTACAACATAACAGCAAATGTAATAGGCTAACATGTTTACATTGTGCTATTATGCTGCTATTATGTTGCCATTAAATGTCTATTGTACTGTTATTAATTGTTCATGCTATTATGCTGTTATTATGTTGATATAAAGTATATTATGCTATTATTATACTGCTATTCTAATAATAGCATATATAGTGTATCATTATTTAATCATATTAATAATAATGGATATTTAGTAATTATATATAAATGTATATTAATATAAAAAATACGTATAATAGAAGTAATAAAGAAGATAAAAAATGCCTCTATCTGTTAAAATTAATATTTTTTTATTATTCAGTGTTCGGGCCTGATGTTATAGGAGGTTTTGGTTCAATTATCGTCCGGACCATTTAAATAGGGCTTAACATAATATTCAGAAGTGATCTTATATAATTGTGTATAAATAAATGATCGGCTCTCGTTAAAACCATGGATGCCTTAATATGATAGCGGCTTTGAAATGACATTAGAGCCATATGGTTATAAGCATAGATTTATAGTTTACAAACTTATTGTTTGTAAACTACAAATCTATGGTTATAAGTGAAAACTTGATCTAAGTTTCAGGATGAGATTAAAGGACTCCACCAACTAAATATAACAATATATATATATATATATAAAATATATTTGTGAATATTTACTCTGTACGCATGTCGATTTTGATTGAACTTGTCGATGTAGCACATCATAACCAGACTTACAAGAACATATGTTATTGGTGCACACGCCGTCGTCCGTGTGTGTCTTACAAACATTGTCGTCCGTACACGGGTTCCCGAATCTAACTACAATAATAACATAACATAAGATACACATTGTATTATTGTAATCATTATAAAAGAAAACAATAGTACGCAGCGGCGGCAGCAGCAGCAGCAGCTGTATCATTCACTCATTAACGCGGCAATATTGTTATTGTTATCCGAATGATTGTTGGTGCCGAGCATATTGTCACGAGGTATCGAATCAACGAAGCGTATCGCTTTCACTGATCATCATTATACTTTGTCTATAAACTGATGTCATTCATTCATTCATTCATTCATTCATTCATTCATTCATTCATATATATATATATATATATATATATATATATATATATATATATATATATATATATATATATATATATATATATATATATATATATAATAATATAATAATAATAATATCAGATTCAGTTGATGACCGAGATCAAAAACCCAGGTATGGTATAGAAGTTCTATTGAACTTATCGAGATACCAACCTGCTCTTGGTAATGAGAGAATTAATACAAAATGAATAAATACAAAATGAATAAATATAAATAAATATTTTACAATTCTATATTGTTCATTCGTGTTCTGTCTCATAAAAAAAGCAATACAATAAAATTAAATATATCTCTCAATACCAAGAAATCATCATGTATATAACAATAAAATAATAATAAAATATAATAAAAATATATAATAAAATATTAAAAAATGTAAAAAGATACTAAAATAATAAATAAGTTAAACTATAAAAATCAAAGAAAACTAAAGACCAAAGGCTAGAGATAAAAATATGTACAATACGAACAATTTAAAAGAGCTAAAAAGAAGAAAAGATGATCATGTAAATAAAATAACAAACAATACAGATAAGGTGTAAGTGATTAAATATAACTATTTAAAAGCATGTTTTTAATGTGTATTGTAAAAGTATTCAAATTCGTCAAAGATGATGTGGTTGTATTTAAAGAATTCCATAAATATGCGCCTTTGTAACGAATACTAAATTTATCATGATCAAATCTTATTTTTGGTATTAAGAATGTTCTATTTAACCTAAAAGTATATAAAGAGCAATTATAGGTAAATAACTTACAAATTGAACTATGCAAATAATGATTGTTATATATTATAAACATATATTTATAAATGGATATATTTATTATATCTTTAAATTTAAGAATGTTATGTCTTAAAAAAATGTAATCAATATTGGTTTTGTTATCAAGTTTATATATTGCTCTCATACATTTATTTTGTAAAATTTGAATACATTTTATATTGCTATGGTAAGTACTTCCCCATATAATAGAACAATAATTAATATGACTATGAAAAAAAGAAAAATATAGCATAACTAAAGTATTAATATTAAATTTATATTTATATCTATGTAGTAAACTAAGTCCATAGTAAAGTTTATTTTTAATATTATTTATTTGCATTTTCCAATTTCGATTTTCGTCAATTAAAATGCCTAAGAATTTAAAATTAGTTGATTGTTTTATGGCTATATTATTTATTTTGATGTTCAATTTATGTTTAACTCTTGTGCGATGGAATAAAATTAATTTTGTTTTATCAATATTAAGAACTAGCTTATTACCACAAAGCCAGTCACATATTAAAACTAAAGTAGAATTTACTTCTTTTTATAGATCATTTAACTTATGAGACTTAAATGTTAAAGTTGTGTCGTCAGCAAAAAGAGTAAAATTGCATTTATTAGTTATATTAGGTAAATCATTTATGTACATTAAAAATAATACTGGTTCCAAAACTGAACCTTGTGGTACACCACATTTAATCGGAAGTATTTTAGAATTGGTATTATTATAGCTTACGTATTGATACCTGTTTGTCAAATAACTTTTTAATAATGACAAAGTGATACCTCTGAAACCATATATATATAATTTGTTTAATAAAATGTCATGATTAATAGTATCGAAAGCCTTTTTTAAATCAATCGATATTGTGGATATGAATAATTTGTAATTTATCTTTAAGTAATCGATATAATGTATCAAAGCATCACATGTTGATATAGATTTTTGAAATCCAAATTGAGAATTGTTTATTAAAGAATTTTTATCTAAAAATGAAAACATTCTTACTTTTAAAATTTTTTCAAAAATTTTTGAGAATTGTGATGTCAATGATATTGGCCTATAATTCGAGCAATCATTTTTATTTCCTTTTTTATATAAAATTATAACTTTAGATGTTTTAAGTACATCAGGGTAAACACCATTTTCAATGCATTTATTAAATAAAATTGATAAAATATTACTAATGGATAAAATAATGTTACGTATTAAAAAAAAGTTAAAATCATGGGAATCCGTACTATATTTTGAATCACAATTATATACAATATTTTCAATTTCTATTGATGAAACAGGCTTTATAAAAATTGAACTCTTATTACTAGTAATATTTTCATATATATTTTGATTAGAGTATGGTATATTTTTATTTAATTCAACACCTATATTTGAAAAATATGAATTGAACATATTAGCATTTTGTAAATCTGTTAATTTATTATCAATAATAGTTCCTGATTTTTTATTATTTCCTATAACTTTATTTAATGTACGCCAAGTATTTTTAATATTATTATTTTTTATTTTATTTTCATAATATTTTTTCTCTGTATATTTTAATATTTTCATTAAGCAATTTTTATAATTTTTATATACATTTATTAGTGAATGATTATTTAAAGATTTTTTATACATTTTATTCTTTTTACCTATGCATTTAAGGATGGAAGGGGTTAGCCATGGTTTATCAAAAACTCCAGATTTAATTTTAACTTTTTTTAATGGACAATATATATTATATGAATTAGTTAATGTAGAGATAAAATTTTTAAAAGATATATGAATATCAGATTGAGTTAAAATGAAAGACCAATTTATATTAGTAAGATTATTATTAAAATTTAAAATATTTTGATCAGAATGATCCCTAATATATTTATAAGAGTTTTTCGTTTTTATATTAATATTTTTTTTTAAAATACAGAATATCGGTAAATGATCACTGATATCAGTCAAGAGAACGCCATTAAAAAGTGGCAAAGATAAAAAATTTGTGTAAATATTATCGATAATAGAATTTGTTTGATTAGTTATATGGGTAGGTTTAGTGATTGTCGCTATTAAATTTAGGGAATAAAGAGTATCAATAAAAAATTTAGTACTTGTATGGGAATTATGATTATTTATATTTATATTGAAATCGCCTGTTAAAATTAATGATTTATTTATATGACGATTAAATGTATTATATATAATATCAGTAAATTCAATTATATTAAATATAGGTGCTTTATATATACCTGATAGTAAATAATTAATATGTTCGTATATAAATGAGATCGTAATCATATCATAAGTATCATTGACAGATAATGATAAATTATCAATTAATTTATATTTAATATTATTATTAATGAAAATGGAAACTCCACCTCCACGCTTATTATTTCTTACTATATGTTCAGATGAATAATTAGGAATATTAAATAAGTGTTTATTAGATGTAGTTAGCCATGATTCAGTTATTACAATAATCATAAAGTTTATTTTTAAATATAAAAGGTAATCAGTAATAGAATCGAAATTTTTAGGAATACTCCGAGCATTATATATATATATATATATATATATATATAATTGAGAAATAGGTTGCAAGTACGCACATAATACTAGTCGAGATGAACGTCATACTCATTACGTCATACATATTACGTCATACATAGTGCGATGTACATGCGATAGTGTGCGCGCACACACTCGCACTCAGTATAGACCCCTATACGAGGGCTCTACGAAGCCTATACGATACTATAGGAGGCTATAGGAGCTATATGAAATACCCGTACCAGACATACGGTATAGGTCTATAGTGAAACCGGAATAGGCGTGACTCATATCTGCCGCCGAGCATTGCGCGCGCGTGGTTACGTCATCTTAGTTCGATGACGCACGATTACGTAGTACCGGAAGTAGTAGCCGTTACGCGACGGTACGTGATTACGTAATAGTTTAAAACCGCAGTTTTACGTTTTAAAAGTGTATAGTTTGGTACGAATTTATATTATAAACAACATGAGTGTGGAAATAACAACATATAGGTGGAGCCACATAGAGCGTATACATCCTATAGGTGGAGCCACATATATGTAGGACCTACATTGTAGGTGGAGAGGTTTTCTGTACAAAATCTAATAATACGATTTCGGTATATCTTTTATTAGAAAAATATGTTGTATATACGTGGTATATATATGAATACATACTATGAATAAGTACACTAATTGCATATATCTATGTACACATATAATATATGCATACACAACATCCCCTCAAACGTCGTACAGAGCACTGCACATGCACTGTGTTCAATACAAACATACGCACATACATATATATATATATATATATATATATATATATATATATATATATCTATCTCTCTCTCACTCTCTCTCCGTTGAACTACTAACTCGGGAAACATTCATCTCTATCCACGGGTCTGTAGAATGTGTACTTGCATGCACACTTGTTACGCACGCATTCCGAGTTGCGAATACCGCTACACTCATCTATGTTGTTACATGCGTCACCTTTCTCTCCTACATAATCATAAGTATAGGCTACGTATGTATATATATATATATATATATATATATATATATATATATATATATAGGTTATATATAAGGGTAATTGTCTCGACAAGCAGCAATGCTTCTACAATTACCCAGGTACTTGTACCTAAATCTGATAATAATAATATATATATATATATATATATATATATATATATATATCTGTTATTTTATTTTGTTATTTTTCTGAAATCCTCACATTCCATCCAGGAACTTAGATGAGTTATACACTTATAACAATATATGTATCTACTGTACTTTCGAAAGCGCTCTCGTGTAAGGCATGCATGGTTTCAAGGAAAGCCGATGTTTTATGTATACGCTTATCATAATTATAATGATACACTCACTATTATATGAGATCACTTCTAAATGTTAAGACCTATGTATTGGTAGGTACGAGCATACTCGACATATCGAATACTCGTTATACTCGATATATCGAAAGCCTATATTACTAAACACGCGTGCGTGTGTGTGTCTGACATCTTAGTATGTAGTTACTTAATTTTAGATGATACATTAAGATATTTTTATGTATAGAATTTTTAAATTTGTTGAATACATTTTATCGTACGATTTTTATATTGTTAATTATATATTTTATATATTATATATTTTAATAGAATATATATATTATGTAAATTATACATATGTTTAAAACAAAATATACAAATTTTGTACTAATAATATTAAAATATTCAACAAAATATGTAAATAAAGGTTATCTTTGAAACTGGCGGCGAAGAATAACGGTAACCTAACAGTACTCTCTACAAACGTTGCAAGTGGCAACAATTATAGTTGATCAATACGTTATTATTTTATCTAAATAAATAATGTTTGAATACTTTACTACAGTGTAGTTTAGTATAGCGCAGTATAGCGCATGCTAACGTATGCCCTGTATCATAATATGTATAGCAGCGGTGTATTCGTTACTATATGATACCACTATCCGAGCTAGGAGGAATGGGGGTGAACTAAAGCTAATCATAAGTTAGCGATTTAGATACCCGATCCCTATACCGTATACACTATAGCATACTATAATGTATACACTATAGCATACTATAATGTATACACTGTAGTATACTATAATGTATACACTGTAGTATAGAATAATTTATACACCATAGTATACTAAAATGTATATACTAGTATACTATAATTTAAATACTATAGTATACTATAATTTATACTGTATATATATATATATATAACTGTATACCGTGGGTAGATGGCGATAGTGTTAATATTGGAATGTGCGTATGTTATAGTAGGCTAGTTTATGTCTTAGAAGATATGCTTTTTAATATTTGTCTTAATATTAGTCTTCGACATTTTTTTTAAATATTTGAAAGTTCTTAAAGACTTTATTTATATGCAGAAAGAAGATTTGGAAAGATTTGAAATTGTTATCATATATCGTAGCCATGACTACCAAGGTGATGCGGGCGTCATAGAGGGCGTGTCGCGAGTTGCGGTTGATCATTAACTTGTTTGGAATGGAATTATATACTTTACGAACTACAGTTTAATATACTCTAACACATTTTCAAATAAATAATTTTTATTATTATTGTTTTATATTTATTTTATTTTTTATTTTGGATGTACCATAATTTTATATATTACTTCCT
>OZ025241.1:30102723-30302723 GCA_964019155.1 Osedax fenrisi | reverse complement strand
TTGTTAGAATTGTTGTAGCTCTTTTATTTAAGTAATGACCTATCTTGCGTATTTTGTACAGTTCGTAGTTAGCTTTTTTACACATGCTACTTACATGTCGATTCATATTTACGTTGTCATCGATTATGACCCCTAAGTATCTGATTGACGTGCTTGGGGTTATTTCATTATTATTGATGAATATCTGTGGAAAGTTGGAATAGTTACTGGGAATATTCAACAATTCAGATTTATCAGTATTTAGCGATAGTTTATTATCGGTAAGCCAGGCGTAAATAGCATTAGCACAATTCGATAATTCATTATCAAATTCAGAATTATATTTTGATAATTCAGTATATAATAGAATGTCATCTGCATATAAATGGTACTTAACATGCTTAAACTGTCTGATAACATTAGAAAGTGGTATAATATATATGATAAATAGTAGTGGCCCTAGTACAGATCCTTGAGGAACACCTGTATCAAATGAGTTATAATTAGAATATTCCTTTCCTATTTTTACAGTAAACGTACGGTTAGATACAAAGGACATCATCCAATCTAGAGCTGTATTTATTATTCCTATTTCAATCAATCTATGTTTTAGAATATCGTGGTCTAGAGTGTCAAAAGCTGCTGAAAGGTCGAGAAGAAGTAGTTGTGTATGATTATTATTATCAAGGGATGTAATAATACTATCTAAGACATCAATTACGGTTGTCTCGGTGCTATGATTTGTTCTGTATGCACTTTGGTAGTTATCTATTAAATTGTTAGAATATAAAAAATCTTTCAATTGTATAGTAACTACTCGTTCTAGCAATTTAGATATAGTAGGAAGTTGTGATATTGGGCGATAGTTTTTCAAGTCATTTATGTCATGTTTATGTTTTTTAAGTATGGGTGTAATTATTGCATGTTTATATTCAGGGGGAACTATTCCAGTAGTTAGTGAGTTTTTAAAAATTGTAGTTAAGGGAATGGATATTGACGGTGCTATTATTTTCATTAAAGAATTTTCATTACTACTACTACTACTACTACTACTACTACTACTACTACTACTACTACTACTACTACTACTACTACTACTACTACTACTACTACTACTACTACTACTACTACTACTACTACTACTACTACTACTACTACTACTACTACTACTACTACTACTACTACTACTACTACTACTACTACTACTACTACTACTACTACTACTACTACTACTACTACTACTACTACTACTACTACTACTACTTATAGTATTACTAACTTTCTACACATGTATTGTTCACAGTCTTATAATTATCGGTACATGAACACATTTGTTGTATACAATTCATGGATTGCTGACAAGTATTTTCACTACCGCAAGTACTACCTACTTTATCTATAAATTACAATATTATTATTATATACATATATATAATGTTTAATACTTATTGTTTATGCTAATTTATAGGTTATGAGTTTTATATTATATTAATAAATTAGCTTACTTCTGTGACATTTTTCATTTGCAAAGTAGTAGCCTTTCTTACACTTACAGTTATATAGAAGGCATGTGGAATGTTCGTTAAAGTGTTCACACTCTGACTTCAATGTACATGGACTTTCAATTTTAACTAATATACACATTTTAAAGTATGAACGAATACTAAAATATATATATATATATATATATATATATATATTAGTTTGTAATCATAGTTGATATTGTGATTTCTAAGTTTGTGAGTATGTGATTTCTATACCAATTATATATATTTTATAATACAATTCATACTCTAATATTTGTAATTAATAATTTAATAAATATATAATAATAAATGATACGATATAATTATATTTGTCATCTGCTATTATAATAGATATAGCTATATAAATATGATTTTATTGGAAATAATATATATATATATATATATATATTAAATGTTGTTATGCTCAATATATGAATGGTAACCTGGCGTATTGCACAGTTTATTGAAATATCCTGTCTTACATATACACGTGGGCATATTTTGTTTCATGACACATTCTCTGGTATTCGCAATCACGCACTGTACAGTCATGCATTTGTTTTTTTCTTCGTAACATTATCATTATTATTATAATTATATACTCTTAAGACGTATATTAATAGTATAATATAATTACAATATTAATAATAACGATATTATAAGTATGATCGTTGATCTTAAATCAAAGCACTATATATAAGCAATTCATTATAACTTATTTAGCGTTGAACATAATCTATAAACGTTTAAATCACACTAAATATAAGCAATTCATTATAACTTATTTAGCGTTGAACATAATCTATACACGTTTAAATCACACTAAATATAAGCAATTCATTATAACTTATTTAGCGTTCAACATAATCTATACACGTTTACTAATAGGAATATCGATGAACACACATATATGTACGCATATATGAACACACATATTTCGTCACTCGATTGGAGTGACGTAATCATGCTCGTAATGAATCATCGTGGCGCCACTTGACAATGTTTATTTATTCATTATTAATAGTACTGCAGTGCCTTTTTAATAGGTTTTTATAGGCCTTAAGGCCAGTAGTATTTACTATTATTGTTTACACCCCCCCATACATTTTACCCTTCCATAACCCCTCTACTGTGTGATCCATTTAATGGCGCCCCGTTGAAACAAAATATGGTGGGTGACTGGGTGTTTTATTAGGTGTAGTGATTGATCTCATCCAGGAGCTTATATTAAATTTTCACTTATAACCGTATAGCTCTGATGTCCCTTCGAAGCCTCTCTCATGTTAACACATACTTGATGTTAACGGGAGCCGATTATTCATGTCTTACACAATTATATAAGATAATTTTTAAATATTATTTTAATACCTATTTTATTTGACCGAATGGGGCTCTAACTCATCGTCCTATACCAACTGATGCACATAGAGAGTTATAAGTAAATGATATACATATAATACAATACATGCATATGAATATGTTTAGTACGATCTATAAAGAACATGGCACCCGTTTGTTTTGATTAATATTTATGAGGTCAAATTTAAAATACTCTTAATATATATGTTTATAAAATTAGCATTATTACAATTTTAAATTATATATCAATACATGTAAACTATTTTAAATTTGACCTCGACATTCGTAATCAATACATAATCATATTCGAGATATTCTCCTCTATCGAGACTAACTGTCAGCGCATATGATTCCGGTGTATTCGGCTGTGCAGTTGCAGGAGTACCCGTCTACCTGGTCGATGCACTTGGCCCCGTTCTTGCATTCATTGTCAACGCAATCATCGATATCTATGTAGGGGTGTGGTTATATAGAGGGGGCGTGGTTATACGGAGAGGGGGGGCGTAGTCATATGGAGATTTTGGTAGTACAGTGTCGGGTAGACCGGTTCGTACTCAATTTTTTTTCGTAATTTTATAAACCTTCATATCTATGACAATTATGTATGCTATGATGAATAAGTGTTTACAATTTTAGACCTATATCTTAAATAGTTGTATGTCACGAGACCTTTTTATTTTAATATTGAATACATATACAATTTAACATTGGGGAGATATAGAAATTAGTTTTATTCAATTTTTATCAAATTGAATGATTTTTTTAAAGCCAACTATGGATATATCCTAGAATCATATATTAAAAGTAGTATTAATATTACAAAATATTTTTTTTAACAATCTAGATGCCCACATTTTATAAAATAATGTTAGTAAAAAAATATATCTAAAAATCGTATAATTTAATATAAATAAATTATTACATTTTAATTTAAAAAATTAAAATATATAATTTATAGATAATAATAATACAATTCAAATTAATTATTAAAAAATTAAAAATTATTTTTAGAAAAAAAAATAACATAATTTGTAAATTTTTTTGGATTTTTATTTGAAATATGAAATACAAAATAAGTTTACATATTTTTTAATTTTTTTAATTTTATTTGTATAAAGGACATTTATATCTAACTTATATCCACGATTCAATATATTCTGATCACTCAAATTGATGTAAAGTATAATTATATATATTAATTTTTAAAAATTAATTATTTTTTTGAATTATTTTGAAATAAATAATTTGTAAAATGTTGTATTTTCTCGAGTTTTAGGAGACATTAATATTGGTAATTTGTAAATATAAAAATGAAATATAGATATTATATTAATAATAAATATAAATAATGGTATATATTATATTAATTCATTAAATATAATACAAATACATAATAAATATTAAATATTAATTTAAATATTTGTAAACATCAAAGATAATAAGATGGCGTCATTACTATTATACATGGAATATTATACATTTTATTTTAAAATAATAATTTATATTTCAAACTTTTAATGATTCGTGACCAAAGGTAACTATTTTTTTATAAACATTGTTAATACATATTATACTAAAATATAGATATGTATTATATTTTATATTAAGGATTAAAAATTGATTCGAATGAACCGGTCTAGTGTCGGATATGTAAAGGTTATTATTATATTTAGTGCACCATCAAATATGTATCCAAGGAAAGATATAAAACTCACGTGAAATCGTTTAATTCGATTTTGTATAAAAAAAAATATAGTACATGCACATATATCTATAGATATGTATAACATTTATAACCATCATATAAATGCTAATGAATATTTAAAATATATTATTTCACGTTTTAAAAGTGTGTAATTGGATATGTAACATTATAAAAATACATTTTTCCGAAAATGTACACTCGATATGTTGCGCCGTTCACAACTGTTCTGCATCGGTTCCGAGAGGAGTAGGTATTCATTATTCATTATAGAGGAGTTTAGTATCTGTTTGGTTCGCTAAATAGTTCATATTTCTGCGTATATTATTACCTGAAAGTGCTTGCTAACGAGTCAATACGAACGACTGCTAAACGGTATAGTTATAAGGCCGTCGCGTCTTCGCGTATTGATAGTGCCGCGCTTGCGCTGTACCTAGGTCACGGATGTGAACGCTTAGATCTAGAGAAACCCAACCTATTAGTCATGAGTCATGACTAATAGGCTGGGCAGAATGTGAGTCATGACTCGTGACTCACATTCTGGTCATTGGGTTTTTTTGTTGGGTCATGAGATAATTTCTAAACATATTTTGCTAGATAGTTATTTTCTAGAAATTTAACTACAATTTTAGTGTGTTGCCCTCTTACTTTCAAGTACATTTCCGGGGGTAACCCATTACAACTTGCTAACAAATCACTTTCTAGCAAACATTTCCGGACATTATTTCCGTATAGTGTACCTTGATATGTAATAACTAAGTCGACATAATTTAATATATATATATACATATATAAATATATATTATTTGATATAATATATATCTATATACTATATATACATATTGTATATAATTATAATGTATAAGTAGATACAATTGTATCTACTGTAAGTAATTGTAGTTGTATATATTATTAGAAAAAAGTGTATAATTGTAATTGTATCTATTATACTTTTTTTTATTATCGTGCCCAGCTCTGTATATATATATTATATATATATATTACAATTATACACTTTTTTCTAATAATATATACTACTACATATTATATATATATATATATATATATACATATATATATATATATTATAGTAAATGTAAGTTTAGATATAACCTTTAGCTATATGACATATATGTCGTATGGCTCCATATAGCTCCCCTCTACGGTGATCATGGTATACACGGTAAACGTATAACTACTATCGGCAGCCTCTCTATAGAGAAGCGTTGCTACAGCGGCCTAACCTGTAGTGCACGTGATACCCGTGTAGCCGTCGTAGCATTCGCAGTTGAAGTTGTTCGCGTTACGATAATAGATCTCGCACCTTCCATGTAAGCAGGTGTTCTCGTTCGCGCAGTAGTCTGTTTCTGCGGTAAGAAAATAGATTACGAACTGATATGTATATATGTATATGGTCAGTGTTTGACAACTATTACATCTAATGTGAATGTTCACCTATCTATCGTATAGATAGCATTGGCATTATAACTGTGATCGTTGTAATGCATGCATTGTTGCCCGGCACCTCGCATCAACTTACTACGTTTTTATGTTATATTTCACATATTCGTGTATTATTAAAGGAAGATAGCTGTAGGATAACGATATATATATATATATATATATATATATATATATGTAGTATGGTAACTACGTGTATAACTGTATGTAGGTATTTCTAAATGTGTTGTGTTCTAAGTATAAATGTGTTATGTAATTCCCATCACGTGATCTCGTTACTATTCTCCATTCCACATATACCCCCATCTATGAACACACACATTCCCCAAATACCCCTATCTATGAACACACACATTCCCCATATACCCCCATCCATGAACCACACAACATTCCCCATCCACGTCCAGTTATTTCCATTCAAAAATATATAACCTGTCGATAACTATTATTCTCCGTTTTCCGGAGACAATATATATATATATATATATATATATATAATAAGTAACGTAGGTTGTGTTATGACTTAAGAGTTATTCAAATTTATATGATGGAGATTATAAATATATATATATATATATATATATATATATATGTATGGGTAATAGAAAGGAGTCGAATTAGCGATAGTTGAATAGAGAGGAACCAGTTTCGTAGCCGTTGAAAGGAGTCCGTAGAGGAATGATCAGATCGGATAACATTGAAATGGATCATATAACCATAACATAACAACGTCGGGGTCTACGAACTGTATAGCTAAACCCAAACCCAACACAAAACCCAACCCACCCCGTTAGTATAACGATATAAAAACACGACTACCCCGCCCACCCACCCGCCACCTCTCCCACCTACCCATAAAGGATTTTTGGGCCGAGCTGCATTTCGCCATTCATCGAATTACGATTAATATTGCGTTATTTATTTATATCCTATATCGTAATCGTAATTGTAGCGTCATTTATTAAAACGCGACGTATGCATGTTATGATACTCGTGTTTAACTAAGGGTCGGTCGATGCTGGAAGCAGGATGCTTTATAACTAAGAAACACAATCACGAGAACAAGAGAACACAAGTCAACTAACTCTGACAGTGTAAGGGGGGGGCAGTGTAAGGGGGGGGACGAGTGTAAGGGGGGGGGACAGTGTAAGGGGGGGGGGGGGGACGAGTAATGTGTTTTCGCACCTATGTATTCTTAATGAACGATCGTTAGTAGCTTTATACGATACGTTAACCATATATGGTATAACAATCCAGATGAAATACGCACATCATATTTATAATATATATATATATTTGATCTAATACATATATTTTATTATCTATGAGTTTGTTCTCTACGGAGTATTACATATTTTACATATATTTTGAATGTACTAATATTTATATATTTATATAATGAAATAAGATTAGTTAATTGTCTATGTGAATGAAGAAGCAGAGCGTATCGAGTCTTTCCAAATTTAAGATTACTATAGTAATATAGGAGAACGAAATCATATAGGAGTATACTCTTATTATATATATATATATATATATATATATATATATATATATATATATATAATTAAAAACAATAAATAATTAGTAGAATAATAAAGTAAAAAATTAAAATATTAAACTAAATCAACAACTCGTAAAGTACAAACATCCAGTATATCAACTTTTCGAATATGGGTTCACCAAGTCCAAAACCAAACAAATGGAATATACTTTCGCCAATAGTCGCCTATATACACTTGTAACATTTGGAGACAGGAAATGCATCCTACTACTTTATATAAAATATGACAAATTTATGAATTAAGAGTCAATGAAATATACAACAATATAAATTCCATCATTATTCCACAACCTCTTAAGGGGAAACTTGAAGCACTACGTTCAAAATTGTATTTAAAAAAAAATAGCATATTGAAAACAAGATATATAATTATTTATCTATCATTTCATGAAAAGATTATACTTAAATTCGCCATATTTATGAGTATTAATGATGTTTATAATTTGTATGATTTTTAAAGTGTATGATACTTATAATTGCATGACAATATTTCACTAAACTTTGATAGCTTTTTTCTCAGAATATTTGATTTTATGAATGTTGCCTTACTAAAAAGTACGGAACTTTTTTTCTATTCTATAAATATTGCTATATTTTTCAGAATATTTAGAAAACATTCAAATACATAATACAATTGACTTACACAAATATAATCTAATAATACAAATTTTATTTCTGTTTTTTCTTCATTTTTTTTATTTTTTGAAATACTCCTATTATAAAATAAATGTATATAATAAAAAAAGTCAATGATATTATAGAATGAAGTATTATTATTACAAATGCGAAAAAATTATGTAAAAATATTAAAAATATTTCAAGTTGGAGAATTTTTAAAACTAGTTATTTTCATATCTATTTACATGTAAGCCCGCGAACGTAGTTCTTACCCTTAAACATAAATATATAAAATGTAATAAAAGACAAAATTAATTAAAAATAATTCAATTATAATAATAAATAATATATAAGTTTCTTTTCTTTATAAAGAGCAGAACATGATTTAGATAAAATATTAAACATACAATATTATTATTAAAAAACTTATCGTAATTTAATCATCATTTAAAAAAAAAACAAATATATATAAAATAGATACAAAATAATAAACATATATTACACAATTATAGTTAATAAAATAATAGGACAAAAATTACACAACTAAATTATTAATAAACTATAAATTATAAATACCTTAAATTAACAAAATTAAATATAAGTAAAAATTAGAATAATAATTATCTATTATATAAAAGAAAGTCTATTTAATTATATATATATATATATATATAAATATTTATATGTGTGTATCTGGTGAGGTAACTCGAGAACCGGGGTACGTCGCGTAAATATTTTATACCCGATCTTAATAAATTTGCAACAGTATGGTCTTGGTCCGGAAATTTTTTGAATTCTTTACCGTGTACCCCAGAAAAACCTGAAAAATTGACTTTTTGCCATTAAAATGATTTTTTGTCATCCAAAATCTTCGGCGTCGCTTTTTTGAAATTTTTTTTTTACATTTTTTCGAACTATTTTTTTGAATTTTTTTTGATTTTTTTTTGAAATTTTTTGAAATTTTGGAAATTTTTTGAAATATTTTTGAAATATTTTTGACATTTTTTGAAATATTTTTGACATTTTTTGAAATATTTTTAAACATTTTTTTGAAATTTTTTTAAAATATATTTTTAAAATATTATTTATATTTTTTGTATTTTAAAAAATATTATTTGAAATATTTTTTTATATTTTTCAACTATTCGTTGAAATATTATTATTTTAAGATATAATTAACATATTATAATTATATAATAAATATATAAATATTATAAGATATAATAATATACTTTTTTAAATATTTGTAGAACATTTATAAAAAATATATTTTGTAATATTTGGAAATATTTGTTGTATACTAGGAATACAGAATCAGGAATAGCTATAATTAATAAATAATAGATAGGAAAACAATCAAAAATCGATCAATAATATTTAATAATATTTGTATAAATTTGTTTGAATTTTAGCAACAATTTATGTTATTGTATATGAAAAGCAGAATCATGAATAGCCATAAATAATAAATAATAGATAGGTAAGCTATCAATCAACGAGTAAAGAAAAGTTGGGTACGGCAAGAAATTCCAAATCAGGAATAGTTATAATTAATAAATGATAGATAGGCAAATAATAAAAAACCTAGAACGACGATTTGGAACTGTTTGGGTTTAGGTTTTCAACATATTTTGGAATATTTGAAATATCTGTTGTATTTTTTGAAATATTTTTATATTTTTTTAAAACATATTTTGTAATATTTTAAATATTTTTTGTATTTGTTAGCAATTATATATTTTAGAATAATCAGGAATAGCTATAATTCATAAAAATAAATAGTCAAACAATCAAAAACCTAGCAACGCCGGGTAGGGTATGACTACTAATACGTTGACATATTTTTTATATTTAAAAAATATTTTTAGACACTTTTTAAAAATATATTTTATAATATTTTAAATTATTTTTGTATTTTTGTATTTTTACAAAATATTTTACGAATAAATCTTAAAAAGAACAACGCTAGATCTACATCGGATACAGTTAGATTTATTAAATATTAGTTAGAAGACAACAATTAAAGATTAGCTATGCATAATTAGGAATAACTATAATTAATAATTGATAGGCAAATAATAAAAAAACGAGCAACGTCGGGTTGGGTTCGGCAAACAATTCTAAATCAGGAATAGTTATAATTAATAAAGTATAGATAGGCATATAATTAAAAACCGATCAACGCCGTTTTGGGACGGTTTGGGTTCGGGTTTTCAACATATTTTGTAATATTTGAAATATTTGTTGTATTTTTTAAAATATTTTTTGAAATATTTGTTCACTAATTTTTTAAATATTATAAACAATATTTTTCTATATTTGTTTGTATTTTAAATAAACTTTATTTAATTGTATATACTAGAAATATAGAATCAGAAATTGCCCTAATTAATAAATAATAAATAATAGATAGGCAAACAAACAAAAACCAAGAAATGCCGGGTCGGGTATGGTTTGTTTTTAAAACATATTTTGTAATATTTTATATATTTTTTTGCAATTTTTAGCAATTATATATTTTAGGAATAGCTATAATTAATAAAAAAATAAATAGGCATTCAAAATCGGGTATGGCTACTAATATGTTGAAATATTTTTTATATTTCTTAAAATATTTTTAGACACTTTTTAAAAATATATTTTGTAATATTTTAAATTATTATTTGTAATCTTACCAAATATTTTACAAATAATCTTAAAAACGAACAACGCTGGGTCTACATCGGATACAGTTAGAATTAGTAAATATTAGTTAGAAGAAAAAAATTAAATATTAGCTAAGTATAATCAGGAATAGCTACAATTAATAGGCAAATAATCAAAAACCTAGCAACGCAGGGTAGTGTACGATTTGTGTTTGGGTTTAGGTTTGGGTTTTAGACATTTTTTTAAAACATATTTTGTAATATTTGAAATATTTGTTGTATTTTTTAACATATTATTTGAAAATGTTTTCTACTTTGTTTTGTATGTCAGCTAACATTTATTTTATTATATATATCAATTAAGAATCAGGAATAGCTATAATTAATATATAATATATAGGAAAATAATCAAAACCGAGCAACGCCGGGTCGGGTACGGCTAGAACCGGGGTACGTCGCGAAAATCTGTTATACCCGATCTTAATAAATTTTCAACAGTATGGTCTTGGTCCGGAAATTTTTTTGAATTTTTATCGCGTATCCCAGAAAAACCTAAAAAATTGACTTTTTGCCATTAAAATGATTTTTTGTCATCTAAAATCTTCAAAGTCGCTTTTTTGAAATATTTTTTTTACATTTTTTCGAAGTATTTTTTTGAAATTTTTTTGAATTTTTTTTGAAAATGTTTGACATTTTTTTGAAATTTTTGAAATATTTTTGAAATATTTTTGAAATTTTTTGAAATTTTTTGAATTTTTTTGAAATATTTATGGAATTTTTTTGAAATTTTTGAAATATTTTTTGATATATTTTTAAACATTTTTTTGAAATATTTTTAAAATGTTTTTGTATATTTTGTAGACATTTTTTTAAAATATATTTTGTAATATTATTTATATTTTTTGTATTTTTAAAAATATTATTTGAAATATTTTTTTATATTTTTCAACTAATCGTTAAAAGATTATTATTTTAAGATATAATTAAAATATTATAATTATATAATAAATATATAAATATTATAAGATATAAATATTATACTTTTTAAAATATTTGTAGAACATTTAAAAAAAATATATTTTGTAATATTTGGAAATATTTGTTGTATTTTTTATATTATTTTTGAAATATTTTTCCACTAATTTTTGAGATATTAAAAACGAATATTTGTCAAAATTTGTTTGAATTTATCACATATTTATGTTATTATATATGAAAGGCAGAATCATGAATAGCCATAAGTAATAAATAATAGATAGGCAAACTATTAAACAACGAGTAAAGCAGAGTTGGGTACGGAAAGAAATTCCAAATCAGGAATATTTATAAATAATAAATGATTGATAGGCAAATAATAAAAAACCGAGCAACGCTGAATTGGAACGGTTTGGGTTTAGGTTTTCAACATATATTGGAATATTTTAAATATTTGTTGTATTTTTTGAAATATTTTGCACTAATTTTTTAAATATTAAAATAAATATGTTTCTACATTTGTTTGTATTTTAGATACACTTTATTTAATTGTATATACTAGAAATATAGAATCAGGAAGAGCTCTAATTAATAAATAATAAATAGGTAAACAATCAAAAACCGATAAATGTCGAGTCTGGTACTGTTTGGGTTTAAGTTTTGGTTTGAGTTTTCGACATTTTTTGTTATATTTTAAATATTTGTTGTATTTTTTAGAAATTATATATTTGAGAATAATCATGAATAGCTATATATTATAGCCTATAATTGATTTTTTTATAATTTATTTTTTTTAAATATAGTTTGTAATATTTAAAAAAATATTTTTTATATTTATTATATTTTTCAACTAATTGTTGAAATATTGTTATTTTAAGATATAATTAAAAGATTATAATTATATAATAATTATATAAATATTATAGATATAAATATTATATTTTTTTTAATATTTTTAGAACATTTAAAAAATATATATTTTGTAATATTTGTTGTATACTAGCAATGCAGAATCAGGAATAGCTGTAATTAATAAATAATTATTTATTATTTATTATTTATTATAATAGATAGGCAATCAATCAAAAACCGAGTAATGCAGGGTACGGTTTTGGTTTGGTTTTCGAAATTTTTTAAGTCATATTTTGTAATATTGTAAATATTTGTTGTATCTTTAGAAATATTTTTAGAGATATTAAAAACTAATATTTGTCTAAATTTGTTTGTATTTTATCAAAGATTTATGTTATTGTTTATACTAGAAAGGCAGAATCATGAATAGCCATAATTAATTAATAGTAGATGGGCAAACTATCAAACAATGAGTAAAGCAGGGTTGGTTACGACAAGCAATTCCAAATCAGGAATAGTTATAATTATTAAATGATAGATAGGCAAATAATAAAAAACCAAGCAACGTCGGTTTTGGTTTGGGTTTTAAACATATTTTGTAATATTTGAAATATTTGTAGTATTTTTTAATATATTTTTTGAAATATTTTGCACTAATTTTTTAAATATTAAAATAAATATGTTTCTACATTTGTTTGTATTTTAGATACACTTTATTTAATTGTATATACTAGAAATATAGAATCAGGAATATCTCTAATTAATAAATAATAAATAGGCAAACAATCAAAAACCGAAAAATTTCGGGTCGGGTACAGTTTCGGATTAGGTTTTAGTTTTTTGAATTTTGTTAAAATATATTTTGTAATATTTTAAATATTTTAATGTATTTTTATGCAATAATATATTTGAGCATAATCAGGAATAGCTATAATTAATAATTGATAGGAAAATAATCAAAAACCGAGCAACGTCGGGTTGAGTACGGCAAGAAATTTAAAATCAGGAATAGTTATAATTAATAAATAATAGGTAGGAAAACAATCAAAAACCTAGAAACGGCGTGTCGGGATGGTTTGGTTTTTGGTTTTAGACATTATTTTAAAACAAATTTTGTAATATTTTAAATATTCAGTTGTATTCTTTAATATATTTTTTGAAATATTTTTCCACTAATTTTTTAAATATTAAAATATTTTCTACATTTGATTGTATCAACTAACATTTATTTTATTGAATATAAATAATAGTTAGGAAAAAATTAAATATAAATATTTAGCAATGCAGAATTAGAAACAGCTATAATTAATAAATAATAGATAGGAAAATAATAAAAACCGAGCAACGCCGGGACGGGTACGGATAGTAGTATTATAAAATTATTCAGTTACAATTTTAAATAAGTCATTTTAAAAGTAAATTATATTATAAGTCGGATAAAAGTTGAAAAAAATATGTCATGATCATGAGAGCTAATAGTTAAAAGTGAGCTAAGAGTTATAGTTTTATAAATTAATTTAAAAATTAATAATATTAATATTTTCATAAGTCAAAATAAAAGTTAAAAATATAATTTTAAAAGGATAATTAAAAATGTAATGGTAACTATTCAATACATATTTTTTTTAAGTTATAATTTAAAATATTTCTTTTAGAATTATCTAAGTTATTCCATAGTCTAGGACCTGTGATAAGTAAACAGAAAGATTTGTTATCCATCCTAACTTTAAATCTATTAAATAAACTTTTATTATGTAATTTAATTAAATAAGAAAAAATAAGAAAAAATCAAATAAGTGTCATCCGCAAATAATACAGACTTATTTAATATTAGTTATGTTTGGGATTTCATTTATATACAATACAAATAACAGTTGCCCCAAAACTAACCATGTGGTACACGACATGAAATATTAGTAATATTTGAGTTAGTAGGTTAGTCCTATTCATTAAACTAACATACTGTTGTTTATCCTATATTTTCTAATAATTGAGAGCTATTCCTATTATACCATAAATACTAAGTTTTTGAATTAAAATCTCATGATCTAAACTTTAGATTCTAAAGTATCGAACGCCTTACACAGGTCAATGGATACGATTGCGAAATTCTTTAAGTGTTCCGCATTTAAATTAACCGTTTCAATAACATCGGAAAGCGCATCAGAAGTTGATGTATATATATATATATATGTATATATACGATATTATTGTATAGATACCTATATTGCACGTTAATCCTGTGAAGTGATCATTACAGACGCATTCGAAACCGTTTAATACAACGCGGCAGCTGCCTCTTCCACAGGGATCGCCGTCACACGCACCCACGTCTGTATAACATACGCATTGGTTGCTCATGCGCATATCGATACGTATTCACTCATACCCACTCACGTATGTGTACACGTGCGTACGTCGTACGGTTCCATCGCCGCGTACATCTATAGCTAGTTATTGTAGCTATAGTTATAGTAACTATAGCTACATCTATCAATAATAGCTATAGCTATAGTTATAGTAACTATAGCTACATCTATAGCTAGTTACTATAGCTATAGTTATAGTAACTATAGCTACATCTATAGATAGTAGCTACAGCTATAGTTATAGTAACTATAGCTACATCTATAGATAGTTACTATAGCTATAGTTATAGTAACTATAGCTACATCTATAGATAGTTACTATAGCTATAGTTATAGTAACTATAGCTACATCTATAGATAGTAGCTACAGCTATAGTTATAGTAACTATAGCTACATCTATAGATAGTTACTATAGCTATAGTTATAGTAACTATAGCTACATCTATAGATAGTAGCTATAGCTATAGTTATAGTAACTATAGCTACATCTATCAATAGTAGCTATAGCTATAGTTATAGTAACTATAGCTACATCTATCAATAGTAGCTATAGCTATAGTTATAGATAGTTACTATAGCTATAGTTATAGTAATAATAGCTACATCTATAGATAGTAGCTATAGCTATAGTTATAGTAACTATAGCTACATCTATAGATAGTTACTATAGCTATAGTTATAGTAATAATAGCTACATCTATAGATAGTAGCTATAGCTATAGTTATAGTAACTATAGCTACATCTATAGATAGTAGCTATAGCTATAGTTATAGATAGTTACTATAGCTATAGTTATAGTAACTATAGCTACATCTATAGATAGTAGCTATAGCTATAGTTATAGTAACTATAGCTACATCTATAGCTAGTTACTATAGCTATAGTTATAGTAACTATAGCTACATATATAGATAGTAGCTATAGCTATAGTTATAGTAACTATAGCTACATCTATAGATAGTAGCTACAGCTATAGTTATAGTAACTATAGCTACATCTATAGATAGTTACTATAGCTATAGTTATAGTAACTATAGCTACATCTATAGATAGTAGCTATAGCTATAGTTATAGTAACTATAGCTACATCTATAGATAGTAGCTATAGCTATAGTTATAGTAACTATAGCTACATCTATATATAGTTACTATAGCTATAGTTATAGTAACTATAGCTACATCTATAGATAGTAGCTATAGCTATAGTTATAGTAACTATAGCTACATCTATAGATAGTAGCTATAGCTATAGTTATAGTAACTATAGCTACATCTATAGATAGTAGCTATAGCTATAGTTATAGATAGTTACTATAGCTATAGTTATAGTAACTATAGCTACATCTATAGATAGTAGCTATAGCTATAGTTATAGTAACTATAGCTACATCTATAGCTAGTTACTATAGCTATAGTTATAGTAACTATAGCTACATATATAGATAGTAGCTATAGCTATAGTTATAGATAGTTACTATAGCTATAGTTATAGTAACTATAGCTACATCTATAGATAGTAGCTATAGCTATAGTTATAGTAACTATAGCTACATCTATAGATAGTAGCTATAGCTATAGTTATAGTAACTATAGCTACATCTATAGATAGTAGCTATAGCTATAGTTATAGTAACTATAGCTACATCTATAGATAGTAGCTATAGCTATAGTTATAGTAACTATAGCTATAGTTATAGATAGTTACTATAGCTATAGTTATAGTAACTATAGCTACATCTATAGATAGTAGCTACAGCTATAGTTATAATAACTATAGCTACATCTATAGATAGTAGCTATAGCTATAGTTACAGTAACTATAGCTACATCTATAGCTAGTTACTATAGATATAGTTATAGTAACTATAGCTACATCTATGGATAGTAGCTACAGCTATAGTCATAGTAACTATAGCTACATATATAGATAGTTACTATAGCTATAGTTATAGTAACTATAGCTACATCTATAGATAGTAGCTATAGCTATAGTTATAGTAACTATAGCTACATCTATAGATATTAGCTATAGCTATAGTTATAGTAACTATAGCTACATCTATAGATAGTAGCTATAGCTATAGTTATAGTAACTATAGCTACATCTATAGATAGTAGCTACAGCTATAGTTATAGTAACTATTGCTACATCTATAGATAGTTACTATAGCTATAGTTATAGTAACTATAGCTACATCTATAGCTAGTTACTATAGCTATAGTTATAGTAACTATAGCTACATCTATAGCTAGTTACTATAGCTATAGTTATAGTAACTATAGCTACATCTATAGATAGTAGCTATAGCTAGATCTATAGATAGTAGCTACAGCTATAGTTATAGTAACTATAGCTACATCTATAGATAGTTACTATAGCTATAGTTATTGTAACTATAGCTACATCTATAGATAGTAGCTATAGCTATAGTTATAGTAACTATAGCTACATCTATAGATAGTAGCTACAGCTATAGTTATAGTAACTATAGCTACATCTATAGATAGTAGCTACAGCTATAGTTATAGTAACCATAGCTACATCTATAGATAGTAGCTATAGCTACATCTATAGATAGTAGCTATAGCTATAGTTATAGTAACTATAGCTACATCTATAGATATTAGCTATAGCTATAGTTATAGTAACTATAGCTACATCTATAGATAGTAGCTATAGCTATAGTTATAGTAACTATAGCTACATCTATAGATAGTAGCTACAGCTATAGTTATAGTAACTATAGCTACATCTATAGATAGTTACTATAGCTATAGTTATAGTAACTATAGCTACATCTATAGCTAGTTACTATAGCTATAGTTATAGTAACTATAGCTACATCTATAGCTAGTTACTATAGCTATAGTTATAGTAACTATAGCTACATCTATAGATAGTAGCTATAGCTAGATCTATAGATAGTAGCTACAGCTATAGTTATAGTAACTATAGCTACATCTATAGATAGTTACTATAGCTATAGTTATTGTAACTATAGCTACATCTATAGATAGTAGCTATAGCTATAGTTATAGTAACTATAGCTACATCTATAGATAGTAGCTCCAGCTATAGTTATAGTAACTATAGCTACATCTATAGATAGTAGCTACAGCTATAGTTATAGTAACCATAGCTACATCTATAGATAGTAGCTATAGCTACATCTATAGATAGTAGCTACAGCTATAGTTATAGTAACTATAGCTACATCTATAGATAGTAGCTACAGCTATAGTTATAGTAACTATAGCTACATCTATAGATAGTTACTATAGCTATAGTTATAGTAACTATAGCTACATCTATAGATAGTAGCTACAGCTATAGTTATAGTAACTATAGCTACATCTATAGATAGTAGCTACAGCTATAGTTATAGTAACTATAGCTACATCTATAGATAGTAGCTATAGCTGTAGTTATAGTAACTATAGCTACATCTATAGATAGTAGCTACAGCTATAGTTATAGTAACTATAGCTACATCTATAGATAGTTACTATAGCTATAGTTATAGTAACTATAGCTACATCTATAGATAGTAGCTATAGCTATAGTTATAGTAACTATAGCTACATCTATAGATAGTAGCTATAGCTATAGTTATAGTAACTATAGCACATATATAGATAGTAGCTACAGCTATAGTTATAGTAACCATAGCTACATCTATAGATAGTAGCTATAGCTACATCTATAGATAGTAGCTACAGCTATAGTTATAGTAACTATAGCTACATCTATAGATAGTAGCTATAGCTATAGTTATAGTAACTATAGCTACATCTATAGATAGTAGCTATAGCTATAGTTATAGTAACTATAGCTACATCTATAGATAGTAGCTATAGCTATAGTTATAGTAACTATAGCTACATCTATAGATAGTAGCTACAGCTATAGTTATAGTAACTATAGCTACATCTATAGATAGTAGCTATAGCTATAGTTATAGTAACTATAGCTACATCTATAGATAGTAGCTATAGCTATAGTTATAGTAACTATAGCTACATCTATAGATAGTAGCTATAGCTATAGTTATAGTAACTATAGCTACATCTATAGATAGTAGATACAGCTATAGTTATAGTAACTATAGCTACATCTATAGATAGTAGCTATAGCTATAGTTATAGTAACTATATCACATCTATAGATAGTAGCTACAGCTATAGTTATAGTAACCATAGCTACATCTATAGATAGTAGCTATAGCTACATCTATAGATAGTAGTTACAGCTATAGTTATAGTAACTATAGCTACATCTATAGATAGTAGCTATAGCTATAGTTATAGTAACTATAGCACATCTATAGATAGTAGCTACAGCTATAGTTATAGTAACCATAGCTACATCTATAGATAGTAGCTATAGCTACATCTATAGATAGTAGCTATATCTATAGTTATAGTAACTATAGCTACATCTATAGATAGTAGCTATAGCTATAGTTATAGTAACTATAGCTACATCTATAGATAGTAGCTATAGCTATAGTTATAGTGACTATAGCTACATCTATAGATAGTAGCTACAGCTATAGTTATAATAACTATAGCTACATCTATAGATAGTAGCTATAGCTATAGTTATAGTAACTATAGCACATCTATAGATAGTAGCTACAGCTATAGTTATAGTAACCATAGCTACATCTATAGATAGTAGCTATAGCTACATCTATAGATAGTAGCTACAGCTATAGTTATAGTAACTATAGCTACATCTATAGATAGTAGCTATAGCTATAGTTATAGTAACTATAGCTACATCTATAGATAGTAGCTATAGCTATAGTTATAGTAACTATAGCTACATCTATAGATAGTAGCTACAGCTATAGTTATAGTAACTATAGCTACATCTATAGATAGTAGCTATAGCTATAGTTATAGTAACTATAGCTACATCTATAGATAGTAGCTATAGCTATAGTTATAGTAACTATAGCTACATCTATAGATAGTAGCTATAGCTATAGTTATAGTAACTATAGCTACATCTATAGATAGTAGCTATAGCTATAGTTATAGTAACTATAGCTACATCTATAGATAGTAGCTATAGCTATAGTTATAGTAACTATAGCTACATCTATAGATAGTAGCTATAGCTATAGTTATAGTAACCATAGCTACATCTATAGATAGTTACTATAGCTATAGTTATAGTAACTATAGCTACATCTATAGCTATAGTTACTATAGCTACAGTTATAGTAACTATAGCTACATATATAGATAGTAGCTATAGCTATAGTTATAGTAACTATAGCTACATCTATAGATAGTAGCTATAGCTATAGTTATAGTAACTATAGCTACATCTATAGATAGTAGCTATAGCTATAGTTATAGTAACTATAGTTACATCTATAGATAGTAGCTATAGCTATAGTTATAGTAACTATAGCTACATCTATAGATAGTAGCTATAGCTATAGTTATAGTAACTATAGCTACATCTATAGATAGTAGCTATAGCTATAGTTATAGTAACCATAGCTACATCTATAGATAGTTACTATAGCTATAGTTATAGTAACTATAGCTACATCTATAGCTATAGTTACTATAGCTACAGTTATAGTAACTATAGCTACATATATAGATAGTAGCTATAGCTATAGTTATAGTAACTATAGCTACATCTATAAATAGTAGCTATAGCTATAGTTATAGTAACTATAGCTACATCTATAGATAGTAGCTATAGCTATAGTTATAGTAACTATAGCTACATCTATAGATAGTTACTATAGCTATAGTTATAGTAACTATAGCTACATCTATAGATAGTAGCTATAGCTATAGTTATAGTAACTATAGCTACATCTATAGATAGTTACTATAGCTATAGTTATAGTAATTATAGCTACATCTATAGCTATAGTTACTATAGCTATAGTTATAGTAACTATAGCTACATCTATAGATAGTAGCTATAGCTATAGTTATAGTAACTATAGCTACATCTATAGATAATAGCTATAGCTATAGTTATAGTAACTATAGCTACATCTATAGATAGTAGCTATAGCTATAGTTATAGTAACTATAGCTACATCTATAGATAGTTACTATAGCTATAGTTATAGTAACTATAGCTACATCTATAGATAGTAGCTATAGCTATAGTTATAGTAACTATAGCTACATCTATAGATAGTAGCTATAGCTATAGTTATAGTAACTATAGCTACATCTATAGATAGTAGCTATAGCTATAGTTATAGTAACTATAGCTACATCTATAGATAGTAACTATAGCTATAGTTATAGTAACTATAGCTACATCTATAGATAGTAGCTATAGCAATAGTTATAGTAACTATAGCTACATCTATAGATAGTTACTATAGCTATAGTTATAGTAACTATAGCTACATCTATAGATAGTTACTATAGCTATAGTTATAGTAACTATAGCTACATCTATAGATAGTAGCTATAGCTATAGTTATAGTAACTATAGCTACATCTATAGATAGTAGCTATAGCTATAGTTATAGTAACTATAGCTACATCTATAGATAGTTACTATAGCTATAGTTATAGTAACTATAGCTACATCTATAGATAGTTACAGTAACTATAGCTACATCTATAGATAGTAGCTATAGCTATAGTTATAGTAACTATAGCTACATCTATAGATAGTTACTATAGCTATATTTATAGTAACTATAGCTACATCTATAGATAGTAGCTATAGCTATAGTTATAGTAACTATAGCTACATCTATAGATAGTAGCTATAGCTATAGTTATAGTAACTATAGCTACATCTATAGATAGTAGCTATAGCTATAGTTATAGTAACTATAGCTACATCTATAGATAGTAACTATAGCTATAGTTATAGTAACTATAGCTACATCTATAGATAGTAGCTATAGCTATAGTTATAGTAACTATAGCTACATCTATAGATAGTTACTATAGCTATAGTTATAGTAACTATAGCTACATCTATAGATAGTTACTATAGCTATAGTTATAGTAACTATAGCTACATCTATAGATAGTAGCTATAGCTATAGTTATAGTAACTATAGCTACATCTATAGATAGTAGCTATAGCTATAGTTATAGTAACTATAGCTACATCTATAGATAGTTACTATAGCTATAGTTATAGTAACTATAGCTACATCTATAGATAGTAACTATAGCTATAGTTATAGTAACTATAGCTACATCTATAGATAGTTACAGTAACTATAGCTACATCTATAGATAGTAGCTATAGCTATAGTTATAGTAACTATAGCTACATCTATAGATAGTTACTATAGCTATAGTTATAGTAACTATAGCTACATCTATAGATAGTAGCTACAGCTATAGTTATAGTAACTATAGCTACATCTATAGATAGTAGCTATAGCTATAGTTATAGTAACTATAGCTACATCTATAGATAGTTACTATAGCTATAGTTATAGTAACTATAGCTACATCTATAGATAGTAGCTACAGCTATAGTTATAGTAACTATAGCTACATCTATAGATAGTAACTACAGCTATAGTTATAGTAACCATAGCTACATATATAGATAGTAGCTATAGCTACATCTATAGATAGTAGCTACAGCTATAGTTATAGTAACCATAGCTACATCTATAGATAGTAGCTATAGCTACATCTATAGATAGTAGCTACAGCTATAGTTATAGTAACTATAGCTACATCTATAGATAGTAGCTATAGCTATAGTTATAGTAACTATAGCTACATCTATAGATAGTTACTATAGCTATAGTTATAGTAACTATAGCTACATCTATAGATAGTAGCTACAGCTATAGTTATAGTAACTATAGCTACATCTATAGATAGTAACTACAGCTATAGTTATAGTAACCATAGCTACATATATAGATAGTAGCTATAGCTACATCTATAGATAGTAGCTACAGCTATAGTTATAGTAACCATAGCTACATCTATAGATAGTAGCTATAGCTACATCTATAGATAGTAGCTACAGCTATAGATATAGTAACCATAGCTACATCTATAGATAGTAGCTATAGCTACATCTATAGATAGTAGCTACAGCTATAGTTATAGTAACTATAGCTACATCTATAGATAGTAGCTATAGCTATAGTTATAGTAACTATAGCTACATCTATAGATAGTTACTATAGCTATAGTTATAGTAACTATAGCTACATCTATAGATAGTAGCTACAGCTATAGTTATAGTAACTATAGCTACATCTATAGATAGTAACTACAGCTATAGTTATAGTAACCATAGCTACATATATAGATAGTAGCTATAGCTACATCTATAGATAGTAGCTACAGCTATAGTTATAGTAACCATAGCTACATCTATAGATAGTAGCTATAGCTACATCTATAGATAGTAGCTACAGCTATAGTTATAGTAACTATAGCTACATCTATAGATAGTTACTATAGCTATAGTTATAGTAACTATAGCTACATCTATAGATAGTAGCTATAGCTATAGTTATAGTAACTATAGCTACATCTATAGATAGTAGCTATAGCTATAGTTATAGTAACTATAGCTACATCTATAGATAGTAGCTACAGCTATAGTTATAGTAACCATAGCTACATCTATAGATAGTAGCTATAGCTATATTTATAGTAACTATAGCTACATCTATAGATAGTAGCTATAGCTATAGTTATAGTAACTATAGCTACATCTATAGATAGTAGCTATAGCTATAGTTATAGTAACTATAGCTACATCTATATATAGTAGCTATAGCTATAGTTATAGTAACTATAGCTACATCTATAGATAGTTACTATAGCTATAGTTATAGTAACTATAGCTACATCTATAGATAGTAGCTACAGCTATAGTTATAGTAACTATAGCTACATCTATAGATAGTAGCTATAGCTATAGTTATAGTAACTATAGCTACATCTATATATAGTTACTATAGCTATAGTTATAGTAACTATAGCTACATCTATAGATAGTAGCTATAGCTATAGTTATAGTAACTATAGCTACATCTATAGATAGTAGCTATAGCTATAGTTATAGTAACTATAGCTACATCTATAGATAGTAGCTATAGCTATAGTTATAGTAACTATAGCTACATCTATAGATAGTTACTATAGCTATAGTTATAGTAACTATAGCTACATCTATAGATAGTAGCTATAGCTATAGTTATAGTAACTATAGCTACATCTATAGATAGTAGCTATAGCTATAGTTAGAGTAACTATAGCTACATCTATATATAGTTACTATAGCTATAGTTATAGTAACCATAGCTACATCTATAGATAGTAGCTATAGCTATAGTTATAGTAACTATAGCTACATCTATAGATAGTAGCTACAGCTATAGTTA
The DNA here is from genome assembly GCA_964019155.1 of Osedax fenrisi. Lineage (NCBI taxonomy): Eukaryota > Metazoa > Annelida > Polychaeta > Sabellida > Siboglinidae > Osedax > Osedax fenrisi. The sequence goes on along the minus strand of OZ025241.1, from coordinate 30,278,291 downwards.
TAGTAACTATAGCTACATCTATAGATAGTAACTATAGCTACATCTATAGATAGTAGCTACAGCTATAGTTATAGTAACTATAGCTACATCTATAGATAGTAACTATAGCTACATCTATAGATAGTAGCTATAGCTATAGTTATAGTAACTATAGCTACATCTATAGATAGTTACTATATCTACATCTATAGATAGTTACTATAGCTATAGTTATAGTAACTATAGCTACATCTATAGATAGTAGCTACAGCTATAGTTATAGTAACTATAGCTACATCTATAGATAGTAGCTACAGCTATAGTTATAGTAACTATAGCTACATCTATAGATAGTTACTATAGCTACATCTATATATAGTTACTATAGCTATAGTTATAGTAACTATAGCTACATCTATAGATAGTAGCTATAGCTATAGTTATAGTAACTATAGCTACATCTATAGATAGTAGCTACAGCTATAGTTATAGTAACTATAGCTACATCTATAGATAGTAACTATAGCTACATCTATAGATAGTAGCTACAGCTATAGTTATAGTAACTATAGCTACATCTATAGATAGTAAATATAGCTACATCTATAGATAGTAGCTATAGCTATAGTTATAGTAACTATAGCTACATCTATAGATAGTTACTATAGCTACATCTATAGATAGTTACTATAGCTATAGTTATAGTAACTATAGCTACATCTATAGATAGTAGCTACAGCTATAGTTATAGTAACTATAGCTACATCTATAGATAGTAGCTACAGCTATAGTTATAGTAACTATAGCTACATCTATATATAGTTACTATAGCTACATCTATAGATAGTTACTATAGCTATAGTTATAGTAACTATAGCTACATCTATAGATAGTTACTATAGCTATAGTTATAGTAACTATAGCTACATCTATAGATAGTAGCTATAGCTACATCTATAGATAGTTACTATAGCTATAGTTATAGTAACTATAGCTACATCTATAGATAGTTACTATAGCTACATCTATAGATAGTTACTATAGCTATAGTTATAGTAACTATAGCTACATCTATAGATAGTAGCTATAGCTACATCTATAGATAGTTACTATAGCTATAGTTATAGTAACTATAGCTACATCTATAGATAGTAGCTATAGCTATAGTTATAGTAACTATAGCTACATCTATAGATAGTAGCTACAGCTATAGTTATAGTAACTATAGCTACATCTATAGATAGTAGCTATAGCTATAGTTATAGTAACTATAGCTACATCTATAGATAGTTACTATAGCTATAGTTATAGTAACTATAGCTACATCTATAGATAGTTACTATAGCTATAGTTATAGTAACTATAGCTAAATCTATAGATAGTAGCTATAGCTATAGTTATAGTAACTATAGCTACATCTATAGATAGTAGCTATAGCTATAGTTATAGTAACTATAGCTACATCTATAGATAGTTACTACAGCTATAGTTATAGTAACTATAGCTACATCTATAGATAGTAACTACAGCTATAGTTATAGTAACCATAGCTACATATATAGATAGTAGCTATAGCTACATCTATAGATAGTAGCTACAGCTATAGTTATAGTAACCATAGCTACATCTATAGATAGTAGCTATAGCTACATCTATAGATAGTAGCTACAGCTATAGATATAGTAACCATAGCTACATCTATAGATAGTAGCTATAGCTACATCTATAGATAGTAGCTACAGCTATAGTTATAGTAACTATAGCTACATCTATAGATAGTAGCTATAGCTATAGTTATAGTAACTATAGCTACATCTATAGATAGTTACTATAGCTATAGTTATAGTAACTATAGCTACATCTATAGATAGTAGCTACAGCTATAGTTATAGTAACTATAGCTACATCTATAGATAGTAACTACAGCTATAGTTATAGTAACCATAGCTACATATATAGATAGTAGCTATAGCTACATCTATAGATAGTAGCTACAGCTATAGTTATAGTAACCATAGCTACATCTATAGATAGTAGCTATAGCTACATCTATAGATAGTAGCTACAGCTATAGTTATAGTAACTATAGCTACATCTATAGATAGTTACTATAGCTATAGTTATAGTAACTATAGCTACATCTATAGATAGTAGCTATAGCTATAGTTATAGTAACTATAGCTACATCTATAGATAGTAGCTATAGCTATAGTTATAGTAACTATAGCTACATCTATAGATAGTAGCTACAGCTATAGTTATAGTAACCATAGCTACATCTATAGATAGTAGCTATAGCTATATTTATAGTAACTATAGCTACATCTATAGATAGTAGCTATAGCTATAGTTATAGTAACTATAGCTACATCTATAGATAGTAGCTATAGCTATAGTTATAGTAACTATAGCTACATCTATATATAGTAGCTATAGCTATAGTTATAGTAACTATAGCTACATCTATAGATAGTTACTATAGCTATAGTTATAGTAACTATAGCTACATCTATAGATAGTAGCTACAGCTATAGTTATAGTAACTATAGCTACATCTATAGATATTAGCTATAGCTATAGTTATAGTAACTATAGCTACATCTATATATAGTTACTATAGCTATAGTTATAGTAACTATAGCTACATCTATAGATAGTAGCTATAGCTATAGTTATAGTAACTATAGCTACATCTATAGATAGTAGCTATAGCTATAGTTATAGTAACTATAGCTACATCTATAGATAGTAGCTATAGCTATAGTTATAGTAACTATAGCTACATCTATAGATAGTTACTATAGCTATAGTTATAGTAACTATAGCTACATCTATAGATAGTAGCTATAGCTATAGTTATAGTAACTATAGCTACATCTATAGATAGTAGCTATAGCTATAGTTAGAGTAACTATAGCTACATCTATATATAGTTACTATAGCTATAGTTATAGTAACCATAGCTACATCTATAGATAGTAGCTATAGCTATAGTTATAGTAACTATAGCTACATCTATAGATAGTAGCTACAGCTATAGTTATAGTAACTATAGCTACATCTATAGATAGTAACTATAGCTACATCTATAGATAGTAGCTACAGCTATAGTTATAGTAACTATAGCTACATCTATAGATAGTAACTATAGCTACATCTATAGATAGTAGCTATAGCTATAGTTATAGTAACTATAGCTACATCTATAGATAGTTACTATATCTACATCTATAGATAGTTACTATAGCTATAGTTATAGTAACTATAGCTACATCTATAGATAGTAGCTACAGCTATAGTTATAGTAACTATAGCTACATCTATAGATAGTAGCTACAGCTATAGTTATAGTAACTATAGCTACATCTATAGATAGTTACTATAGCTACATCTATATATAGTTACTATAGCTATAGTTATAGTAACTATAGCTACATCTATAGATAGTAGCTATAGCTATAGTTATAGTAACTATAGCTACATCTATAGATAGTAGCTACAGCTATAGTTATAGTAACTATAGCTACATCTATAGATAGTAACTATAGCTACATCTATAGATAGTAGCTACAGCTATAGTTATAGTAACTATAGCTACATCTATAGATAGTAAATATAGCTACATCTATAGATAGTAGCTATAGCTATAGTTATAGTAACTATAGCTACATCTATAGATAGTTACTATAGCTACATCTATAGATAGTTACTATAGCTATAGTTATAGTAACTATAGCTACATCTATAGATAGTAGCTACAGCTATAGTTATAGTAACTATAGCTACATCTATAGATAGTAGCTACAGCTATAGTTATAGTAACTATAGCTACATCTATATATAGTTACTATAGCTACATCTATAGATAGTTACTATAGCTATAGTTATAGTAACTATAGCTACATCTATAGATAGTTACTATAGCTATAGTTATAGTAACTATAGCTACATCTATAGATAGTAGCTATAGCTACATCTATAGATAGTTACTATAGCTATAGTTATAGTAACTATAGCTACATCTATAGATAGTTACTATAGCTACATCTATAGATAGTTACTATAGCTATAGTTATAGTAACTATAGCTACATCTATAGATAGTAGCTATAGCTACATCTATAGATAGTTACTATAGCTATAGTTATAGTAACTATAGCTACATCTATAGATAGTAGCTATAGCTATAGTTATAGTAACTATAGCTACATCTATAGATAGTAGCTACAGCTATAGTTATAGTAACTATAGCTACATCTATAGATAGTAGCTATAGCTATAGTTATAGTAACTATAGCTACATCTATAGATAGTTACTATAGCTATAGTTATAGTAACTATAGCTACATCTATAGATAGTTACTATAGCTATAGTTATAGTAACTATAGCTAAATCTATAGATAGTAGCTATAGCTATAGTTATAGTAACTATAGCTACATCTATAGATAGTAGCTATAGCTATAGTTATAGTAACTATAGCTACATCTATAGATAGTTACTATAGCTATAGTTATAGTAACTATAGCTACATCTATAGATAGTAACTATAGCTATAGTTATAGTAACTATAGCTACATCTATAGATAGTTACAGTAACTATAGCTACATCTATAGATAGTAGCTATAGCTATAGTTATAGTAACTATAGCTACATCTATATATAGTTACTATAGCTATAGTTATAGTAACTATAGCTACATCTATAGATAGTAGCTATAGCTATAGTTATAGTAACTATAGCTACATCTATAGATAGTTACTATAGCTATAGTTATAGTAACTATAGCTACATCTATAGATAGTAGCTATAGCTATAGTTATAGTAACTATAGTTACATCTATAGATAGTAGCTACAGCTATAGTTATAGTAACTATAGCTACATCTATAGATAGTTACTATAGCTATAGTTATTGTAACTATAGCTACATCTATAGATAGTAGCTATAGCTATAGTTATAGTAACTATAGCTACATCTATAGATAGTTACTATAGCTATAGTTATAGTAACTATAGCTACATCTATAGATAGTAGCTACAGCTATAGTTATAGTAACTATAGCTACATCTATAGATAGTAGCTATAGCTATAGTTATAGTAACTATAGCTACATCTATAGATAGTTACTATAGCTATAGTTATTGTAACTATAGCTACATCTATAGATAGTAGCTATAGCTATAGTTATAGTAACTATAGCTACATCTATAGATAGTAGCTACAGCTATAGTTATAGTAACTATAGCTACATCTATAGATAGTAGCTATAGCTATAGTTATAGTAACTATAGCTACATCTATAGATAGTTACTATAGCTATAGTTATAGTAACTATAGCTACATCTATAGATAGTTACTATAGCTATAGTTATAGTAACTATAGCTACATCTATAGATAGTAGCTATAGCTATAGTTATAGTAACTATAGCTACATCTATAGATAGTAGCTATAGCTATAGTTATAGTAACTATAGCTACATCTATAGATAGTTACTATAGCTATAGTTATAGTAACTATAGCTACATCTATAGATAGTAGCTATAGCTATAGTTATAGTAACTATAGCTACATCTATAGATAGTAGCTATAGCTATAGTTATAGTAACTATAGCTACATCCATAGATAGTAGCTATAGCTATAGTTACAGTAACTATAGCTACATCTATAGCTAGTTACTATAGCTATAGTTATAGTAACTATAGCTACATCTATAGATAGTAGCTATAGCTATAGTTATAGTAACTATAGCTACATCTATAGATAGTTACTATAGCTATAGTTATAGTAACTATAGCTACATCTATAGATAGTAGCTATAGCTATAGTTATAGTAACTATAGTTACATCTATAGATAGTAGCTACAGCTATAGTTATAGTAACTATAGCTACATCTATAGATAGTTACTATAGCTATAGTTATTGTAACTATAGCTACATCTATAGATAGTAGCTATAGCTATAGTTATAGTAACTATAGCTACATCTATAGATAGTTACTATAGCTATAGTTATAGTAACTATAGCTACATCTATAGATAGTAGCTACAGCTATAGTTATAGTAACTATAGCTACATCTATAGATAGTAGCTATAGCTATAGTTATAGTAACTATAGCTACATCTATAGATAGTAGCTATAGCTATAGTTATAGTAACTATAGCTACATCTATAGATAGTAGCTATAGCTATAGTTATAGTAACTATAGCTACATCTATAGATAGTAGCTACAGCTATAGTTATAGTAACTATAGCTACATCTATAGATAGTAGCTATAGCTATAGTTATAGTAACTATAGCTACATCTATAGATAGTTACTATAGCTATAGTTATAGTAACTATAGCTACATCTATAGATAGTAGCTACAGCTATAGTTATAGTAACTATAGCTACATCTATAGATAGTAACTACAGCTATAGTTATAGTAACCATAGCTACATATATAGATAGTAGCTATAGCTACATCTATAGATAGTAGCTACAGCTATAGTTATAGTAACCATAGCTACATCTATAGATAGTAGCTATAGCTATATCTATAGATAGTAGCTACAGCTATAGTTATAGTAACTATAGCTACATCTATAGATAGTAGCTATAGCTATAGTTATAGTAACTATAGCTACATCTATAGATAGTTACTATAGCTATAGTTATAGTAACTATAGCTACATCTATAGATAGTAGCTACAGCTATAGTTATAGTAACTATAGCTACATCTATAGATAATAACTACAGCTATAGTTATAGTAACCATAGCTACATATATAGATAGTAGCTATAGCTACATCTATAGATAGTAGCTACAGCTATAGTTATAGTAACCATAGCTACATCTATAGATAGTAGCTATAGCTACATCTATAGATAGTAGCTACAGCTATAGTTATAGTAACCATAGCTACATCTATAGATAGTAGCTATAGCTACATCTATAGATAGTAGCTACAGCTATAGTTATAGTAACTATAGCTACATCTATAGATAGTAGCTATAGCTATAGTTATAGTAACTATAGCTACATCTATAGATAGTTACTATAGCTATAGTTATAGTAACTATAGCTACATCTATAGATAGTAGCTACAGCTATAGTTATAGTAACTATAGCTACATCTATAGATAGTAACTACAGCTATAGTTATAGTAACCATAGCTACATATATAGATAGTAGCTATAGCTACATCTATAGATAGTAGCTACAGCTATAGTTATAGTAACCATAGCTACATCTATAGATAGTAGCTATAGCTACATCTATAGATAGTAGCTACAGCTATAGTTATAGTAACTATAGCTACATCTATAGATAGTTACTATAGCTATAGTTATAGTAACTATAGCTACATCTATAGATAGTAGCTATAGCTATAGTTATAGTAACTATAGCTACATCTATAGATAGTAGCTATAGCTATAGTTATAGTAACTATAGCTACATCTATAGATAGTAGCTATAGCTATAGTTATAGTAACCATAGCTACATCTATAGATAGTAGCTATAGCTATAGTTATAGTAACTATAGCTACATCTATAGATAGTAGCTATAGCTATAGTTATAGTAACTATAGCTACATCTATAGATAGTAGCTATAGCTATAGTTATAGTAACTATAGCTACATCTATATATAGTAGCTATAGCTACATCTATAGATAGTTACTATAGCTATAGTTATAGTAACTATAGCTACATCTATAGATAGTAGCTACAGCTATAGTTATAGTAACTATAGCTACATCTATAGATAGTAACTATAGCTACATCTATAGATAGTAGCTACAGCTATAGTTATAGTAACTATAGCTACATCTATAGATAGTAACTATAACTACATCTATAGATAGTAGCTATAGCTATAGTTATAGTAACTATAGCTACATCTATAGATAGTTACTATAACTATAGTTATAGTAACTATAGCTACATCTATAGATAGTAGCTATAGCTATAGTTATAGTAACTATAGCTACATCTATAGATAGTAGCTACAGCTATAGTTATAGTAACTATAGCTACATCTATAGATAGTAACTATAGCTACATCTATAGATAGTAGCTACAGCTATAGTTATAGTAACTATAGCTACATCTATAGATAGTAACTATAGCTACATCTATAGATAGTAGCTATAGCTATAGTTATAGTAACTATAGCTACATCTATAGATAGTTACTATAGCTACATCTATAGATAGTTACTATAGCTATAGTTATAGTAACTATAGCTACATCTATAGATAGTAGCTACAGCTATAGTTATAGTAACTATAGCTACATCTATAGATAGTAGCTACAGCTATAGTTATAGTAACTATAGCTACATCTATAGATAGTTACTATAGCTACATCTATAGATAGTTACTATAGCTATAGTTATAGTAACTATAGCTACATCTATAGATAGTTACTATAGCTATAGTTATAGTAACTATAGCTACATCTATAGATAGTAACTATAGCTACATCTATAGATAGTTACTATAGCTACATCTATAGATAGTTACTATAGCTATAGTTATAGTAACTATAGCTACATCTATAGATAGTAGCTATAGCTACATCTATAGATAGTTACTATAGCTATAGTTATAGTAACTATAGCTACATCTATAGATAGTAGCTATAGCTATAGTTATAGTAACTATAGCTACATCTATAGATAGTAGCTACAGCTATAGTTATAGTAACTATAGCTACATCTATAGATAGTAGCTATAGCTATAGTTATAGTAACTATAGCTACATCTATAGATAGTTACTATAGCTACATCTATAGATAGTTACTATAGCTATAGTTATAGTAACTATAGCTACATCTATAGATAGTAGCTATAGCTATAGTTATAGTAACTATAGCTACATCTATAGGTAGTTACTATAGCTACATCTATAGATAGTTACTATAGCTATAGTTATAGTAACTATAGCTACATCTATAGATAGTAGCTACAGCTATAGTTATAGTAACTATAGCTACATCTATAGATAGTAGCTATAGCTATAGTTATAGTAACTATAGCTACATCTATAGATAGTAGCTACAGCTATAGTTATAGTAACTATAGCTACATCTATAGATAGTAGCTACAGCTATAGTTATAGTAACTATAGCTACATCTATAGATAGTAGCTACAGCTATAGTTATAGTAACTATAGCTACATCTATAGATAGTAGCTATAGCTATAGTTATAGTAACTATAGCTACATCTATAGATAGTAGCTACAGCTATAGTTATAGTAATTATAGCTACATCTATAGATAGTAGCTATAGCTATAGTTATAGTAACTATAGCTACATCTATAGATAGTTACTATAGCTATAGTTATAGTAACTATAGCTACATCTATAGATAGTTACTATAGCTACATCTATAGATAGTTACTATAGCTATAGTTATAGTAACTATAGCTACATCTATAGATAGTAGCTATAGCTATAGTTATAGTAACTATAGCTACATCTATAGATAGTAGCTATAGCTATAGTTATAGTAACTATAGCTACATCTATAGCTAGTTACTATAGCTATAGTTATAGTAACTATAGCTACATCTATAGATAGTAACTACAGCTATAGTTATAGTAACTATAGATACATCTATAGATAGTAGCTACAGCTATAGTTATAGTAACCATAGTTACATCTATAGATAGTAGCTATAGCTATAGTTATAGTAACTATAGCTACATCTATAGCTAGTTACTATAGCTATAGTTATAGTAACTATAGCTACATCTATAGATAGTAACTACAGCTATAGTTATAGTAACTATAGCTACATCTATAGATGTAGCTATAGCTATAGCAACACAGCGTAACGCACCTATAGGTGACTCTCTCTCGCCGACCTACTAAATCCAGGCACCACTGTATACGAACACGAGTGAATAAACAAATTTAAATTAAAAACTCCAGTTATATCAAATTTAACATCCGCCCATATATAAATCGTTCTCCATCCACGCTCCAAAATACATATATATATATATATATATATGCAGAAGACATTATTTAAATCAATACTTTAGATTATTATATTAATAATTATAATTATGGTTTCATTATATTTGAAAAAAAACATTATATGTATAAATATTAACATATATTACATATCATTATCACACACATATATATATATATATATATATATATATATATATATTAGTTACCTTGCTCACACTTAGGTCCCGTTGTGTATACATTACAAGTACACTTAATAGTTTGATCGTTTAATTGACGACAATCTCCATTCGAAGCACACCCATTTGTTTCACAGTTATCGTATGCTATTGTGTATGTTTTAATGAGTTTATACGTTTTGAATTATTATATTATAACATTCGTATGTGCCTCGCCGTGCGTGCATGTGTGTGAGTGTGTGCGTGTGTGCGTGTGTGCGTTAATCCGGCTCGCGAGGAATACCTCAAAAGACATGCATGTATTTTTGTAGACAATAGATAAGTTAGCCTTACGTATATTAAGATAGAACCTATAGAAAGAAAAACCCGACAAAAAAAAATTAGATCCATGCATTAGTTATTGAGCGTTTTTTCCTAGAAAAATAGTATGGAATAGATACACATTTGTATAAATATTAATATTAACATGGGATTAATAGGAAGTAATTTACATTGTGTATTAATCAGTTTGTATACACCATGTTTTAATAAAAACATATACATTGTCTTATAATTATATTTATCAATTATTGTATGTCGATAAAGACGTATTTCCTGGGTTTTTTGTGTGAAAATTCCTAGAAATATTTGATAAAATACGATTTATGTTATTTTTTTGTATTTAGAATTCATTATAAAATAATAATAATTATATTTTATTATACATATTAATAGCAATCTATATCACCTTATTTTTATGATTTATTAATTTAATAATTTAATAAAAAATGATGATTAACAATTTATTATATAATTTGTTTTGAATTTTTAATGGCCTCCAAAAAAAAATCGTTGCATATTTTTTTGAATTTTGTTTGTATCTTAAGTGTATTATTGATTATATAATAATTTTAATTTATGTATTAAATTCTATCATATTTACTAGTTAACATTTTTGTTGTTAAAAAACCGAAGATATTACATATAATATTACATGTATTTTTTAAATTAAATAACGCTCTTAAACTACTGAAATATGTTCATTTTAAGTAATGCAATATTAATACGCGTGCAATGTTAAGAAGAGAATCATCTAGGGCTTTTCTATTCTGAAAAGTACGAGCCGGTGTCATACAATACTTCGTCCCCATCCCAAAAATCGTCCCCGATTGTCACGTGACAACAAAATCGATGATATTTCACTAAATACACATACAAATCGCTTCAAATATAAACCACATATAACTAGTATATATATATACACACATGTGGAAAAAATCAACGTCTAATTATGCTTTAAAATAAAGTAATACTCAAATATATAAAGTAGAATGGAGATGATTTTAAAAATACCAGAATAAATTAAGGCCCAGCGCCGCACATGCGTATACTGCACACACACACACATACGTGTGAACCGTATCGTACAGTGTACAATGTACAGTGTACACTGTACATAGTACACTGTACTGTATTCGCTAATACGCATGTATGCATGCATTATACAGGTATTCCGCTGTATATTATTATGATGATACACACGCACACACATATACACACATATATATATATATATATATATATATATATATAGTAATAACCATCTGTGCAAGTATCTCCGTAATATTTAGCCAGACAAGCACACACATATCCCTTCGCTTGTAGTCTGTCGAATACACACGTTCCCCCGTTATCGCAGTGGATACCCTCGCAGGATATCTCTACAGATGTTAGAGAGGGTTAGAGGGAGAGACGCGTATTTATTGTTTAGCGGCAGACGCGGATTTATCTTCTAAGGGGAGGAGCGGATTTATCTTCTAAAGGGAGGAGCGGATTTATCTTCTAAGGGGAGTCGCGTAGTCGTTACGGGTATCATCGCACTATTTACACGCGTTATTCGTTCTCTCTCTCTATATATATATATATATCAAAGATGAAAATCCGAAAGAATTTTCGAAGTAAAAATATGATACTTATGCGAAAAAAAGCGTTTTGATTCTATTCCTCATCGATAAGTGATGTATATATATATTTGATTAGCAACAAGTTTACAAGTACGCATGTGTAAAGTTGTGTTTTATAGCGGAATACATAATGAGGGAACAGCTTAACCCTTATAACCCCGCGGGGTCAACGTGGTACCGGAGATACGTAAGCTACCGCCACCGAATGCCCTCGATTGTACGCCATATATGTACTACTCTTTATTATAGTTCAGACACTTACCACCCTCTTTATGATAGCATATACTCTCTATCGTAGCTAATATGTTAACCATACACCGTTATTGCATTCGTTTTTATTTACCGAAGATCGATGTGTAACGTGCATCAAGATTTAATTTCACATTCGTATTGGGTGATTCTTCAATATTTTGAGAATTGTGTTATTTAAATAGGAATAATGACTACACACGCATAACCCATTAACTGGCGGTCGATAATCGAAAGAGTCAAATTTATTATGAAATCTTAGAGGAGACATTAGAATACAACATTTTATGCGTATTTATTTATTTTATTATACAAAAAGAGTATAAATATATATATATATATATATATATATATATATTAGCGTATATTAATGGGAGGCGGCGATATATAAAAAGGTGTATTAACCATTCTCACAGTGTTTACCGCTGTAGAATGTCGAGCACTCGCATTTATATGTGCCATTTCCGTAAAGTTCTTTACATGAACCATTATTGCAGATATTCGATTGGCATGGAGTTATAACTAAACATTTTATTAATGTATATATATATATATATATATATATAGTATACTATATAGTATACATATATGTGTATATTACATATTATATGTATTTAACCATTGATTCTATTTCACTACCAACGAAAGAATAAGCATTATTATTTAGATGGCAGTGAAACCCACTCAACAACTAGCTGTAGCCATTACAAATGTATTCGCAATTTCGAAAATATTATATGTATATATTTAAAAAGACTATATTCCGCAATATATTTTATTATATCGTGAATTTAATTAAACTTGTTATATTCGAGTAGTATTTTAACTAATACAATTTATTTTGTCAAACATTCAATCGCAATTATTTTAGAGAGATATATCGAAGGATTCATATTTGGAATTTATAAAAAGAACATGATACCTCTTGGTATATATGTTATTGAATATAAAAATTATTCATCACCAAAACTCTTGGTACTGTCCTCCTCATTTTTAAATATTAGCTTATCACTCATCTCATTAAAATACCTTAAATACCCGGCCGATTGTATCCCCGACCTAACTGCTATCCGGTATTTGATGTTTGTACATTTCGAGCACTAGTACCCGCACTATACACAGGCGCACGCGCACACACATACTCACACGCACCTATATATAGGTGTCGCTACTAGTTACGGTGATGATGATGCTGCTGCCGAGGAGTAGGAGGAAGAAACGAGAATAAGGAGATGGAAGAGGTGAAGTAGGGGGGGGGGAGATATTTTACACTCGACATTGTTAGATATCTCAGATTGTATAAATAAGCTACCATGTATATTAAGCTTCATAGAATATTACGCACTACCCACTCTATCCTCATATGAATATATATATATATATATATATATATATACGACATCTGTACACCAGCACTACGTCGGATAGTGTATTGTGAATAGCGTATCCCTGCACTATAGGTTGTACGATGTACACCGGCTACATAATGTGTACAACGGGTACATAATGTGTACACCGGCTACATAATGTGTACTAACATATGTCACACTTATCACCCTTATAAGATGTGTCGCACTTGCACGTGTGACTGCGTTTAGTATTCGTGCATGTTCCGTTCATACATATGGTAGGCATAGTTATACACTCGTCGATGTCTGTAAATAAATATATATATATTTATTTATATATATATATATATATATATATATAAATGTACACATATATACATACACACATTTATATATATATATATATATATATATATATATATATATATTTAGATCGATATTCATAAATTGCCAATCGGATAATATTAGCTGGTACGGCATTTAACAACGACTGTGTAACGAGGTATATACATAGCTACCTATAGATTACATAGCTTACATAGCTTACATAGCTTACATAGCTTACATAGATTACATAGCTTACATAGCTTACATAGCTACCTATAGCTTACATAGCTTACATAGCTTACATAGCTTACATAGCTTACATAGATTACATAGCTTACATAGCTTACATATCTTACATAGCTACCTATAGCTTACATAGCTTACATAGCTTACATAGCTTACATAGCTTACATAGCTTACATAGATTACATAGCTTACATAGCTTACATAGCTACCTATAGCTTACATAGCTTACATAGCTTACATAGCTTACATAGCTTACATAGATTACATAGATTACATAGCTTACATAGCTTACATAGCTTACATAGCTTACATAGATTACATAGCTTACATAGCTTACATAGCTTACATAGCTACCTATAGATTACATAGCTTACATAGCTTACATAGCTTACATAGCTTACATAGCTTACATAGCTACCTATAGCTTACATAGATTACATAGCTTACATAGCTTACATAGCTTACATAGCTTACATAGATTACATAGCTTACATAGCTTACATAGCTTACATAGATACCTATAGATTACATAGCTTACATAGCTTACATAGCTTACATAGCTTACATAGATTACATAGCTTACATAGCTTACATAGATTACATAGCTTACATAGCTTACATAGCTTACATAGATTACATAGCTTACATAGCTTACATAGCTTACATAGCTTACATAGCTTACATAGCTTACATAGCTACCTATAGCTTACATAGCTTACATAGCTTACATAACTTACATAGCTTACATAGCTTACATAGCTTACATAGCTTACATAGCTACCTATAGCTTACATAGCTTACATAGCTTACATAACTTACATAGCTTACATAGCTTACATAGCTTACATAGCTTACATAGCTTACATAGCTTACATAGCTACCTATAGCTTACATAGCTTACATAGCTTACATAGCTTACATAGCTTACATAGCTTACATAGCTTACATAGCTACCTATAGCTTACATAGCTTACATAGATTACATAGCTTACATAGCTTACATAGCTTACATAGCTTACATAGCTTACATAGCTTACATAGCTTACATAGATTACATAGCTTACATAGCTACCTATAGATTATATAGCTTACATAGCTTACATAGCTACCTATAGATTACATAGCTTACATAGCTTACATAGCTTACATAGCTTACATAGCTTACATAGCTTACATAGCTTACATAGCTTACATAGCTTACATAGCTTACATAGCTTAAATAGCTACCTATAGCTTACATAGCTTACATAGCTTACATAGCTTACATAGCTTACATAGCTTACATAGCTTACATAGCTACATATAGCTTACATAGCTTACATAGCTTACATAGCTTACATAGCTTACATAGATTACATAGCTTACATAGCTACCTATAGATTACATAGCTTACATAGCTTACATAGCTTACATAGATTACATAGCTTACATAGCTACCTATAGATTACATAGCTTACATAGCTTACATAGCTTACATAGCTTACATAGCTTACATAGCTACCTATAGATTACATAGCTTACATAGCTTACATAGCTTACATAGCTTACATAGCTTACATAGATTACATAGCTTACATAGATTACATAGCTTACATAGCTTACATAGCTTACATAGCTTACATAGCTTACATAGCTTACACAGCTTACATAGCTTACATAGCTTACATAGCTTACATAGCTTACATAGCTTACATAGCTTACATAGCTACCTATAGCTTACATAGCTTACATAGCTTACATAGCTTACATAGCTTACATAGCTTACATAGCTTACATAGCTTACATAGCTTACATAGCTTACATAGCTTACATAGCTTACATAGCTTACATAGCTACCTATAGCTTACATAGCTTACATAGCTTACATAGCTTACATAGCTTACATAGCTTACATAGCTTACATAGCTACCTATAGCTTACATAGCTACCTATAGATTACATAGCTTACATAGCTTACATAGCTTACATAGCTACCTATAGCTTACATAGCTTACATAGATTACATAGCTTACATAGCTTACATAGCTTACATAGCTTACATAGCTTACATAGCTTACATAGCTTACATAGATTACATAGCTTACATAGCTACCTATAGATTACATAGCTTACATAGCTTACATAGCTACCTATAGATTACATAGCTTACATAGCTTACATAGCTTACATAGCTTACATAGCTTACATAGCTTACATAGCTTACATAGCTTACATAGCTTAAATAGCTACCTATAGCTTACATAGCTTACATAGCTTACATAGCTTACATAGCTTACATAGCTTACATAGCTTACATAGCTACATATAGCTTACATAGCTTACATAGATTACATAGCTTACATAGCTTACATAGCTTACATAGCTTACATAGCTTACATAGCTTACACAGCTTACATAGCTTACATAGCTTACATAGCTTACATAGCTTACATAGCTTACATAGCTTACATAGCTTACATAGCTTACATAGCTTACATAGCTTACATAGCTTACATAGCTTACATAGCTTACATAGCTTACATAGCTACCTATAGCTTACATAGCTTACATAGATTACATAGCTTACATAGATTACATAGCTTACATAGCTTACATAGCTTACATAGCTTACATAGCTTACATAGCTTACATAGCTTACATAGCTTACATAGCTTACATAGCTTACATAGCTTACATAGCTTACATAGCTACCTATAGCTTACATAGCTTACATAGCTTACATAGCTTACATAGCTTACATAGCTTACATAGCTTACATAGCTACCTATAGCTACTTAGCTACCTATAGATTACATAGCTTACATAGCTTACATAGCTTACATATCTTACATAGCTTACATAGCTTACATAGCTTACATAGATTACATAGCTTACATAGCTTACATAGCTTACATAGCTTATATAGCTTACATAGATTACATAGCTTACATAGCTACCTATAGCTTACATAGCTTACATAGCTTACATAGCTTACATAGCTTACATAGCTTACATAGCTTAAATAGATTACATAGCTTACATAGCTTACATAGCTTACATAGCTTACATAGCTTACATAGCTTACATAGATTACATAGCTTACATAGCTACCTATAACTTACATAGCTTACATAGCTTACATAGCTTACATAGCTTACATAGCTTACATAGCTTACATAGCTTACATAGCTACCTATAGCTTACATAGCTTACATAGCTTACATAGCTTACATAGCTTACATAGATTACATAACTTACATAGCTACCTATAGCTTACATAGCTTACATAGCTTACATAGCTTACATAGCTTACATAGCTTACATAGCTACCTATAGCTTACATAGCTTACATAGCTTACATAACTTACATAGCTTACATAGCTTACATAGCTTACATAGCTTACATAGCTTACATAGCTTACATAGCTTACATAGCTACCTATAGCTTACATAGCTCTAATAGCTTACATAGCTTACATAGCTTACATAGCTTACATAGCTTACATAGCTACCTATAGCTTACATAGCTTACATAGATTACATAGCTTACATAGCTTACATAGCTTACATAGCTTACATAGCTTACATAGCTTACATAGCTTACATAGATTACATAGCTTACATAGCTACCTATAGATTACATAGCTTACATAGCTTACATAGCTACCTATAGATTACATAGCTTACATAGCTTACATAGCTTACATAGCTAACATAGCTTACATAGCTTACATAGCTTACATAGCTTACATAGCTTACATAGCTTACATAGCTTAAATAGCTACCTATAGCTTACATAGCTTACATAGCTTACATAGCTTACATAGCTTACATAGCTTACATAGCTACATATAGCTTACATAGCTTACATAGCTTACATAGCTTACATAGCTTACATAGATTACATAGCTTACATAGCTACCTATAGATTACATAGCTTACATAGCTTACATAGCTTACATAGCTATTTTTACATATTTTATGCATTTATTTCATTTGTGTTATATATTTTTCTTCTTTTAATATACATTTATATATTTATTTATATAAACTTTTACTATTTATTATATTTTATTTTGTATTTAAATGAAAATGATGACCTCTCCTTGATAACAATATTCAAGTATATTCTCACTTATTTATTCAGCACGATTTTAATTTACACTAATCACATTTACATATCAAATAACTTTAATAATATATACAATAGTATATATATACACAATTATTGTTCTAATAATATACAAAATTGAAATTTTAAAATAAGTTATTGTCATTTTATAATTTACTTATATTTTTTTATTAATTGTTATTCTTGTAATGCTGCTATCAAGTTGAATGGGAAAATACCTAGTCAAGCTTTGATTTTTTATTTTCCTGAGTGTTTACACTCTATCTGATTCATATATATATATATATATATATATATATATAAATATATATATATATATATATATATATATATATACATATATATATATATATATATATATATATATATATATATATATATATATGTTTATATAGTATACATGCAAATTATTGAATAATTAACTTGAATTTATAATTTAAAAATTAAACTTAAAACTTGTTTGATGGCCAATGTGATACTAGATTTTCATTTGTAATCTATGTAAGCTATGTAAGCTATGTAAGCTATGTAATCTATGTAATCTATGTAAGCTATGTAAGCTATGTAAGCTATGTAAGCTATGTAAGCTATAGGTAGCTATGTAAGCTAGTTAATCTATGTAAGCTATGTAAGCTATGTAAGCTATGTAATCTATAGGTAGCTATGTAAGCTATGTAAGCTATGTAAGCTATGTAAGCTATGTAAGCTATGTAAGCTATAGGTAGCTATGTAATCTATGTAAGCTATGTAAGCTATGTAAGCTATGTAAGCTATAGGTAGCTATGTAAGCTATGTAAGCTATGTAAGCTATGTAAGCTATGTAAGCTATGTAAGCTATGTAAGCTATGTAAGCTATGTAAGCTATAGGTAGCTATGTAAGCTATGTAAGCTATGTAATCTATAGGTAGCTATGTAAGCTATGTAAGCTATGTAATCTATAGGTAGCTATGTAAGCTATGTAAGCTATGTAATCTATAGGTAGCTATGTAAGCTATGTAAGCTATGTAATCTATAGGTAGCTATGTAAGCTATGTAATCTATGTAAGCTATGTAATCTATAGGTAGCTATGTAAGCTATGTAAGCTATGTAATCTATAGGTAGCTATGTAAGCTATGTAATCTATGTAAGCTATGTAAGCTATGTAATCTATAGGTAGCTATGTAAGCTATGTAAGCTATGTAATCTATAGGTAGCTATGTAAGCTATGTAATCTATGTAAGCTATGTAAGCTATGTAATCTATAGGTAGCTATGTAAGCTATGTAAGCTATGTAATCTATAGGTAGCTATGTAAGCTATGTAAGCTATGTAATCTATAGGTAGCTATGTAAGCTATGTAATCTATGTAAGCTATGTAAGCTATGTAATCTATAGCTTACATAGCTTACATAGCTACCTATAGATTACATAGCTTACATAGCTTACATAGCTACCTATAGCTTACATAGCTTACATAGCTTACATAGCTTACATAGCTACCTATAGCTTACATAGCTTACATAGCTTACATAGATTACATAGCTTACATAGCTTACATAGCTTACATAGCTTACATAGCTTACATAGCTTACACAGCTTACATAGCTTACATAGCTTACATAGCTTACATAGCTTACATAGCTTACATAGCTTACATAGCTACCTATAGCTTACATAGCTTACATAGCTTACATAGCTTACATAGCTTACATAGCTTACATAGCTTACATAGCTACCTATAGCTTACATAGCTTACATAGATTACATAGCTTACATAGATTACATAGCTTACATAGCTTACATAGCTTACATAGCTTACATAGCTTACATAGCTTACATAGCTTACATAGCTTACATAGCTTTCATAGCTTACATAGCTTACATAGCTTACATAGCTTACATAGCTACCTATAGCTTACATAGCTTACATAGCTTACATAGCTTACATAGCTTACATAGCTTACATAGCTACCTATAGCTTACATAGCTACCTATAGATTACATAGCTTACATAGCTTACATAGCTTACATAGCTTACATAGCTTACATAGCTTACATAGCTTACATAGATTACATAGCTTACATAGCTTACATAGCTTACATAGCTTACATAGCTACCTATAGATTACATAGCTTACATAGCTTACATAGATTACATAGCTTACATAGCTACCTATAGCTTACATAGCTTACATAGCTTACATAGCTTACATAGCTACCTATAGATTACATAGCTTACATAGCTTACATAGATTACATAGCTTACATAGCTACCTATAGATTACATAGCTTACATAGCTTACATAGCTACCTATAGATTACATAGCTTACATAGATTACATAGCTTACATAGCTACCTATAGATTACATAGCTTACATAGCTTACATAGCTACCTATAGATTACATAGCTTACATAGCTTACATAGCTACCTATAGATTACATAGCTTACATAGCTTACATAGCTACCTATAGATTACATAGCTTACATAGCTTACATAGCTACCTATAGCTTACATAGCTTACATAGCTTACATAGCTTACATAGCTTACATAGCTTACATAGCTTACATAGCTTACATAGCTTACATAGCTACCTATAGCTTACATAGCTTACATAGCTTACATAGCTTACATAGATTACATAGCTACCTATAGCTTACATAGCTTACATAGCTTACATAGCTTACATAGCTTACATAGCTTACATAGCTACCTATAGATTACATAGCTTACATAGCTTACATAGCTTACATAGATTAACTAGCTTACATAGCTACCTATAGCTTACATAGCTTACATAGCTTACATAGCTTACATAGCTTACATAGATTACATAGATTACATAGCTTACATAGCTTACATAGCTTACATAGATTACAAATGAAAATCTAGTATCACATTGGCCATCAAACAAGTTTTAAGTTTAATTTTTAAATTATAAATTCAAGTTAATTATTCAATAATTTGCATGTATACTATATAAACATATATATATATATATATATATATATATATATATATATTTATATATATATATATATATATATATATATATATATATGAATCAGATAGAGTGTAAACACTCAGGAAAATAAAAAATCAAAGCTTGACTAGGTATTTTCCCATTCAACTTGATAGCAGCATTACAAGAATAACAATTAATAAAAAAATATAAGTAAATTATAAAATGACAATAACTTATTTTAAAATTTCAATTTTGTATATTATTAGAACAATAATTGTGTATATATATACTATTGTATATATTATTAAAGTTATTTGATATGTAAATGTGATTAGTGTAAATTAAAATCGTGCTGAATAAATAAGTGAGAATATACTTGAATATTGTTATCAAGGAGAGGTCATCATTTTCATTTAAATACAAAATAAAATATAATAAATAGTAAAAGTTTATATAAATAAATATATAAATGTATATTAAAAGAAGAAAAATATATAACACAAATGAAATAAATGCATAAAATATGTAAAAATATAAAAATGATAAAGAGAAAAAGATAAAAAAAACTAAACACAATAAAAAATATAAAAATTTAACTAATAAGAAGAGGTAATAAATAATTTATAATTTTTTTAAAAGTTTTTTTATTCATTAATTTGTGAAAAGAAGCTGGTAATGCATTCCATATCTCAGGAGCTTTGTTAGTGAGGCAGAACGATTTTCTACGTGTTCTAATTTTGGGTAGAACCAATTTTTTAGATAAATTTATATAGTAATTTATCAATATAACATTGTTGGTATTAATTAATAATTTATTATTTTCTTTATATATTCTAAGCGACCTATCATATATATTTATATATATATATATATATATAAATATATATGATAGGTCGCTTACAATATATAAAGAAAATAATAAATTATTAATTAATACCAACAATTTTATATTGATAAATTACTATATTGGTTAAATATCAATAAACTAAAACTGAACATTGAAATAACAAAAATTGTACATTTTATGAATGCTAGAATATTAAAAGATATATATTGGAAATTCTAAAATTGAAATTTTAAGTTGCTACACATTTTTAGGTATCAACATGTAACTGTTAAAGAACATATAGTTTAATTATCACAAACATTATCAACAATAATATATTTTAAGAACAAAATTGATTTTTAAGTACTGAAAATATGATTTAATTTATGATTTAATTTTCTAATATTTCGTATTGCATAGAAATATGGGTAAATATATACCTATAAATCAAATATAAATATTATTATGTTATTGCAAAAAAAAATTATCACAATTATTAACAAACAAATTATAAATTTAAACTTATTAAACCTACAATTAATCATATTATCAAATACGTCTGAATTAGTTATCATTAATAGTATTCTAAAATTAAATGATCAAGTAATATTTAGAAATATTATATTAATCTATAAATTGCTAAATAAAAATTACAAAATTGATTTTAATGAATATTTTACATTAAATAAACGTAATGATAGAATAATTTACTATTAATGAAAATTATAAAATACCAAAATACATTATTCTTTAAAGGTATAAAGTATTATAATGATATAATATTTGGTAATATTCTTAATTAAAATTATACAAATTTTTTAAAGTTTACTTCGACGGACAAATTTGAGAGTGGTTTCAGATAACAACTGGAGTGAGACATGGTTGCTTACTTTCACCTACACTCTTAAACATCATGCTCGAACAAATACTTAATGAAGCATTATATCATATATACCCATATAGGAACAGTACATATTTGTTGGATAAATAGATGATATTAATGGATAAGCTGGTAGTGAATATGAACTGAACTGTCTTATTAGAACAATTCGCTTCACGCGCATACGGAATGGAAATTAACGGCACAAAATACAAATAATTACTAATTCCCAAGGTAAATTCACATCCGAAATAAGAATAAATAATGAACCACTTTAAATTGTTGACACATTCAAATACTTAGGAGAAATCATCGAAGATAAAGGATCAAAGACCGAAATAAAAGCTAGAACAGGACATGCGGTAACAGCTTTATTATTTCTAAACTAAAATTGAAAATGAAACTTATACTATCATTAGTCAGTTCAATATTATTATATGCATGTAAAACATGGACGAAAACCAAAGAATTGCAAGAAAAATAAGAGCGCATGAAATGAGATATTTAAGAAGATTACTGAATATAACATATAGAGAAAGAATTACTAATATTGAAGTAAGAAGTATAGTAACCCGTGAAATTGGCCCTCACTCTAAATTACTAGCAATGGTCATTACGAACAAATTAAAATAGTTTGGTCATGTAATAAAGATATAATACTATGTCTAAACACTTCTCTAATGTATTATTGATGGTACAAGAAGTAGAGGGACGCACAAAATGCAATAGCAAGATAATAGCATGGAATGGACCGGTCTTGGGTTGGCAGAAGCCATATTAAGAACGAAAAATAGAGGAGGATGGAAGAAAATTATTAAAAAATCAACTACGTCCTACCTACGGCATCCACATGCTATGGAATAAGTTAAAATAAAGGTAAACATTTTTTTTAAATAATAGTGAAAATAAATTATTTTTTCTAATATTATATTGTAAATTAAACATATATTTTGTATTATAGAACTATATTAAAAAATCAGTATTAAATAAGTATTAAATAAATCAGTATTTCTCTATATAAATTTTATATTTGTAAATATTTTAAATTTTTATATATTTTACATTATATAACTATACAAAAAACAATACAAAACAGTATTATAAATTAGAAGTATTAAAAACATAAAAAACAGTATTAAATGTTTAATAATTTAAAAAATTATATTTATCAAAACTATTGTATATTTATTTTTTTAAATTTACGTTTTATATATTTAACTTTACATAACTAATAAATAAAAACTAAACTGTATTAAAATTAAAATATTAAATAATAAAAAAAACAGTATTATAATTAAAACAATTAAAAACAGTATTATATTATTAATATAGTAACCTACAAATATATATCAATATTATTAAAATTGACATAAACTTTGTGATACAAATATTTAGATTCTATTATAAATATTATACTACGATTATGAAAAATTTATAAATTATATTTTATACTTTTTTTGGATGCTAACATGGGAATCACATATTTGTTTTAGTTTTGTTTTATTCTTTCTTTAATATTTGTGTTTATTGTTTATTTTAATATCTATTTTATGTAATTTTTATAGTATTTTATCCGAATGAAGATGATAAAATATAATATTACACTACTGTTAGAAAATATCGAATTAAACAAGCTAATCGCTGTCAATGATTCTCTTAGACAGTAACTATAAACTGCATACATTTATTCATATATATATATATATATATATATATATATTATATATCTATGGAAATTACGAATATAAATCCAGCATGAAATACGCAGCTTAAAAGACGTGCGCTAATCTATAATAGAGGGCGTGTTTTACGTATCGATATCATCGATATAAAGAAAGTGTCTTAGTATAGATGGTTTTATATGCTGCATAGTATATTCCGTACATGCCGAGTGTACGCATAGATGAACGCGAACGTTGGTAACGTTTAGTTGACGTTTTTAAATATTGTCTAAATGGGTGATATTATTATTTCTATTATTATATTAACACCGTTTATATATATATTTATATATATATACAATATATATATATATATATATATATACTATATACTACATATTAGTTATAGGATATACTATATAATAATAATAATAATAATAATAAGAGCAATGCATAGCAACCAAATTTAAAGTAGCATACATTTAACACGTTATTTCTACAAATATAAAAAAAAATAAATTTCTTTAAATCTAATTAATTTCGGTATACATTCGGATAACTAGTTGTCTATATTATACGGAATTACTTTAAATATTTACGTAGATATTACAGTAAAAGATAATGTTTTAAAATCGATTTCGAAATTAAGAAAATTAAAACGGATTAAAACAAACCAACGCTAATTTATTTAGTAAACAAGAAAAATCGAATTCGGCAATTGTTCAATATAAAATCATAGGGAAACAGTTTATTAAAAATATATATAATTTTTAAAACTATATAATTGTAATATATTTATTACATTAAAAATGGATTGTAGTACATGTAATTTAGAAATTAATAACGAAAATAATATAATATGTTCATGTGGTTAGAAATGCTTATATAAAGCAAAAATTATGAAAACAATTTGGTCTAATAAATCACCACCAAAATATGCTATTCAGTTATTTAGATCACAAAATTTTACATTTAAATGTAATGCATGTATAAATAATAATAATGATAATACACCAATAAATCTACCTAGTTTAAATAACTCATTACCATCGTCTACTATTATTGATAATAGTAATATTAATAATTTAATAAATAGCATAGAAACAAAATTAAATATATTATTATCAAAAATCACTGAAATAAGTGATATGATTGTTGTTAAAAAATCATACGCTAATGTAACCGCTAATGTAACCTCTACTGTAACCACTTCTGATACCTATACTGACAATTTGGTAAAATGAGTAAATATTATTAAAAATAATATAGATAGCAATAATGAAATAAGTATTCACGATATAAATATTCCTAATAATGATCAAACTGATTTCTTTAAATACTTAGTAAATATTATTTGTAAAACAGTAGATATTAATAAATCGTGTGTATTATCAATAGTTCAATTATCATTTAATAAATTAAAATTAATTTTAGATAATGTGGTCTCAAAAAAAATTATTTTATCAAATATTAACCGATTAAGTAAATTACGAGATCTACAAAATTCATTTATTAGAACATCTCTAGATGAAATATCACTAGAACGACATAAGATATTATACCATGTAGTTAAAAATAAATTAATTAAAAGTAAAAAAATTATCAAATGTATTTATAATTCTAGAAGTAGTTCCTATGAACTAAGATATATTATAAATAATAAAATTGACTGGAATATGTCAATTGGTGAAGATAATTTTAGTGTATGGAAATTGTCATATATTACTCATAAAAATTCTATTATTAATAAAAATAAAAATAAAACTACAGGTTCTAGATGACTAACCGGCAATAAAGATGAAAATATTAAAAATAACAATTTAAATATATATTATGCTAATGCTCGTAGTATTAGAAATAAAATGAATTTTTTGGAATTTTTACTTTCATCTGATAAATATGACATTATATGTTTAGTTGAAACATTCTTAACGGTAGATGATAGAGATTCTCTATATTTAATCGGTGGAAAAAATTATACACTATTTAGATACGATAAATTAATTCATAGAGGAGGTGTTGCGATATTTTGTAAATCTAGTTTATGTCCTGTAAGAAATTGTATTTCACACATAGGTGTTCAATATATACATTTACAAATTAATTCAACAATTCCATTTAATATTATATGTGTATATAGATCTCCAAATTGTAATGAAGTATCTCATGAACAGATATGTAAATTATTTGATATAACCCAACACAATTATAATTCTTCTATAATTATATGAGATTTTAATTTACCAAATTTTAATTGGAAATAATATACATTTCCGAGTTACCCAAAAAGTTATGCATTACTTTACGATTCGATTATTAAAAATTCATTTTCACAATTAATAAATAAGCCAACTCGTAATAATAATATAATTGATTTACTTTTTACTAACGAAAAACAATTACTATCTAATATAAATATTGGAGACTATTTCGGATTATACAAACATATAAGTGACCACTATTCTGTTTCATTTAATGTAAATATTGAAAAATACCCATGTATACAGATTTTAAAATCAAACAATTTTGATTTCAATAATGCTAATATAAAATTGATTAAATATCATCTTTCTAGATTTAATTGGGAATATCTAAATTCAAATGATTATAATATCGATCAAAAAGTAGAATATTTTAATAATGTTCTAAATAAATTATTTATATCACATATTCCTAATATAAATAATACAATAAAACAGGTACTTCCGAAGAATATATTGAAATTGAAGAAGCAAGTAAAAAATGTATTTCGAAAATCTAAAACTATTTACAATATAAATATAATTAGATAAAAGCAAACAAAAAATTATCCAAAGAATTAGAATCTTTAAATTTTAAGAGAGAGATTAATGCAATTAATTCAAAAAATAAATTATAGTTTTATAAATTTATGAAAAAAATACAACATTTAAAATCTGGAGTATCTCCTCTAATTGATATATCAAATAATAATATTTTAAGATCTCGATAAAGCAAATACGTTAAATTTATATTTTAGTTCAATTTAACAAAATGATAATGGAAATTTACCCCAATTTTATAATTTAACTAAACAAAAATTTGATAATATTGATTTAAATCTTGAAATAATTAAAATATTTTTAAATAGATTAAAAATTACATATACTTTCGGAACTGATGGGATACCATATTCTATGTTAAAATAATGATCTGATGAATTATGTAGGCCTTAATATATTATTTTTAATTCATCTTTATTATCGGGTAATAATATACCGACAATTTTGAAAAAATCTAAATCACACCAATTTTTAAAAAGGGTGAACCATCAAATTCAAATAACCATAGGCCTATTTCAATAACATGTGTAATGTGTAGAGTATTAGAACGTATTATTTCTAAACAATTAATTTGTTATTTAAAATCTAATAATTTAATAACAACATCTCAATATGTTTTCATAAGTGGAAAATCCACAGAATTGCAATTAACATAATTAAATATTTAATATTTTGGTATAATGATGATGATGATGATGATGGTTAATTATACACAAATATATATATATATATATATATATATATAATAGCGAGCGCTATTCTCGAATGTGTTTTAAGTAAACTATAGTATGTTACTTATATATAATAATAATAATAATAATAATAATAATAATAATAATAATAATAATAATAATAATAATAATAATAATAATAATAATAATAATAATAATAATAATAATAATAATAATAATAATAATAATAATAATAATAACTAGTGCGTAGTTAATAGCATAACAATAAAAAGTATATATACAGCATATTTTCTCGGTAAAAAGAATAAAATATAATAAAAATAAAAACGAAAATAAAATGAGTTATAAATTATAGTATATAAGTTAAATAAACATATTACGTAATGTAATTTTTAAGTATATCGCTTCTTCGATATATGGTTGATTTCCGTATATCGTCTGGAAGATTATTCCACGTAGATGCAGCCATATACCGAAAAACCCTTCTGCCATGTTGTTTTCTGTTGATGGTAGGTAGCGTCAGTAACTTAGAGTTAGAGTTTCTTAGTGGTCGTATACATTTTTTTAGATGTAGTAGGTCATTTAAGTATGTTGGAGTATTTTTGTATAGAACAGTATGTATTAATTTAGTAAGTCGTGTCTTAATTCGTAAGTCAATTGTTAAAATATTTAGAGAAGACATTAACGATGAAATAGAACATCTATCACATTTCCTTTTATTAAAAATAAGTCGAGTAGTAGATTTTATAATTCGGTCTAGTTGTAATAGTTGTAGTTTAGTTGAGTTAGCGAGTAAAGTAGAGCAGTAGTCAAGTCTGGAAAAAATTAAAGCATTCGCTAATAGGTAGACTGTTTTAGATGGTAGAGATTTTCGTATTTTGCATAGTTGAATAAGGTGAGTAGTCGTTGATTTAGCTACTGAATTAATATGTGTAGTCATAGTTAAGTCATTTGTTAGAGTTACTCCTAAATATTTTGTTGAGTATTGTGGAGATAATGAATTGAATAATAAAAAATGTGTAGATATAATATATATTGATTTTGCAAAAGCTTTCGAAGTTGTTTCTCATGAAAAACTAGTATTTAAATTAAAATTATATGGTATATCTAATAAAATAATAAAATGGTTTTATAATTGTTTATCGAATAGATCTCAAATTGCATGGGTTGAAAATTATTTTTCAAATAGTTCTATTGTAAAATCTGGAGTACCACAAGAATCGGTTTTAGGTCCAATTTTATTTATATTATATATTAATGATCTTCCTAGTATATTCTCTTCAAGAATTCATAATTCATTATTGATTTAATGCCGATGATACACAAATATATTTTTTTTACACATCTGAGAGTGAAAGATTTCTTTTACAAAACAATTTAAATTTATTTTCACAATGGCAAATAAATGGCAATTAAATATTTAATTATCAAAGTTCGCAGTTATGACTTTAAGGAAGGTTATTCCATCAACATATATTATAAATAATATTGAATTAGGTAAACGTTACTTTTTATAAAGATTTAGGAATTATATATTTGAAAATAACTTTTTATTTAATAAACATATTGATTATATTTGTAAAAAAGCTTATTTTTCAATGAATTCAATGTTTAGATGCATTACTACAAAATCCCCTAGAGCATTATTAAATGCATATAAAATGTATTGCAGACCAATTTTAGAATATGAATCCATATGTTGGTCACCTTTTTCAAAGGTTAGTAAATTTCTTAGTCTCATAGACCAAATTGAAAGAGTGCAAAGATTATTTACTAGAAGATTAATTACAAGATGCGTAGGATATACAAATTCATCAAATATTAATTATAAATCATATATAGAGATTGGGATATTTTAAATTAGAATCACTTGAACTTAGAAGATTAAAAATAGATCTAACTACAATTTTTTAAATTTCAAATAATTATACAGATATAAATATATATCTGATATCCTTAACATTTCGAATAATTGTAGAACTAGTGGTAATTATAAAAAATTAAATGTAATACATAATTATGATAACACAATTAAAAATATAATTAATAATAGATCAGTTAATATATGGAATTCATTAAATAATTATATAATAAAATTTGTATCTGTTTCATCTTTTAAAAATAAAATAAACAAAATCTGTTTTGACAAACAACTTTTTTTTAACAGAAATTTATAATTTTATATTGATTTATGTTTAATTTTGTATCTTAATTATTACATTATCTTAATTGGTTTTTTAAATTGTATTTTTTGTTGAAAATGTGGGTTTTTATATCTATATTTCAAATATACTATAATATAAAATTAATAATTCATTATTATTACAGATAAAGTGGGCAGTATTATTTTATTTTTGTTTTTTCTGTATTATATTTTTGTTTTATATATATTTTGTATATATGTTTCAAATGTATTATAATTCTAAAATACAATTTTAAATATGTATTATTATTTCAGATTATAGTGATAAGTATTATATTGTTTGTTTCGTAATATTATTGGTTTGTTTTGTTATTAACGTATTCTGTTTGAGTATAGGTATTGGTTTATTTTATTTTTAGCGTGTTCTGTTTATATATATATTTCAAATTTATTATACAATTAAAATATAAAATTAATAATGTACCACCTACTATTATTACAGATTTAAAAAAAAAAATAATAATGATAATAATAATAATAGTATATTGTATAAACTATATATATATATAGACATAGGGGAGCTAGCGGAATACCGGTATAATCGGAAAATATTGTATTGGCATCTAGAGTTTTTTTTATCAAATAAATATAATTATAAATAAAAGTGTGTATATAATTATATAAGTATATTAATATAAGTAGATATATATATATATATGACCTTTATCGCAATGTATTCCTGTCATTCCACTATAACATACACACTTATAAATTCCACCTGATTTGGGTATAGTGCACGTTCCATGATCGCATTTATTGTTTGTATTTATACATGCGTTCTGATCAACTGTAAATTAAAAATATATATTAACTTATTTTGATATACATTAATATATATATATATATATATATATATATATATATATATATACTAATGTATCTCTATAAAAAGTACACTAAATATTAAATGGGTATTAATTTCAAGTTAATATATACCATATAGTAGTTGACATGTATCTTGTGAATAGGAAACCTAATGCTATGTGGACATATTAGGTGAAACTACGTATATATATTGCTACATATACTTATTTATTCTTGTTAATATAGGCTTATCTACAATATGAAGTAATCTAGTGCAGTATCTGTCAATCAAAAGTAGAGATAGTTCCTATTAGCGATTATGTTACGTTAAACATATTACGAGATATGCGTTGATTTGTTAATCGAAATATTACGTACGATATCTTAAATAATGTAGGTATTACATTTGTGCATATGTTCATTTTTTATTTTCGAAAGTCACGTATAATGAAAGAACGCTGGTCAAGGGTGATCATAGAATTTTTTTTTTGTAGACACAATGCATCTTATAGCTATTGAAATTCTAAGAATATATGTATACTTCAAATTTTTTTTGAGTCATTTTTTACGACACAACACACTGAAAATTCCAAGAAATTTCCTGGAAATGTCCTGGAATTTGTTTTTTTAATTCTATTTTTTATATTTTCTATTCCATTATTATAAAATAAATAGTGTGTTAAAATTTGATAACAAATTATTAATTACAAAGGTTTAAAATACTTATTTTTTTATAATTTATTTTATATATAGCAAAATGTGTATCTAACTACATGTTGAACTTCATGAGGCTGTCGTGTGACCTTAGATTAATAAAAATAAAAAAAATGTGTGTGTTTCATTTTAAGGGTATATTTATTAAGAAAAACATAGTCCAATGTAAATCTGTTAATTTTCAATTTTCTATAATCGCCCTTAACGCTGGTAATTCCAATATATATATATATATATATTACTGTGCACCAATATATATATAATATTTATCGATTTATGAGTATTAAATGTTCTAATAAGAAAACTATTATGAGAATCAATGCAGGGTGGGAAATGGGAACTATATAGAAGTATCAGAGAGAAAATTAGAATACTTAATGTTAGAAATTTATGAGAATGAATTTTAGTTTTTAAAATGGGTATAAATGAAATTTCAATAAATGAGACTTTAGTGATACAATGTTTAGTATTGAAAGGACATAAGGGTTAGAAAAATAACATTATAAACAATAAAAGTAATACTTAAACCAAGTGTATTAAAACTTATATGAGTTAAAAAATATATATGTTTTACCAATATGATCTTATATAATTGTGTATAAATAAATGATCGGCTCTTGTTAAAACCATGGATACCTTAACATATATGAGCGGCTTCGAAGGGACATTAGAGCCATATATGGTTATAAATGAAAACTTCGTCTAAGTTCTTGGATGGAATGAAAGGACTCCATCAAATAAAAATAACAATATCAATATAAAAGAAACGAATAGATTTAAAAAAATAATTTTGTATGACAAATATTTGTAGGAAAAATGTTCAAAATGGAAATCAAAATCACCGTCAATAAATAAATTGTTATTATTAATAAATAAATAATATTAATGCAGTCATGGAAAATGCATAATGTTAGTATCGAGAAGTCGGTCATATATAGAAAAAAGTTTAATACATAAATGTAGGAATTCAAATAAATAAAAAGTTAAATTATAACAATATAGACTTCTGCGTTAATATTCCAACTACCCTACAACGATGGTTGTCATGAGCAAGATATTTAGAAAATAATTCATGTTATTAAAACCTGAAAACTATGGGTATACCGTGATGTGATCCAGGTTTTTAGAAAGTTGTAAACTATGAGGTTATTATAATAGTCATCAGTAAGTAGGTTAAGTACGATATAAAATTATGTGGACTTGTATATGTGTTAGGTGCAGAAATCGGTAGGGACGAGAAGCAGTATTAGAAGAAGCGAGGAGAGACGTAGTATTAATAGATTGATTTTGTTCGACTACCAGAATAGATCAACCCTTTGTATGAGATATTCTATCATTTTTTCTTCTATAGATGATGTTAGTGAAATACCTCATTGTTTACGCAGAAATATTACAGGAATTATTACATTTATCGCATATACATGTAACCCACGGACAACATAGAAAGCCATTGAAAATTTTGATAGATTGTTGTTGTTTTGCCATAAAATGAGGTCTCCTCTCCTGCTTGTATATAGTATATAGCTGAATCGAACGTATATGAAAGATATCCGTACTATTTGTGTCTATCACTGGATTGCAGTGATTCAATGCAATAGGGTAGTAGTAGTAGTAGTAGTAGTAGTAGTAGTATTAGTAGTAGTAGTAGTAGTAGTAGTAGTATAGTAGTAGTAGTAGTAGTAGTAGTAGTAGTAGTAGTAGTAGTAGTAGTAGTAGTAGTAGTATTAGTAGTAGTAGGGGTTTCTATATATTATATAAATATATATATAGTTATTATAATAAGGGAAGTTTTATAAAACGATATGGAATACTAACTAATGCAGTTATTATTTTTACGTCGGAAACCAATTTTACATGTACATATTAATTTCTTAGTATTATAATTCATTAAACAGTCAATAACATTGTTACTACACCAATGATTGCAACTTTTTATACTTTTTGTAACTGAATAATATCATGTATACATAATTTTTTTCTTTATATATATATATATAATATATATTAATATAATATTTATATATATATATATATATATATAATATATATTAATAATAATATTTATATTATTTATATATATATGTAAATAATGGAACTAATATATAATAATTATTAGTTACTATAAAAAATGATTAAATATTTATATATTATTTAAATTATTTAAGATTATTTATTAGAATTGATTTATTATAAATTAATTAATAATTATAATGCATGTTTATTCAGTTCGTTATTTACAGTTCATATAATCTAGTACCAAAAGAATACTTCTACCGATCCAAAGGCTAGATATAAAGTAAGAGTTTATGTTTAAATAATTTAACTAAATCAAAATTATTATTTTATTTCTATACTAGCTCATGCTTAAGCCATCACATATGCAAATGTATTTAAATATTTGTAACTTAATTTTCATACCATTTTAATTAAATAGGGTGTACCCGTTGACATTATCATTATTAATTATCATTATTAATTACGCTATTTAGTTTAAATATATTTGTATATTAAATACATTATAATATATATATACATATATATCAACAACAAAAATATAAGTATAATACTCATGTATTTTGATTACTAAGGATATCATTGGTTACATTTAAATCAATATTGAATATCTATTCAAATATTATTGATCTCACTAGAATTTTATTTCAAGCATCAATGATTTCACAGATCAATGATATGTTTTATTTTAAATGTATTCATGCCTATATATTCTATTAAATACATATTCTGATATAAAATGACATGCATAATATTATTACGTTAGTATATTGATTATTGATATGATGTAATACCAAATCATTACACTTTATTCCACTTTATTATATTATATTAAATACTATTAATATAAGGGACGTGATGGGGTTTTAGTCGATGCGAGGGTTTTGGCCAATATAATGACAACCGTAATAGATATGAACATATTTTACATTAACTTATGAACTTATGTTAATTTAACCTAATATTTTAAGAAATATTTAAAAAAATTAAATATATTGAATAATATTATCGATTGTGTTAAAAGTACATTCTCTGCTATATTATTGTAATAAATAGCGGAGAATTAATTACAGGTAAATTACAACATAATTAATGAAATGTGTATGATAATTTTTTTTAAATATTAAACTAAACTATATCCTACATAAAATGAAAAAAAAAATCAAATACAAATATTAATTATAATTTAATAAAGATCATATAATAATACTATATTCGATGATGGGGTCTTGGTCAATATCACGAGGGGGGTTTGTCGAAGCCAATATTATTACAGCGATAATAGATATGAAACTATATTTCATTATTAACTGCGTATAATTTTAATATTACCAAATGTGTTAATGAAGAAACGAGAAACAAGAAACATTAATAAACATTAAATATATTGAATACTATTATCAATTATTTAAAAGGTGTAGTTTCTGCTGTACTATTGTAATAAATAGCGTAGAATTAATGGTCAAATGTTGCATATATAATATATAATTAATTATATTTATGTGTGTATTACATATTATCATATCATTATAATAAATATTCAAATTAGTTAATTTAACTCAAATTTAATTATTTGAGTATATATTGCTACAAGTATTAACACATTCGAAACTATCGACCAAAACCCCTTACGACGTGAGGCTCACGTACTATATTTCACAGATAATTATCAGTAGTATTAGAACTGATAATATATAATTTTATTATCATAATATAAATATCCGAGATAGTTATTTATGAGATTAATATCTTTTTAATAAGTATTCTAATATTCAGATACTAATATTTTACATTCACGGTTTACTGGATAGTATAGCGAGTGACAAAGTTGATAGACCAAAACCCCCTCACGTCAACTAATTATTATTATTTTATAGTAATAGCCATGTAAACTACCCAACAGTTCCAAAACGTAAAAATCTACCTGCTTATATAATAATAACTTTAAATGGAAATTCCCATTCATTCCATGAAATATATTTAGAACACTAGCTATATATATATATATATATATATATATATAGCAAATCTATTTACTACTTACTTTCTCTACCATTGTCTTGTGTATACAATTATATATATATATATATATATATATATATATATATATATATATATATGTATACAACTATTTCATGTAGTATACTATTATAGTAATAATAGTACTATTATACTATTGCAAAATATTTCTAGTCTCAACTAAAAAAACATACCTATATTAACTTGTATTATCATACATTCTTTTAGTTTTTTATAGACATAAATTGAAAAAATACGAAAGAAAAAGTGTAGAACAAACGCCCATCTGAATTATTGTGGAACTAGAGTTTGCTGTTCCTGGAACGCGTTACCATTTACAATTACATCTTGTAAAAACGTATTACTTTACCGTGACAAATTAATTCACACCAAATGTATTTTTATATAGTATTTTATATTATGCTTGCTATCATCAGTTTACGGTAGCTTAACGCAAGGAGACGTCAACCAAATTACATACTAGGGACTCATCCACTCCTGGGAATCGATCTATCCCATATGGGCCCTGCCAACCCGATACCTTCGGTTTTGTTACTTCTCCTGTTTGACAACTTGCACTATCATATACTATATATTGCTTCAACAGCTTGTATAATCCAATGTTTTATTTTTATTTTACTTCTCCGTTTATTTCTTGTTTTTTTTTGTATCGTGTCGTTTTGTCTTACTGTTATCACATTTATATATTTTGTTTATATATGTTATATAATTATATGTTTCTTTATATGTAACTAGTAATTCAATAAACTTTTGATCTATCTATCTATCTATCTATAAATTTAATATATTTTGTTTGTAAATGGAAGTTAAAAGCTAACAAAATAGACCTATTTCTATAATAATAAATAGGATATAATAAACTAGTTAAATACCATACCGTAGTATCTATGTGTAGCTTATCTGCTAAACCTTATATGCTCTTTAATAATATGTATACTATCCATAATTTTTCAAACACCTATTTCATTCATTATTTAATACCCTATATAAACACGCAATTTATATACACACGCAATATATATATATATATATTGTTATTTTTATTTGGTGGAATCCTTTCATCCTATCCAGGAACTTAGATGAAGTTTTCACTTATAACCATATATGGCTCTAATGTCCCTTCGAAGTCGCGCTCATATTAAGGAATCCATGGTTTTAACGAGAGCCGATAATTTATTTATAAACAATTATATAAGATCACTTCTAAATAATATTTTAAGACCTATTTTATAAAATTAATTAATGGTCCGGACCAGGGTCGAACCCGTGTCCTACTGCGTATGTGATTGACGCATTAGCCAACTGAGCCACGCAGGCAGTTACATATATATAATATATATATATATATATATATATTCATCCTAAATAATAATACTAACATGTTTCACACCTTTCTCCCTCCATATGCATACTACACGTACAAGTATATCCAGTGGGTACGCTTTCATCGTTTTTGCATGATGTATTGGACGTAATTAGGTCGTAACCAGTAATTTGATAACATTTTTGTTCTTTACAATGGTCTATTTCTAAAAAATATTAAAATATAATTATTATTATAATTAATTTAATTAAATTACACGCATAATATACGTGTATATATATATATATATATATATATATATATATATATATATATGCGAGGGTTCTATGGCTCAGCCACTTGCTGGTAAACGATAGGTCATTTTTTATGTTGCTTTTTCTTTTGTATTTATCAATAACTTAATAAATTATAAATAAAAAAAAAATGTTACCATTTTTATTATATCGTCCTGGACAGTTATTTATAGAAGTGCATTTGTATCTTATACTTGTATTGTTTTCAATATATATATATATATATATATATATATATATATATATATATATATATATATATGCGTGTTTGTGTGTGTGAGTTGAATAAATAAATAGTATCATATATACTACAAAAAAAGACTTATAATATTATAATAATTATGAACAAAATCTATAGACTTATTTTAAGCTTAGCTGGGAATATTCTTAAATATGAGCTGTCTGCGATAGTTGCAATTGTACACTTGTACAATGTACAATGTACAATGTACAATGTACAATGTACAATGTACAATGTACAATGTACAATGTACAATGTACACTTGTACAATGTACAATGTACAATGTACAATGTACACTTGTACAATGTACAATGTACACTTGTACAATGTACATTGTACATAGACGCCTATATATCATAAACACATAGGCACGCGCCTTTACACTATGGATATATCTACACTGCAGTGTATGCATTGCGATAACACTGCGGCTATTCTCTATTGCACTTGTACTCTAAGGGTGCGTGTTTTGTAACGTACCAAAGTACCACAGTACCACAGTACCACCTGTATGCTTATACATGTAATCTCAAGTGGGACTGTGGTACTACTTTTTAAACGTCCCACACCACAGTACCACAGTACCACAGTACCACAGTCCCACAGTACCCCAGTACCACAGTACCACAGAACTACAGTCCCACAGTACAACATTACCACCGTACCACAGTACCATCCTCGATATAGATATAGGGAGCGTTTATTTATATTGATGTTTCCAGTGAACCATCTGAAACGCCCGCGAATTTAACAAGTGGTACTGTGGTACTGTGGTACTGTGGGACTGTGGTACGTTGGTATGTTACAAAAAACGCACTGACGTACCACAGTCCCACCTGTATGCTTATACATGTAAACTCAAGTGGGACTGTGGGACTGTGGTACTGTGGTACTGTGGTACTGTGGGACTGTGGTACTGTGGTACTTTGGGATATTTCGTATGATTTATAACATACCACAGTACCACAGTCCCACTTGATTTTACATGTATAAGCATACAGGTGGGACTGTGGTACTGTGGTACGTTACGAAAAACGCTTGCTAACTTGGTACTGTGGTACTGTGGTACTGTGGTACGTTACAAAAAACGCACCCTTAAGTTATATTATAACGCGTCGATCTTTTGAGTGCCGCACTTAGATCTGCACTTGCGCTTAACATCGAATATCGCTCGAACACCCGCAGCACTACATAGTAGGGTATATAGGGGTAATGTGGCCACGAGGGCAACGTGCCTGGTCATAGCCACGTGACGTGTCTCATTAACTATAAATCCAATCAACAATAAAAGTATAAAAGACAAAAGCGCATTGGTAAGCATTATTGAAATAAGTAAAAATAATTTGTAAATCTATTTTAAAAAAATGACGTAAAAAATATAAAAAAAAGGGATTTACTTTTTAAATATTGAAATAAAAGTTTAGTAAAATATATATTAAATCACTAATATATATAATATAAATTGAAAATTAAAGTTGGTTGTTAAATAACTATTTAATTACAACAAAGTGTGTAAACCATTTTTTAGTGAGTAATATTCATTATTATATAGTGATTATAGCGTGATACATAGAAGCGGGTAATGTGGCCACTTCACGATGATTTAAGCCAATCATATTAATCATTATAAAGATATGACATGAAATAAATATTTTTATATATTGATAAAATTTCGTGCGTCATTATATGAATACGTTGATTAAATCAACATCTATTATATCCTAACCATACAAATATATGTACATGCATATTATAATCGTAGTATAAACTTTTAAATTAAATTTAGTATATTTAATTATATATTAACATAATTATAAAGAACAATATATATATATATATATATATATGATGATGATAACGTTTATTAGCACTTATCATATATGTGGCCACCCCTCGTAGGTGCATATAACAATATAGAACGAAAACAATAAATAGATAAATAAATAAACAAAACGATAAAATAATATAATTTATAAAAATAGTAATATTGTATGATTAAATAATTGAATATATTACATCGATGATATGTAAGCTTTGAGGTATGTAATAAAGAACGGGTGTGAATGGATTGATCTAATAGAGGCAGGTAGGGAATTCCATAAGGATGGAACCATATAACTGAAGGCGCATTAATGGTATTTTAGGTATGAGACATGAGGGCAAATTAGGGAAATGTCAGCATTTGATCGTAAGGAAGTCAGTGGGCGTCTTAGATTTAGTAGGGAAGTCAAATAAGGAGGAGAAGTATAATATATTGCTTTATGAGCGAGTGATAGAAGGTGTAGGAGGGAATGTTTTTTTGAGGGAACCAGTTGGATATAAGTTGGTGGGAGCCGGTAATGAAATGGTCAAATCGATTTATTGAGAAAATGGTTCGTATAGATGCACGAATTATACGATTTAAAGTGGATAATGAAGTATTAGGGAGATCATATAGTAGTGAGGAGCAGTAGTCGATACGAGAGAGGACGAGTGCGTTTATGAGGACAGTTATAAGAGGGCGGGTTACGTTTTTCTTATACGACGAATTTTGAAGAGGTGGTAGTTAGCTGATTTAGATATATTAGCTATATAGGAATTTAGGGATAGGTTAGCATCCAAAGTAACTCCAAGATTAATAACAGATGATGAAGGGATGATGGGGAGACAGTCGATGATAACAGGAGGAAAATAATAATAGTAAGATGGGATATTTAGTGAAGATTTTGAAGAGTTAAGTAGAAGATTGTTTGATAGAAGCCATGATCTGAGAGTTGATGCACATTTACATAATTGTGAAATATCTGGTAGTACATTGGAGGAGTTGGGTAGGAAGGAATATAGTTGAATATCATTAGCGTAAATGTGATAGTGTACATCTGAAAATTGACCAATAATATCATGTATAGGGAGGATGTATATTGAGAAGAGGAGGGGGCCGAGAACAGATCCCTGGGGAACACCATAATGAAGAGTACGAGATTTTGTAGAGAAATTGCAAATTTTAACGAATGATGATCGATTTAATATATAAGATATAAACCATTTTAGTACGGTTCCGCGTATACCAATCATTTATAATCTTGAGATAAGAACTGAATGGCTTAAGGAATTGAAGGCACATGAGAGGTCTAATAATATAAGTTGGCAGGAGATAGATGGATATACTATAGAGTATATATTGTTAAGTATTTGTTGTAGTGTAGTTTCAGTTGAGTGTCCTCGTCTAAATGCACTCTGAAATATATCATATAATTTATTTTCAGCTATAAATCTATTAAATTGTATGGCAAAAATTCGTTCCAGAATTTTGCTGATAAACGGAAGTTGTGAAATGGGGCGATAGTTAGCAATTATATTAGGATAAATTAGAGGTTTTTTGAGTAAAGGTGTTATTATAGCATGCTTAAAGGAAGTTGGACAAATACCATCATTTAGGGAAATAATTATAATATCAAGAATATAGGGGGATAGAGTATAATTTAGTTTTTTAAAGGCGGCTAGGTTAATTGGGTCAGAAGAATGAAAAGAGGAAGACTTAGAAATAAGATTATATATTGTGAAAATAGAAGGCATGTAGAATTTAGAAAAATAGTATGGGATTGATTTACTAATACAGATGCACGGAATAGAGCTAATTGGTAGGAGAGATGAAATAGAAGTGCAGGTGCGTTGCATTTTATCAGTAAAATGATTAGCGAATTCATAACATAATTAATTTTTTGCAATATTAGGTATATGAGGTATATTGATAGGCATTGTATGGGAGAGAAGCTTACAAGCAAGGGCGAAAGAAGCACGGGGATTGGATATGAGGTTATTTATTTTACTAATATATAAAGCAAACTTGGCTTTAGAGATTTCAGATTTATAGAACTTGCGATATGTAGAAAATATTAAGAGTTTACTAGAAGAGGGGTTACTGTGGAAGATTCGTTCGAGTTTACGTAAGTTGCGTTTGAAAGAAACAAGTTCGGAGGAAAACCATGGAGAGTTTGAATGGATATTAATAGTTCGAGTTTTTAGAGGGGCAAATTTATCAATCAAGTAAGATAGAGCATAATTGAGTGAATCAATGGAACACGGCAATGAAAGGAGGATTAATTTAAGTTCGAGGCATAACAATCATAATCAAGAGATCTGTAGTTTTTGTATGTGATGGATTTTTTTTCTATAGAGGTGGAGTAAGGAAGAACTAATCGACAAATTATTAGAAAATGATCGGTAATTAAGTCAGATTTACAACAATCAGTGATACACTGACAATTATTATGAGATCTACAAAAAAATTAGATCAAGTGAATGACCAGCAATATGAGTAGGGAAAGTTATAAATTGATGTAGAGAGAGAGAGTCAGTAATATTTTTGAATGTGGAATAGGGATGTATATTTGATTCGAAGTGGTAGTTAAAGTCTCCCAGAATAAAGTTATGATTATTGTTA
The DNA here is from genome assembly GCA_964019155.1 of Osedax fenrisi. Classification (NCBI taxonomy): domain Eukaryota; kingdom Metazoa; phylum Annelida; class Polychaeta; order Sabellida; family Siboglinidae; genus Osedax; species Osedax fenrisi. Next base: position 30,236,066 of record OZ025241.1, on the reverse strand, counting down.
GATAGTGGAGTATCAGTTATATTGTAATAAAATTCATTATAGAAGGTGGTATAGTCTTGTTTTGGATGTCGATAAATTATAGTAAAGGAATAGACAGTATTCATAAAATTTAAAGAGGCTGTCACTTTGTCAGGCAATCACTATAAGAGAAGGAAGGGTAGATAATAGTAGGAGATAGTAGGTCAGAGTGAACTAATATACCAACTCCTCCACCTCGGCTTTTAATACGAGTTGAACTAAATAGAGAGTATCCAATATCATGGAAGAGAGAGAATATATCGGAGTCATCTGGTGAGATCCATGTTTCAGTAATAGCAACTAATTTAATTTTAGAATATTTCAGGTAGGATAATAGTAATAGTGAATTAGATCTAAGGTACCCAATATTAATTAGTGACAAGCTAACTGTGAGTCATGTACTATTGTTAGATTTTAATGGTGAGGATACGTGATCAGTAGTGTCTTGGGAGAGTAAGGGGTCAGTAGTATTTTGGGAGGGTAATGGGTCAATTATAGATTCAGAGGGTAAAAGGTCAGTAGTAATTAGGGAGTATAAGGGGCTGTAGTGGTTTGTGATGGTAAGGGTTCAGTAGCGTTTTGGGATAATACGGGGTCAGTAATGATACTGGCAACATTCAACTTTTGTTATTCAATACTTGAATAGGTAGTTCCCAAGACTTACCTTTGAAAAAATAATATTATTGTATTCTATTATTGTAAGCATTTACTTTCCACCAAAAACTAATCATATACATATAAAACAAGTCAATATATTATTAAAATATCAAAAATGTGCTAATTATTAAATACAAATATTAAAGAACTAAAATAATAATATAAAAAACTCCTCAAAATCTAAATCATCATTTAATAAAATTTACATAAAATATAACCATACAAATAAAATAGATATAAATATATATATAAGTAATAGAGTAAGGTATTCAAAGTTTTATACATTTAAGATTATATTTAACAATTAATATAATTAGTTATTTATCATTAGTCATGTAAAAGATAAATAAATATATAGGTATAAACACATACATTGACACAAACAATATGTGTATATATGGATATAATAAAAAAAATATTAAAATATTTAAATAAAATATAAAATAAATATAAAATTAAAATTAATGTATATTTTTTTGAAATGTTTCGAAAATAATTTTAAATTAAAAATGTTAATTAATTAACTTGGAAGATTATACCAGTACTTAACGCCAATATTTGTTAAACAAAATAGATTTCTAGAAGTTCTAGATGCATTTCTAATAAATTTATTACAATAATTTTTATTTTTAATAAGTCTGATTTGCAAGTTAATCGGCAATTTATCATAGAAACCTCTATGTATAAATTTTATAGAATTAAATTTAACAACATCATAAAACTTAAAAATAAAATTTCTCTGCATGAAATCATGAATATTGATATTTTTATTTAATAAATGTATTACAATAATTTTTATTTTTAATAAGTCTGATTTGCAAATTAATCTGTAATTTATCATAGAAACACATATGTATACATTTTATAGAATTAAATTTAACAACATCATCAAACTTAAAAATAAAATTTCTCTGCATGAAATCATGAATATTGATATTTTGATTTAATATTATGCATTTTAATGCTCTTTCCTGTAAAATTGCAATATATGATTTATTATTTTTAAAAGTATTACCCCATATATCTGAACAATAATTTAAATGAGATATGAATAATGATTTAAAAATTAAAATTCTAGTATTTAAATTGAGGTTAATATTCAATTTTTTGTATTATACCAATAACTCTACATAGCTTCGAAGTAACATATCCGTATTGTTGTTTCCAGTCTAGTTTTTCATCAATATAAACTCCTAAAAACTTATAATTTAATACATGTTTAATTGGAATTTCATTTAGAAAAATTGGTAATGTATTACTTGAATGAATATTACGTACATTAAAAAGAATATAAATATATTTATCAATATGCAGTGTCAACTTTTTTATCGCTAACCAAGATGATAACTTTTTCAATTCACTATTCATTAATTCACTTAGATCAGATATAGTATCACTATAAAAAATTATATTCGTATCATCGGCATAAAGTACTGGTTTAAATAATTTCGATATATTTGGTAAATCTGTAATATATAAAATAAATATAATTGGTCCTAAAACAGAACCTTGTGGAACACCACCATTTACTTTTTTAAAATCAGATAAAACACCATCAAACTCAATACATTGATATCTATCAGATATATATGATTTAAATAATCTAAAGTAATAACTCTAATTCCATAATGATCCAATTTCTTTAATAATATATTATGGTCAATGGTATCAAATGCTTTTTTTAAGTCAATAGATACTACTAAACATTTTTAAAAATTTTCAAGATTATCATTTATGGTTGCAATTACATCTGCAAGGACATCACCAGTAGACATATTTGTCCTGAACTCATACTGAGCTTTATCAATTATTGAATATTTATTTAAAAAATCAACTAAACTAAATTTAATAATTTTTTCAAAATATTTAGAAATTTTTGGTATAATAGATATTGGCCTGAAATTTAACATATCATTTTTAGAAGCGGATTTGTACAAGGCTTTTATTTTAGCCTTTTTAAATTCATCTTGAAATAATCCCTCATTAATACATCTGTTAAATAAAAGTGATAAAATAGGACTCATTTCATCATTAATATATTTATAATTAAATAAATTTAATATATCACATATTAAAAATATCAGTTATATATTTGGAAGTATTTTATCGATAATATTATATATTTCTGAAGGTGTAGATTTCCTAGTTGGAGATATAAAAAATTAATATTTATTCTTATCTTCTAATGTATCATGAATACTATTATTAATATTAGGGTTAATAATTAATTTTGCTAAATTATTTCCTACATTACTAAATATATCATTACATTTATTAGCAATTGAAAAACTAGAATCATTATTTTTACATACATAATTATAATATTTTTAATTAATTTCTAAGTTCCCTTAGAATTATGTATATTAATAGAAAATGTATTATGATAATATTCTTTTTGAATAAATCTTAAAACACTTGTTAACATATTTTTATATTTTGTGTATAATAATTTATTTTCCTGGAAATTATTTCTAACAAATTGTTTATATAATTATTTTTTTTGATACACATTTTAGTAATAGTCATCCAAGGATTTATTTTATGATTTTTATGAATTTTTTTAAATCAATAATGGACAATTTTTATTATATAATATATTTAATCTATTAATGAATTTGTAAACAACTTCATTCGCATTTAAAGTAGAATAATTAATATATGTCCAATTATATAATAAAATATCTTTTTTCAGTGCTGATATAGTTTCATCATTCATTATACGTATATGTGAGTATATATATATATATCTTTAGTTTAGCTACTTTAAAATTAAATAATTTAAATATAGGGAAATGATCACTAATATCAGAATAAAGTATGCCTTTATTAATAGGTTCTATATTTAAATTACAGTAGATATTATAAATAAGACTTTCAGAATTTGAATGATCGTCATTTGCAATTCGAGTAGCCTTATTTATTAATGGTCTACAACTTAAAGAATATATATAATCAATAAAGTATTTTATTAGTGCATTATTTCTATGATTAAATAATGTTAAAGTCTCCACTAAAAAATATGTTATTATTGTTAGGAAAATTATCAAAAATTGTTTGAATAGTACTTATGAACTCCAATGATAGTGCATCGGGAGGTCTATAGATACCACTAACAATTATATTACTCTTATTACTAAGTATTTTAATAGTTGCAATTTCACATATATTATTTGAATAACACAGGTTATCAATTATATCATATTTTATATTATCAAGTATATGAATAGACACTCTACCTCCTCTACCATTTTGCTGATTGTATGTATAGAATTATAATCATTTATATTTAATAAATTAATATTATTAGTATTTAGCCAAGTCTCTGTGATGATAATAATTGAAAATTTAAAACAAATTGTATCTAACATATTCATAATTTTATCATGATTAGAAATAATACTACGTGCATTTAAATGCAGAATTGAAAAATTATTATTATCATAGATATTAAAAATATTATGTAGTTCTTAATAATCATAATATTGGCCCTCATTAGATATATTCTGGCTAGAAACAGATAAATTCAATAAATGTTCGTTATGTTCTTCATCCATTATATTATTATAACTATAAATAAAAGTATTATTAACCATTTTTATATAAAATAAATATATATATATAAAAAAATACCAAATTAGTTATATAATACTATTATTTAATTAATAATTACTTTAATGATTGAATACTGAATATAAATGTAATTGAATAATATTATGACAAATTCTATATAAAGAATTAAAAAAACTTGAAATTGTAAAACAAACTATTACAAATATATCAACTTTATATGTGATATAACAAAATGTATAAATAGTAAATATAAATATAAAAATATAATGAAATAGATGAACAAAATAAAAAATAAAAACTGATAATTTATATATAATTATCAAGTAAAACAATATCGTTTATGGCTATTTGAGAATCTAAATTATCCTTATCGATACATATATAAACTGTATTTTTATAAATCCAAGTTTTATGGATTTTTTTAGATTTTACAAATCCTCCGGTTTATAAAAAATATTATGAGTAACAGAATTTACGAAAGGAAATATATTATAGTCAGAATTTAAAATGTTTTATTTATTCTTTAATATATCTATTTTAGTATGCATAGAATTCAGTTTTATGATATATTTATTGTTTACATATTTTTTAGTTGAATTATAATTAGATTTATCAGTATTTTTATTTTATTTTGGTTTAATTATATTGATATTTACAATGTCCTTTATATTGATTTTTAAATCAAGATTATTATTTATAAATTCCGAAAAAGTATGTTTATTCGTAAAAGCAATATTTTCTGATTCTGTTATAATTTCATCCGTGTTTGATTTAAAAAATATTATACTATTATTATTATATATGTTGCTTTCTAATTCAGAAATATTGTTATGTTATATATATATATATATATTATATATATATACCGTTACACTTAATACTTGAGACGAGGAACCTCCGACCAAGGTTATTCATGTATATATGTATAGTAGGCAATTTAACTATAATATAAATCTCAATAATACTACATGGTGAAAGCGCGTTCTATACATATATGATCATATGTAAACGTACCCAGATTGTTATACTAGTAAATAATATAGTTATACAATAAGTTATATTAATATCTACAAGATAAAAATATTAATAATATATATATATATATATATATATTTCTCCAAATATATACAATGCGACACCGTCGAATCGACGATGCTACGAACTTAAGAAATAAATTCGAGATCGGAAGATACTAGTTATACTCATATTTTAATCCTCTTTAATATGCATTATTAAAATTTTACATTGTACCGTGTTCTCATATATTAAAGTGGATTTACAAATTAAGATTAAAGATTACAAATTTAAATTTGTAATTTCGCCTCGAATATTCAATAGGTGGCGTTTTTAATAACATTAGATTCATCCAATTATATTCATGGTTACCAGTAATCTCGTATACGAGTAACTTATTAAATTTATATTAATTTATTTCATTATACAGTTCTTATACGAATATATACTTATTTTAACGAGAGACGAGGTGCTCCTATAGGGATAATTCAGATAGGGATAACTCCGATAGTGATAACTCAGATAGGGCTAACTCCGATAGGGCTAATTCAGATAGGGATAACTCATATAGGGCTGACTCTCATTTATTAGGTATATTATATTAATTTCTCACTATTTGTTTTTTTATAACATAATTAATTTAAATCAAATAAATAATATATTTCTTATTTCTAAAATATACTCAGATCATGCAATTTTCTAATGATAACTCATAATTATCAATTATCCGTACATACATCGTGCCAAAACATCTAGTATATATATATATATATATATATATATATATATATATATTACATGTATTTCTTATTACATATTATTTACATATTATTATTGTATGTGAACTTTAATAATAAAATGTAATTATAAAAATTGATTATATCATATATAGTTCCGAATACTAATTTTAATTATTTATTTAAAAAAAAATATAAATTGGTAATTTTAGAATAAAAGAATTGGAAATTCTATTGAATACAAATCCGGCTTACGAATAGCGAAATTAAAAAAAAACCACAAATTTAATAAATTCGTGAATCACATTATTGAAATCAACAAGAAATATTGTAATTAATCAAATGGATACAATAAATGGATACAATTTTACTGGTGTGGAGATATTAACTCCCATCCAGCGGGTCCCCAGGTGGTGGATAGGGGAATCGACCTCCAGATATGGAGTGTTAGCTGCGAATACAATAATAATATATTCAATAATCAGTCCTGAACCAAAAATCAGAGAGGTACCTTGACAATAAATATTACTCTGTTGCCACCCGCACCAGGGTTACGGTGCAAACCAGTGGAGCAGTAATGGTGTTGATATTAAACGGAAGAACCAATTCAAGGCCAACGGTTAATATTAATGAGTCAAATAGGCAACTGCCCGCAATGTAGTAGTGGCGAGCACAATTGAGTAATAAGCTAATGAAAAGCACATGAACAACAACGACAACAAACAATCATGACGCATCGCTCGTCTCGCGGTTAATAAAGTAGCTCGTGTCAGGGTACAATAACAGGCCATGCATCACGAAAAATAAGCTACTGACTCATTAATACACCAAAAACCTAGGTTTTAAAAGGGTTCAAAAATATACATATATCGACTTTCAACATCAGCACTTTTAAAAGTGACTGCCAATCATCTGAACTTGTAGCATCTGCCACTGAACACGATATTTACATAATATGCATACAAGAATATAGATTACACCATTAGGATTTCGATATTAAATATAATATTTTAAACTATGGACGGACTCTTGTGACAGCATCTTTATGGACAAATAAATCAAACAGCTCAATTGATGAATAGGCCTTCTATACTTCTATACTTCTAAGTCCCAGTGCACTAAAATCTTATAAATCTTATAAATCTAATAAATGTGGAAAATATAAGTCCTAGAATAATTACAGCAAACTTCAATGGAAACCCTATTACGACAGTAATTTCCTGTTATAGCCCAACAAATGTTTCTGATGAAGATGATATTACTGAATTTAATAAAATGAGTTCATTTACTCGATATGTACCAAAACACAATGTTTTAATCATAGCAGGTTATTTCAATACACATGTGGGTATTGATCATGGTAATATATTTTCATATAATATATTCAGTATACTGAAACTAATATAAACGGATATACTAGATAACTTCATAATTGAAAACGGTTTGAAAAGTTTAAATTAGAAATTTCAAAAGAAAAAAGTTAAACTATGGACTCATAAAAATGCAATGGTTTTAAATCCCAAAAGGACTATATGATTGTCAATAATAATTGGATAAATAGTTAAAATTAAAGCAAAAGATGACAAAGAGCGTATACAAAAATGGAAACAACGTTTCTCTCTATTACTAGGAAAAAATCTGATAACAACCAACCAAGACATTGTAAAAATAGTGGAAAAAGAGCTTCAAATTGAGCAAGGTCCATTTACTATAGAAGAACTTGGAATGGTACTCAGAAAAACAAAGAAAAATAAAACCGCCGGATTAGATGAAATACCAGCCGAAGTATGGAAGACAGGTCACTTCAATCACATATTACTTGAATTCTGCAACGATGTATACTCTCAGAAACCAATTGAATACTGGAAGAAAGGTTGCATCCTCCCATTCCCAAAGAAGGGTAACCTCACTGTTACAGACAATTATAGAGGTATTACACTAACATGCATCGCGGATAAAATATATAATACGCTACTAAGAGAAAGAATACAAACTACCCTAGATATGATCCTCAGACCAAAATGGTTTCAGAAATAACAGATCAACCGTCGGACAAATTCTAACTGTAAGAAAGATAATCGAAGGTGTTAAAGAAAATAATATTGAGGCAAGCTGAATATTTGCAGATTTCTCTAGAGCTTTCGACTCAATACACTGAGATATAATGGCACAAATTCTTAAGTTATACGGTATTCCAATGAAGATAATCAACGCAATTATGATACTATATAGAGATACTAAATCAATGGTACGGTCACCTGATGGTGACACAGAATATTTTGATATAAATGCAGGTGTTCTACAGGGAGATACTCTGGCACCTTTATTATTTATTATTACACTCGATTACGTATTAAGAACATCTATTGACGAAAATAAAGATCTAACACAATCGAAACAACGAAGTAGAAGATATACAGTAATTAAGATTACAGATGCGGAATATGCTGATGATCTTGTAATATTTGTAGATTCTAGCAGAAATGCTGAAAAACTACTGAATGTCTTAGAAAAAAGTGGGAAAACAGTAGGTCGCAAAGTAAATATTAAAAAGACGTCACATATGAACATAAACTCAAATAAAACGGTAACATCTATATATGGGGATGTCTTGAAAAATTTCGATAATTTCATTTATCTTGGAAGCGAAATAGAATCAACCGATAAAGAAATAAAAATAAGAATAGCTAAATCCTGGGCAGCTCTAGACAATTTAAGTTCCATATGGAAATCACCACTCAGCACAACTTTAAATAGGAACTTCTTCAGAGCCATTGTAGAATCTGTTTTATTATACGGCTCTGAAGCTTGGATCCTAACTAAAAAACATGAGAAAAAGCCCGATGGCACTTACACAATAATGTTGAGAGCCATATTAAATATATCATGGAAAGAGCATCCAACGAAGATTCGCCTCTACGGAAATATTCTACCACTAACAAGTATAATACGTATACGAAGAATACGTTTCGCAGGCCATTGTTATCGAAGTGAGGAATAAATTGTAAAAGATATTTTGTTGTGGACACCGAACCATGGAACACCAAAGATTGGACGACCCAGAAAAACCTATGTAAAACAGCTATGTGATGATACGGGATGACGACTGAAGAACTAAAAATAGCTATGAAAGAGAGTACGACATGGAAGAAAATTCTACTGAATACAAATCAGGCTTATGAATAGAAAAATTAAAAAAAAAACCACAAATTAAATGATTTCGTGAATCACATATTTTATTGAAATCAACAAGAAATATTGTAATTAATCAAATGGATAAAATAAGATAGATTTATTTAAATAATATATTTTAATTGCTGAATTATATATATTCTAATTGCCTTGAATTTACATTAGATTGGTTACATTTAAATAATAAAATACATTAAATAGTGATTTAAAGTAAATACAATGTTAGATAGAATACCCAATACTTTAGATATAAGCAAGGAATATAACAACCCACATAGTGGAAATGATGGAAATAAGATTATGAGATTTATGCCTGTGCCAATGAACTAGAAAATATATCAAGTAAAGTACAAATAGCTAATTTGCTATATGCGATAGGAGATGATGCAGTCGAAATATATAATTCATTTGATATTTAGAATACAAAGATGAAAACATAAAGATAAAGAAATAAAACTAGAAATTATAATAAAAAGATTCGATAGAAATTTCATACCTAAAGAATATACAACGTATGAAAGGTATTGTTTCTTTAAAAGACAACAACTAATAGATGAAAGTATTGAAAGTTATTACAGCTGTTTAAAGATTCTTGCTAAATCATGTTCTTTCAAAAACATAAACGAGTCCCTTATTAGAGATAAAATAATAATCTGAATAAACGATGAAACATTCAAATAGAGGTTTTTACAAGAATCTTGCGGTAAAGAAATAACTATAGAATATATTGTCGAATCATGTAAGATATAACATATATAACGAGAACAGAATGAAGAAATTACTAGAAAACCGAATATAGAATACGTGAAGACTGATTTCAAGAAGAAAGAATATATTAGAGAATACAAGAAAAAAGAATATAAAAAACCAGCCGAAAGAAAGACTTGTGGTAAATGTGGATACACGCATGTATTTAGAAACTGTCCAGCTTATAAGTCGAAAAGCCATAAACGCAACAAAGTGGGACATTGGGTAAATCATGGACGAAATTGATAAAAATCAAAGCATCAGGATTTAACCAAACATGTTAATTTAAGATTGACACGGGAGCAAGTGCAACTATTCTCCCTTATACCAAAAAGTTACCCCAACTTATACAGAGTAATATATAATTGAGAGGACTAGGAATGGTACCCTTGGAAAAGTTGGAATGTTTACGGCCGAAATGACATATAATGGAAGTACAGTAAGTGAAAACATCTTCGTATTAAAGAACCAACACATTGGTCTATTATCGAGAAATATTTCAATTAAATTAGGACTAATAAAACTAATAAGCGAAGTTCACCCACACAAAGAAGTATTTGAAGGACTTTGGAAATTGAAAATAAAATATAAAATCCAAATGAATAGGAATGTGAAACCATATTATATCTATGTACCAATACCTTTACCAATATATTTACAATCGCGAGTTAAAGACGAATTTGATAATATGATAAACTTAGGGGTAATAGAAGAAGCTATTTACCCAACAGAATGATGTTGTCCTATTGTAGTGGCTATGAAGTCCCAGGGAGGGATTAGAATATGCAGTGACATGATGAAATTCAATGAAGCTGTAAAGCGTGAGATGTACCCTATGGAAACTGTAGAAGTAAGCCTGGCCAAGATACATGGAAAAATGTTCAGTAAACTCGATGCTAACTCAGGATTATGCAGATTCCACTGGAAGAGGAATCACACCAATTAACTGCCTTCCTAACACCATGGGGAAGATATATTCACGAAATTACAATTCGGATTAACATCTGCTCCAGAAATATTCTGCAGAGAAATGGATAAAATACTGAATAATTGTAAAGGTGTCGTTATACACATGGACGATGTACTAATAATGGGTAATGAACTAGAAGAATATGACAATAATTTAAACGAAGTACTTAATTTAATATAATAAGCTGGAATGACACTAAATAAAGATAAATGTAAATTTAGAAAAGAAGAAGTAGAATTATTACGCTATAAGATAGGAAATAATGGCATTACATCGGGAGAGAAAATACAAGGTTTAAGAGATTTTCCGAGACCAACTAACGTCAAAGGCATACGAAGCTTTCTTGGCTTGATAAATCAATACGCTATATTCAGTGCTGAAATAGCGGAGGCAAGCCATCCCATTAGAGAGCTACTTAAGAAAAACATAGTTTGGATATGGGAAGAAAACAGCTTTAGAAAACTGAAAGAAATTTTTTAGAAACCGACAATATTAGCATTTTTCAGATACACCAAACCAAGGTATTGGTACTATACTCTCACAAATATATGACAAAAGACGAATGTTTGCAGCGATGAGCCGATCTCTGACTGAAGCAGAAAAAACTATGCAGTTATAGAAAAGGAATCCTTATGAGTTGTTTGGGGATTAGAACAATTTAACTATTACGTAAACGGAGCATATATAACCATAGAAACAGATCATAAACCATTGATAACTCTATTCGAAAGAAGGAAGTCGAAAAAATACTAATTAGAATACAAAGGTATAGATTAAAACTCATGAGATATGTAATTGACATGAAATATATACAAGGAAAAACAAATATTGGAGCGGACGCTCTTTCAAGATACCCAGCACAATGAGAAACTTCAAATATCCTAGAGATAGAAGTTAATGAATTAGTAAAGAATACATTTAAACCAGGTAGTTAAATTAAATTAAATGAATTGAGAATCTAAAAGACGCTGACCGAATATTATAGACGGTAATAAAGAAGAACGATGACAAAATAGAGATACTAAAGACGAGAACCTAAAAACATATTACGAACATCTATCAACTATATCAATAATGAATGGATGTCTAACGTATGCAAATAGACTCATTATACCTAGGAATCATATACCAGAGATTATGAAGGAGATTCACAGGGGACATCAAGGTATTAACAAATGCCAGGCAAGAGCTAGAAACAGCGTATGGTGGATAGGAATTAACAAGGACATAGAAAATGTGGTCAGAAATTGCTCGACTTGTCAAATATATGGGCCTAAGATCCGATAATCTTTAGCGATCGTACCTACACCCAAACATGCTTGGGAAATAGTTGGAACAGAACTTTATACTCACGAACGAAGAAAGTATATAATCATAGTAGAATAATTGAATAATAATTCAAGATATTTTGAAACGATGCTTCTAAGAAGCAAAAATCAATAGACACAATAACTGTTTTAAAATCGATTATCTCTAGATTGGTATTCTTGAGACAGTAGTATTAGATAATGGTAGTCAATATATAAGAATTCAAAGAATTCCAAAAGAAATACGGGTTCCAAACAATACAATTCTCTCCTATACACCTACAATGTAATTCTGTAGCTGAAAGATTATAAAAACGATAAAAAGAATTATAGAAAAAGAAGAAGATCCCTATCTAGGACTAATATCATACAGAAGTACACCCCTCAGCTTTGGACGATCACCAGCGGAACTTCTGAAGAACAGAAAACTGATAACAACAGTACTTGGTCTTACATTAGATAATTACATGAAGAAAGAAGACCACTGTTATATTTATGGAGTAAAGCGAAAAAAAAGAAAGTAGAGATTAAAAGAAACAGAGACAATAAGTATTCTAAAACCTTACGAAAGAAAGAAAACGATGAAAAAGAGACCTGGATAGAATGGCAAAAGTTATTAATACAAAACATGATAGTTCAAGATCTTATAATCTCGCAAAGGAGAAACAGGATTTGATAAGGAATATATGCCAGCTCATACACACAAATGGATCTCCATACACCACTAGATATGGTAGGCAAGTGAAACCGACAGATAGACTTATCGAGGCTTAATACAAATTAAGTACATAAAGTGGTGGAAATATTATTTTATAACTAATGTTATATTACTTAGCCACGCCCACTAATATCTGATATAGATATATATCACTTACTTAATAATGCACCTATAAGCAACACGTTATATAAACATATATATATATATATATATATATATATATATATATATATATATATATATACCGTTACACTTAATACTTGAGACGAGGAACATACGGACTAGGTTAGTCACGTATATATGTATAGTAGGCCTCAATATTGACTACAATTTAAACCTAATAATACTACAATATAGTATAATGTACTAACTGTTACTGCAATTACCTAGATTAAAGTTAACCGGATAACATACACAAACGTATGCATTTAAAGTCAAAACACAATCGCCAAATCTACATTCTTTCTGTGCATGGCATCGATTTATTTCTATTTCAAAGTTTTAAATGATTAATAATTTTATTAACAGTATAAATGACCTACATTTTATTAATTATAATATATATATATATATATATATATATATATCCTATAATTTCATTATTAATTATTAATTATTATTATCGTTAATAAATAAGTATTTATAGATTAATTCGATACAACATATACATTAATTAATAATTATAATATTAATATATGATTACTATTAATTTATTCATAATTAATATTTTTTATTATATTTTTATTATAATATATATATATATAAATAAATCAGATTTATTATGTCATGTTGTAAATAATGACATAATGGAGAATTTATAAACAAATGTATTTATTTTTAAGAGAACTTCCCGAAGCATCATATTCTAGATGCGTTAACGCTAATTAGATTCTCATGAGTTACAAAATGTAAATATAAATAATTAAATTATAAAAAATAAATGATATGAATCAATAAGTCAATTTAAAAATAAAGTATGTAAACTTATATACAAAATCATAGTAACTTATTGAATTCTAAATTTAAAACTATAAATATAATATAATTGCTAAATAAACAATATAAAAATTAAAATTAAAATAAAAACAACTGAAAGATATAATAAATAGTATCTATAAAAACTAATAGGTCGAATAGGTCCGGGCTGAGGAACTGCCATGGACCCGACGGCCTTTCACGTTCTGTAGGAGGGGGTCTCCAGGGGCTTCGCGCATACTGTTGGCACTGCTTACAATTGTCAACCAAGTTCTCTAAGTCGCGCCGCATACCGTTCCAGTAAACATTCTGTTTCGAACTGTACATCATCTTCTGTACTCCTGAGTGGGCGGCGTGTAGCTTTTCCATGATGTACCTTCTGGCTGCGATTGGTACTAAAGTTGCTTGACCCTTTAGTATTAATCCGTTATGTTCGAGTAACTCGTCTCGATACGGCCAAAATTGTCGGAGTTCCTGATGGGCCTTAATGGACTATTCCATATATCTATATATATATATTATACCGAACTAGATATCAGACACATTGTTATGTAACTTGTTTACTGTCTGGATATAGAGATCGACGCACGCATTGCGTGTGTACGCGACAACTGCACCATGCGACGCTTGTACCTGGGTCACTTGTACTGTCCCGCTAACTATAACTCCACGTGTCGTGCGTACCTACGTATCTTGTTCCCCCTACCTATCGCACCACTCGCCGTGTGCGTTCATATCTCCCCCTTGTCGGCGTCCTCGTCACGCTCCCCCATTCCCACGTATCTCCCCCCTTGTCGGCGTCTTCATCACGCTCCCCCATTCCCACGTATCTCCCCCCTTGTCGGCGTCTTCGTCACGCTCCCCCATTCCCACGTATCTCCCCCCTTGTATGCGTCTTCGTCACGCTCCCCCATTCCCACGATTCGATTAATACATACCTAAGCTTTGACGCTCTTGTTCATTATACACAACTTTATAACAGTAGTAGTAGTAGTAGTAGTAGTAGTAGTAGTAGTAGTATTAGTTGTAGTAGTAGTAGTAGTAGTAGTATTAGTAGTAGTAGTAGTAGTAGTAGTAGTAGTAGTAGTAGTAGTAGTAGTAGTAGTAGTAGTAGTAGTAGTAGTAGTAGTAGTAGTAGTAGTAGTAGTAGTAGTAGTAGTAGTAGTAGTAGTAGTAGTAGTAGTAGTAGTAGTAGTAGTAGTAGTAGTAGTAGTAGTAGTAGTAGTAGTAGTAGTAGTAGTAGTAGTAGTAGTAGTAGTAGTAGTAGTAGTAGTAGTAGTAGTAGTAGTAGTAGTAGTAGTAGTAGTAGTAGTAGTAGTAGTAGTAGTAGTAGTAGTAGTAGTAGTAGTAGTAGTAGTAGTAGTAGTAGTAGTAGTAGTAGTAGTAGTAGTAGTAGTAGTAGTAGTAGTAGTAGTAGTAGTAGTAGTAGTAGTAGTAGTAGTAGTAGTAGTAGTAGTAGTAGTAGTAGTAGTAGTAGTAGTAGTATTAGTAGTAGTAGTAGTAGTAGTAGTAGTGGTAGTGGTAGTGGTAGTGGTAGTGGTAGTGGTAGTGGTAGTGGTAGTGGTAGTGGTAGTGGTAGTGGTAGTGGTAGTGGTAGTGGTAGTGGTAGTGGTAGTGGTAGTGGTAGTGGTAGTGGTAGTGGTAGTGGTAGTGGTAGTGGTAGTGGTAGTGGTAGTGGTAGTGGTAGTGGTAGTGGTAGTGGTAGTAGTAGTAGTAGTAGTAGTAGTAGTAGTAGTAGTAGTAGTAGTAGTAGTAGTAGTAGTAGTAGTAGTAGTAGTAGTAGTAGTAGTAGTAGTAGTAGTAGTAGTAGTAGTAGTAGTAGTAGTAGTAGTAGTAGTAGTAGTAGTAGTAGTAGTAGTAGTAGTAGTAGTAGTAGTAGTAGTAGTAGTAGTAGTAGTAGTAGTAGTAGTAGTAGTAGTAGTAGTAGTAGTAGTAGTAGTAGTAGTAGTAGTAGTAGTAGTAGTAGTAGTAGTAGTAGTAGTAGTAGTAGTAGTAGTAGTAGTAGTAGTAGTAGTAGTAGTAGTAGTAATTGCATGTGTTATATATATTATTACATTATATAAGTACCTTGACATACATTGGAGATCTTTACGTAATTTATATTACATATACAAGTGTTATTTGGACCACATGTACTCTCTAAACAATATGGATTACATTCTAAAGATTTCCCTATTCATGTATTACATAATGTTAATATATCTAAAATAAATCATTAATATATTCATTATTTATTTTAGATAATATATATATGACCAAAATCGAATTCAAATAACAATCGTATGATAAGAAATAATACATAGAAATACCAATTACAATTTGAGGAATATATTAATATATAAGAAAATGTAATACATATGTTGTATATATAGATGTAGGATTAAGAATTAAGTTAAAAGGAAAGAATACTACCATATTACGAGATTGAAAGCTAAGTGTAACTAAGTAGCCACCAAATTAAGTATTCAATGAGCTAAGTTATCACCAAGCTAAGTATTCTAAGTAGTCACCAAGCTAAGTAGTCCTAAGTAGTCACCAAGCTAAGTAGTCCTAAGTAGTCACCAAGCTAAGTAGTCCTAAGTAGTCACCAAGCTAAGTAGTCCTAAGTAGTCACCAAGCTAAGTAGTCCTAAGTAGTCACCAAGCTAAGTAGTCACCAAGCTAAGTAGTCCTAAGTAGTAACCAAGCTAAGTATTCCTAAGTAGTCACCAAGCTAAGTAGTCCTAAGTAGTCACCAAGCTAAGTAGTCCTAAGTAGTCACCAAGCTAAGTAGACACCAAGCTAAGTAGTCACCAAGCTAAGTAGTCCTAAGTAGTCACCAAGCTAAGTAGTCACCAAGCTAAGTAGTCCTAAGTAGTCACCAAGCTAAGTATTCCTAATTAGTCATCAAGCTAAGTAGTCCTAAGTAGTCACCAAGCTAAGTAGTCCTAAGTAGTCACCAAGCTAAGTAGTCCTAAGTAGTAACCAAGCTAAGTATTCCTAAGTAGTCACCATGCTAAGTAGTCCTAAGTAGACACCAAGCTAAGTAGACACCAAGCTAAGTAGTCCTAAGTAGTCACCAAGCTAAGTATTCCTAAGTAGTCACCAAGCTAAGTATTCCTAAGTAGTCACCAAGCTAAGTAGTCACCAAGCTAAGTAGTCCTAAGTAGTCACCAAGCTAAGTAGTCCTAAGTAGACACCAAGCTAAGTAGACACCAAGCTAAGTAGTCACCAAGCTAAGTAGTCCTAAGTAGTCACCAAGCTAAGTAGTCACCAAGCTAAGTAGTCCTAAGTAGTCACCAAGCTAAGTATTCCTAAGTAGTCATCAAGCTAAGTAGTCCTAAGTAGTCACCAAGCTAAGTAGTCCTAAGTAGTCACCAATATAAGTAGTCCTAAGTAGTCACCAAGCTAAGTAGTACTAAGTA
This sequence comes from Osedax fenrisi, assembly GCA_964019155.1. Taxonomy (NCBI): domain Eukaryota; kingdom Metazoa; phylum Annelida; class Polychaeta; order Sabellida; family Siboglinidae; genus Osedax; species Osedax fenrisi. The sequence continues at coordinate 30,218,758 of OZ025241.1, read as the reverse complement.
GTCACCAAGCTAAGTAGTCACCAAGCTAAGTAGACACCAAGCTAAGTAGTCCTAAGTAGTCACCAAGCTAAGTAGTCACCAAGCTAAGTAGTCCTAAGTAGTAACCAAGCTAAGTATTCCTAAGTAGTCACCAAGCTAAGTAGTCCTAAGTAGTCACCAAGCTAAGTAGTCCTAAGTAGTCACCAAGCTAAGTAGTCACCAAGCTAAGTAGTCCTAAGTAGTAACCAAGCTAAGTATTCCTAAGTAGTCACCAAGCTAAGTAGTCCTAAGTAGTCACCAAGCTAAGTAGTCCTAAGTAGTAACCAAGCTAAGTATTCCTAAGTAGTCACCAAGCTAAGTAGTCCTAAGTAGTCACCAAGCTAAGTAGTCCTAAGTAGACACCAAACTAAGTAGACACCAAGCTAAGTAGTCACCAAGCTAAGTAGTCCTAAGTAGTCACCAAGCTAAGTAGTCCTAAGTAGTCACCAAGCTAAGTAGTCCTAAGTAGTCACCAAGCTAAGTAGTCACCAAGCTAAGTAGTCCTAAGTAGTAACCAAGCTAAGTATTCCTAAGTAGTCACCAAGCTAAGTAGTCCTAAGTAGTCACCAAGCTAAGTAGTCCTAAGTAGACACCAAGCTAAGTAGACACCAAGCTAAGTAGTCACCAAGCTAAGTAGTCCTAAGTAGTCACCAAGCTAAGTAGTCACCAAGCTAAGTAGTCCTAAGTAGTCACCAAACTAAGTATTCCTAAGTAGTCATCAAGCTAAGTAGTCCTAAGTAGTCACCAAGCTAAGTAGTCCTAAGTAGTCACCAAGCTAAGTAGTCACCAAGCTAAGTAGTCCTAAGTAGTAACCAAGCTAAGTATTCCTAAGTAGTCACCAAGCTAAGTAGTCCTAAGTAGACACCAAGCTAAGTAGACACCAAGCTAAGTAGTCCTAAGTAGTCACCAAGCTAAGTATTCCTAAGTAGTCACCAAGCTAAGTATTCCTAAGTAGTCACCAAGCTAAGTAGTCACCAAGCTAAGTAGACACCAAGCTAAGTAGTCCTAAGTAGTCACCAAGCTAAGTAGTCCTAAGTAGTCACCAAGCTAAGTAGTCCTAAGTATACACCAAGCTAAGTAGACACCAAGCTAAGTAGTCACCAAGCTAAGTAGTCCTAAGTAGTCACCAAGCTAAGTACTCCTAAGTAGTCACCAAGCTAAGTACTCCTAAGTAGTCACCAAGCTAAGTAGTCACCAAGCTAAGTAGTCCTAAGTAGTAACCAAGCTAAGTATTCCTAAGTAGTCACCAAGCTAAGTAGTCCTAAGTAGTCACCAAGCTAAGTAGTCCTAAGTAGTCACCAAGCTAAGTAGACACCAAGCTAAGTAGTCACCAAGCTAAGTAGTCCTAAGTAGTCACCAAGCTAAGTAGTCACCAAGCTAAGTAGTCCTAAGTAGTCACCAAGCTAAGTATTCCTAATTAGTCATCAAGCTAAGTAGTCCTAAGTAGTCACCAAGCTAAGTAGTCCTAAGTAGTCACCAAGCTAAGTAGTCCTAAGTAGTAACCAAGCTAAGTATTCCTAAGTAGTCACCATGCTAAGTAGTCCTAAGTAGACACCAAGCTAAGTAGACACCAAGCTAAGTAGTCCTAAGTAGTCACCAAGCTAAGTATTCCTAAGTAGTCACCAAGCTAAGTATTCCTAAGTAGTCACCAAGCTAAGTAGTCACCAAGCTAAGTAGTCCTAAGTAGTCACCAAGCTAAGTAGTCCTAAGTAGACACCAAGCTAAGTAGACACCAAGCTAAGTAGTCACCAAGCTAAGTAGTCCTAAGTAGTCACCAAGCTAAGTAGTCACCAAGCTAAGTAGTCCTATGTAGTCACCAAGCTAAGTATTCCTAAGTAGTCATCAAGCTAAGTAGTCCTAAGTAGTCACCAAGCTAAGTAGTCCTAAGTAGTCACCAATATAAGTAGTCCTAAGTAGTCACCAAGCTAAGTAGTACTAAGTAGTCACCAAGCTAAGTAGTCACCAAGCTAAGTAGACACCAAGCTAAGTAGTCCTAAGTAGTCACCAAGCTAAGTAGTCCTAAGTAGTAACCAAGCTAAGTATTCCTAAGTAGTCACCAAGCTAAGTAGTCCTAAGTAGTCACCAAGCTAAGTAGTCCTAAGTAGTCACCAAGCTAAGTAGTCACCAAGCTAAGTAGTCCTAAGTAGTAACCAAGCTAAGTATTCCTAAGTAGTCACCAAGCTAAGTAGTCCTAAGTAGTCACCAAGCTAAGTAGTCCTAAGTAGTAACCAAGCTAAGTATTCCTAAGTAGTCACCAAGCTAAGTAGTCCTAAGTAGTCACCAAGCTAAGTAGTCCTAAGTAGACACCAAACTAAGTAGACACCAAGCTAAGTAGTCACCAAGCTAAGTAGTCCTAAGTAGTCACCAAGCTAAGTAGTCCTAAGTAGTCACCAAGCTAAGTAGTCCTAAGTAGTCACCAAGCTAAGTAGTCACCAAGCTAAGTAGTCCTAAGTAGTAACCAAGCTAAGTATTCCTAAGTAGTCACCAAGCTAAGTAGTCCTAAGTAGTCACCAAGCTAAGTAGTCCTAAGTAGACACCAAGCTAAGTAGACACCAAGCTAAGTAGTCACCAAGCTAAGTAGTCCTAAGTAGTCACCAAGCTAAGTAGTCACCAAGCTAAGTAGTCCTAAGTAGTCACCAAACTAAGTATTCCTAAGTAGTCATCAAGCTAAGTAGTCCTAAGTAGTCACCAAGCTAAGTAGTCCTAAGTAGTCACCAAGCTAAGTAGTCACCAAGCTAAGTAGTCCTAAGTAGTAACCAAGCTAAGTATTCCTAAGTAGTCACCAAGCTAAGTAGTCCTAAGTAGACACCAAGCTAAGTAGACACCAAGCTAAGTAGTCCTAAGTAGTCACCAAGCTAAGTATTCCTAAGTAGTCACCAAGCTAAGTATTCCTAAGTAGTCACCAAGCTAAGTAGTCACCAAGCTAAGTAGACACCAAGCTAAGTAGTCCTAAGTAGTCACCAAGCTAAGTAGTCCTAAGTAGTCACCAAGCTAAGTAGTCCTAAGTATACACCAAGCTAAGTAGACACCAAGCTAAGTAGTCACCAAGCTAAGTAGTCCTAAGTAGTCACCAAGCTAAGTACTCCTAAGTAGTCACCAAGCTAAGTACTCCTAAGTAGTCACCAAGCTAAGTATTCCTAAGTAGTCATCAAGCTAAGTAGTCCTAAGTAGTCACCAAGCTAAGTAGTCCTAAGTAGTCACCAAGATAAGTAGTCCTAAGTAGTCACCAAGCTAAGTAGTCCTAAGTAGTCACCAAGCTAAGTAGTCACCAAGCTAAGTAGTCCTAAGTAGTCACCAAGCTAAGTATTCCTAAGTAGTCATCAAGCTAAGTAGTCCTAAGTAGTCACCAAGCTAAGTAGTTCTAAGTAGTCACCAAGATAAGTAGTCCTAAGTAGTCACCAAGCTAAGTAGTCCTAAGTAGTCACCAAGCTAAGTTGTCACCAAGCTAAGTAGTCCTAAGTAGTCACCAAGCTAAGTAGTCCTAAGTAGTCACCAAGCTAAGTAGTCCTAAGTAGTCACCAAGCTAAGTATTCCTAAGTAGTCACCAAGCTAAGTAGTCCTAAGTAGACACCAAGCTAAGTAGACACCAAGCTAAGTAGTCACCAAGCTAAGTAGTCCTAAGTAATCACCAAGCTAAGTAGTCACCAAGCTAAGTAGTCCTAAGTAGTCACCAATATAAGTAGTCCTAAGTAGTCACCAAGCTAAGTAGTACTAAGTAGTCACCAAGCTAAGTAGTCACCAAGCTAAGTAGACACCAAGCTAAGTAGTCCTAAGTAGTCACCAAGCTAAGTAGTCACCAAGCTAAGTAGTCCTAAGTAGTAACCAAGCTAAGTATTCCTAAGTAGTCACCAAGCTAAGTAGTCCTAAGTAGTCACCAAGCTAAGTAGTCCTAAGTAGTCACCAAGCTAAGTAGTCACCAAGCTAAGTAGTCCTAAGTAGTAACCAAGCTAAGTATTCCTAAGTAGTCACCAAGCTAAGTAGTCCTAAGTAGTCACCAAGCTAAGTAGTCCTAAGTAGTAACCAAGCTAAGTATTCCTAAGTAGTCACCAAGCTAAGTAGTCCTAAGTAGTCACCAAGCTAAGTAGTCCTAAGTAGACACCAAACTAAGTAGACACCAAGCTAAGTAGTCACCAAGCTAAGTAGTCCTAAGTAGTCACCAAGCTAAGTAGTCCTAAGTAGTCACCAAGCTAAGTAGTCCTAAGTAGTCACCAAGCTAAGTAGTCACCAAGCTAAGTAGTCCTAAGTAGTAACCAAGCTAAGTATTCCTAAGTAGTCACCAAGCTAAGTAGTCCTAAGTAGTCACCAAGCTAAGTAGTCCTAAGTAGACACCAAGCTAAGTAGACACCAAGCTAAGTAGTCACCAAGCTAAGTAGTCCTAAGTAGTCACCAAGCTAAGTAGTCACCAAGCTAAGTAGTCCTAAGTAGTCACCAAACTAAGTATTCCTAAGTAGTCATCAAGCTAAGTAGTCCTAAGTAGTCACCAAGCTAAGTAGTCCTAAGTAGTCACCAAGCTAAGTAGTCACCAAGCTAAGTAGTCCTAAGTAGTAACCAAGCTAAGTATTCCTAAGTAGTCACCAAGCTAAGTAGTCCTAAGTAGACACCAAGCTAAGTAGACACCAAGCTAAGTAGTCCTAAGTAGTCACCAAGCTAAGTATTCCTAAGTAGTCACCAAGCTAAGTATTCCTAAGTAGTCACCAAGCTAAGTAGTCACCAAGCTAAGTAGACACCAAGCTAAGTAGTCCTAAGTAGTCACCAAGCTAAGTAGTCCTAAGTAGTCACCAAGCTAAGTAGTCCTAAGTATACACCAAGCTAAGTAGACACCAAGCTAAGTAGTCACCAAGCTAAGTAGTCCTAAGTAGTCACCAAGCTAAGTACTCCTAAGTAGTCACCAAGCTAAGTACTCCTAAGTAGTCACCAAGCTAAGTATTCCTAAGTAGTCATCAAGCTAAGTAGTCCTAAGTAGTCACCAAGCTAAGTAGTCCTAAGTAGTCACCAAGATAAGTAGTCCTAAGTAGTCACCAAGCTAAGTAGTCCTAAGTAGTCACCAAGCTAAGTAGTCACCAAGCTAAGTAGTCCTAAGTAGTCACCAAGCTAAGTATTCCTAAGTAGTCATCAAGCTAAGTAGTCCTAAGTAGTCACCAAGCTAAGTAGTTCTAAGTAGTCACCAAGATAAGTAGTCCTAAGTAGTCACCAAGCTAAGTAGTCCTAAGTAGTCACCAAGCTAAGTTGTCACCAAGCTAAGTAGTCCTAAGTAGTCACCAAGCTAAGTAGTCCTAAGTAGTCACCAAGCTAAGTATTCCTAAGTAGTCACCAAGCTAAGTAGTCCTAAGTAGACACCAAGCTAAGTAGACACCAAGCTAAGTAGTCACCAAGCTAAGTAGTCCTAAGTAATCACCAAGCTAAGTAGTCACCAAGCTAAGTAGTCCTAAGTAGTCACCAAGCTAAGTAGTCCTAAGTAGTCACCAAGCTAAGTAGTCCTAAGTAGTCACCAAGCTAAGTAGACACCAAGCTAAGTAGTCACCAAGCTAAGTAGTCCTAAGTAGTCACCAAGCTAAGTAGTCACCAAGCTAAGTAGTCCTAAGTAGTCACCAAGCTAAGTATTCCTAAGTAGTCATCAAGCTAAGTAGTCCTAAGTAGTCACCAAGCTAAGTAGTCCTAAGTAGTCACCAAGCTAAGTAGTCCTAAGTAGTAACCAAGCTAAGTATTCCTAAGTAGTCACCAAGCTAAGTAGTCCTAAGTAGACACCAAGCTAAGTAGACACCAAGCTAAGTAGTCCTAAGTAGTCACCAAACTAAGTATTCCTAAGTAGTCACCAAGCTAAGTATTCCTAAGTAGTCACCAAGCTAAGTAGTCACCAAGCTAAGTAGTCCTAAGTAGTCACCAAGCTAAGTAGTCCTAAGTAGACACCAAGCTAAGTAGACACCAAGCTAAGTAGTCACCAAGCTAAGTAGTCCTAAGTAGTCACCAAGCTAAGTAGTCACCAAGCTAAGTAGTCCTAAGTAGTCACCAAGCTAAGTAGTCCTAAGTAGTCACCAAGCTAAGTAGTCCTAAGTAGTCACCAAGATAAGTAGTCCTAAGTAGTCACCAAGCTAAGTAGTACTAAGTAGGTACCAAGCTAAGTAGTCACCAAGCTAAGTAGACACCAAGCTAAGTAGTCCTAAGTAGTCACCAAGCTAAGTAGTCACCAAGCTAAGTAGTCCTAAGTAGTAACCAAGCTAAGTATTCCTAAGTAGTCACCAAGCTAAGTAGTCCTAAGTAGTCACCAAGCTAAGTAGTCCTAAGTAGTCACCAAGCTAAGTAGTCACCAAGCTAAGTAGTCCTAAGTAGTAACCAAGCTAAGTATTCCTAAGTAGTCACCAAGCTAAGTAGTCCTAAGTAGTCACCAAGCTAAGTAGTCACCAAGCTAAGTAGTCCTAAGTAGTAACCAAGCTAAGTATTCCTAAGTAGTCACCAAGCTAAGTAGTCCTAAGTAGTCACCAAGCTAAGTAGTCCTAAGTAGACACCAAGCTAAGTAGACACCAAGCTAAGTAGTCACCAAGCTAAGTAGTCCTAAGTAGTCACCAAGCTAAGTAGTCCTAAGTAGTCACAAAGCTAAGTAGTCCTAAGTAGTCACCAAGCTAAGTAGTCATAAGTAGTCACCAAGCTAAGTAGTCCTAAGTAGTAACCAAGCTAAGTATTCCTAAGTAGTCACCAAGCTAAGTAGTCCTAAGTAGTCACCAAGCTAAGTAGTCCTAAGTAGTCACCAAACTAAGTATTCCTAAGTAGTCATCAAGCTAAGTAGTCCTAAGTAGTCACCAAGCTAAGTAGTCCTAAGTAGTCACCAAGCTAAGTAGTCACCAAGCTAAGTAGTCCTAAGTAGTAACCAAGCTAAGTATTCCTAAGTAGTCACCAAGCTAAGTAGTCCTAAGTAGACACCAAGCTAAGTAGACACCAAGCTAAGTAGTCCTAAGTAGTCACCAAGCTAAGTATTCCTAAGTAGTCACCAAGCTAAGTATTCCTAAGTAGTCACCAAGCTAAGTAGTCACCAAGCTAAGTAGACACCAAGCTAAGTAGTCCTAAGTAGTCACCAAGCTAAGTAGTCCTAAGTAGTCACCAAGCTAAGTAGTCCTAAGTAGACACCAAGCTAAGTAGACACCAAGCTAAGTAGTCACCAAGCTAAGTAGTCCTAAGTAGTCACCAAGCTAAGTACTCCTAAGTAGTCACCAAGCTAAGTATTCCTAAGTAGTCATCAAGCTAAGTAGTCCTAAGTAGTCACCAAGCTAAGTAGTCCTAAGTAGTCACCAAGATAAGTAGACCTAAGTAGTCACCAAGCTAAGTAGTCCTAAGTAGTCACCAAGCTAAGTAGTCACCAAGCTAAGTAGTCCTAAGTAGTCACCAAGCTAAGTATTCCTAAGTAGTCATCAAGCTAAGTAGTCCTAAGTAGTCACCAAGCTAAGTAGTCCTAAGTAGTCACCAAGATAAGTAGTCCTAAGTAGTCACCAAGCTAAGTAGTCCTAAGTAGTCACCAAGCTAAGTTGTCACCAAGCTAAGTAGTCACCAAGCTAAGTAGTCCTAAGTAGTCACCAAGCTAAGTAGTCCTAAGTAGTCACCAAGCTAAGTATTCCTAAGTAGTCACCAAGCTAAGTAATCCTAAGTAGACACCAAGCTAAGTAGACACCAAGCTAAGTAGTCACCAAGCTAAGTAGTCCTAAGTAATCACCAAGCTAAGTAGTCACCAAGCTAAGTAGTCCTAAGTAGTCACCAAGCTAAGTAGTCCTAAGTAGTCACCAAGCTAATTAGTCCTAAGTAGTCACCAAGCTAAGTAGTCCTAAGTAGTCACCAAGCTAAGTAGACACCAAGCTAAGTAGTCACCAAGCTAAGTAGTCCTAAGTAGTCACCAAGCTAAGTAGTCACCAAGCTAAGTAGTCCTAAGTAGTCACCAAGCTAAGTATTCCTAAGTAGTCATCAAGCTAAGTAGTCCTAAGTAGTCACCAAGCTAAGTAGTCCTAAGTAGTCACCAAGCTAAGTAGTCCTAAGTAGTAACCAATCTAAGTATTCCTAAGTAGTCACCAAGCTAAGTAGTCCTAAGTAGACACCAAGCTAAGTAGACACCAAGCTAAGTAGTCCTAAGTAGTCACCAAACTAAGTATTCCTAAGTAGTCACCAAGCTAAGTATTCCTAAGTAGTCACCAAGCTAAGTAGTCACCAAGCTAAGTAGTCCTAAGTAGTCACCAAGCTAAGTAGTCCTAAGTAGACACCAAGCTAAGTAGACACCAAGCTAAGTAGTCACCAAGCTAAGTAGTCACCAAGCTAAGTAGTCCTAAGTAGTCACCAAGTTAAGTATTCCTAAGTAGTCATCAAGCTAAGTAGTCCTAAGTAGTCACCAAGCTAAGTAGTCCTAAGTAGTCACCAAGATAAGTAGTCCTAAGTAGTCACCAAGCTAAGTAGTCACCAAGCTAAGTAGACACCAAGCTAAGTAGTCCTAAGTAGTCACCAAGCTAAGTAGTCCTAAGTAGTCACCAAGCTAAGTAGTCCTAAGTAGTCACCAAGCTAAGTAGTCACCAAGCTAAGTTGTCACCAAGCTAAGTAGTCACCAAGCTAAGTAGTCCTAAGTAGTCACCAAGCTAAGTAGTCCTAAGTAGTCACCAAGCTAAGTAGTCCTAAGTAGTCACCAAGCTAAGTAGTCACCAAGCTAAGTAGTCCTAAGTAGTCACCAAGCTAAGTAGTCACCAAGCTAAGTAGTCCTAAGTAGACACCAAGCTAAGTAGACACCAAGCTAAGTAGTCCTAAGTAGTCACCAAGCTAAGTATTCCTAAGTAGTCACCAAGCTAAGTAGTCACCAAGCTAAGTAGTCCTAAGTAGACACCAAGCTAAGTAGACACCAAGCTAAGTAGTCCTAAGTAGTCACCAAGCTAAGTAGTCCTAAGTAGTCACCAAGCTAAGTAGTCCTAAGTAGTCACCAAGCTAAGTAGTCCTAATTAGTCACCAAGCTAAGTAGTCCTAAGTAGACACCAAGCTAAGTAGACACCAAGCTAAGTAGTCCTAAGTAGACACCAAGCTAAGTAGTCCTAAGTAGTCACCAAGCTAAGTAGTCCTAAGTAGTCACCAAGCTAAGTAGTCCTAAGTAGTCACCAAGCTAAGTTGTCACCAAGCTAAGTAGTCACCAAGCTAAGTAGTCCTAAGTAGTCACCAAGCTAAGTAGTTCTAAGTAGTCACCAAGCTAAGTAGTCCTAAGTAGTCACCAAGCTAAGTAGTCACCAAGCTAAGTAGTCCTAAGTAGTCACCAAGCTAAGTAGTCACCAAGCTAAGTAGTCCTAAGTAGACACCAAGCTAAGTAGACACCAAGCTAAGTAGACACCAAGCTAAGTAGTCACCAAGCTAAGTAGTCCTAAGTAGTCACCAAGCTAAGTAGTCATAAAGCTAAGTAGTCACCAAGCTAAGTAGTCACCAAGATAAGTAGTCCTAAGTAGTCACCAAGCTAAGTAGTCACCAAGCTAAGTAGTCCTAAGTAGTCACCAAGCTAAGTAGTCACCAAGCTAAGTAGTCCTAAGTAGTCACCAAGCTAAGTAGTCACCAAGCTAAGTAGTCCTAAGTAGTCACTAAGCTAAGTAGTCCTAAGTAGTCACCAAGCTAAGTAGTCCTAAGTAGTCACCAAGCTAAGTAGTCACCAAGCTAAGTAGTCCTAAGTGGTCACCAAGCTAAGTAGTCCTAAGTAGTCACAATGCTAAGTAGTCCTAAGTAGTCACCAAGCTAAGTAGTCCTAAGTAGTCACCAAGCTAAGTAGTCACCAAGCTAAGTAGTCCTAAGTAGTCTCCAAGCTAAGTAGTCCTAAGTAGTCACCAAGATAAGTAGTCACCAAGCTAAGTAGTCACCAAGCTAAGTAGTCCTAAGTAGTCACCAAGCTAAGTAGTCACCATGCTAAGTAGTCCTAAGTAGTCACCAAGCTAAGTAGTCCTAAGTAGTCACCAAGCTAAGTAGTCACCATGCTAAGTAGTCCTAAGTAGTCATCAAGCTAAGTAGTCACCAAGCTAAGTAGTCCTAAGTAGTCACCAAGCTAAGTAGTCACCAAGCTAAGTAGTCCTAAGTAGTCACCAAGCTAAGTAGTCACCAAGCTAAGTAGTCACCAAGCTAAGTAGTCCTAAGTAGTCACCAAGCTAAGTAGTCCTAAGTAGTCACCAAGCTAAGTATTCCTAAGTAGTCATCAAGCTAAGTAGTCCTAAGTAGTCACCAAGCTAAGTAGTCCTAAGTAGTCACCAAGCTAAGTAGTCACCAAGCTAAGTAGTCCTAAGTAGTAACCAAGCTAAGTATTCCTAAGTAGTCACCAAGCTAAGTAGTCCTAAGTAGACACCAAGCTAAGTAGACACCAAGCTAAGTAGTCCTAAGTAGTCACCAAGCTAAGTAGTCACCAAGCTAAGTAGACACCAAGCTAAGTAGTCCTAAGTAGTCACCAAGCTAAGTAGTCCTATGTAGTCACCAAGCTAAGTAATCCTAAGTAGTCACCAAGCTAAGTTGTCACCAAGCTAAGTAGTCACCAAGCTAAGTAGTCCTAAGTAGTCACCAAGCTAAGTAGTCCTAAGTAGTCACCAAGCTAAGTAGTCACCATGCTAAGTAGTCACCAAGCTAAGTAGTACTAAGTAGTCACCAAGCTAAGTAGTCCTAAGTAGTCACCAAGCTAAGTATTCCTAAGTAGTCACCAAGCTAAGTATTCCTAAGTAGTCACCAAGCTAAGTATTCCTAAGTAGTCACCAAGCTAAGTAGTCACCAAGCTAAGTAGACACCAAGCTAAGTAGTCCTAAGTAGTCACCAAGCTAAGTAGTCCTAAGTAGTCACCAAGCTAAGTAGTCCTAAGTAGTCACCAAGCTAAGTAGTCACCAAGCTAAGTTGTCACCAAGCTAAGTAGTCACCAAGCTAAGTAGTCCTAAGTAGTCACCAAGCTAAGTAGTCCTAAGTAGTCACCAAGCTAAGTAGTCCTAAGTAGTCACCAAGCTAAGTAGTCACCAAGCTAAGTAGTCCTAAGTAGTCACCAAGCTAAGTAGTCACCAAGCTAAGTAGTCCTAAGTAGACACCAAGCTAAGTAGACACCAAGCTAAGTATTCCTAAGTAGTCACCAAGCTAAGTAGTCACCAAGCTAAGTAGTCCTAAGTAGACACCAAGCTAAGTAGACACCAAGCTAAGTAGTCCTAAGTAGTCACCAAGCTAAGTAGTCCTAAGTAGTCACCAAGCTAAGTAGTCCTAAGTAGTCACCAAGCTAAGTAGTCCTAATTAGTCACCAAGCTAAGTAGTCCTAAGTAGACACCAAGCTAAGTAGACACCAAGCTAAGTAGTCCTAAGTAGACACCAAGCTAAGTAGTCCTAAGTAGTCACCAAGCTAAGTAGTCCTAAGTAGTCACCAAGCTAAGTAGTCCTAAGTAGTCACCAAGCTAAGTTGTCACCAAGCTAAGTAGTCACCAAGCTAAGTAGTCCTAAGTAGTCACCAAGCTAAGTAGTTCTAAGTAGTCACCAAGCTAAGTAGTCACCAAGCTAAGTAGTCCTAAGTAGTCACCAAGCTAAGTAGTCACCAAGCTAAGTAGTCCTAAGTAGTCACCAAGCTAAGTAGTCACCAAGCTAAGTAGTCCTAAGTAGACACCAAGCTAAGTAGACACCAAGCTAAGTAGACACCAAGCTAAGTAGTCACCAAGCTAAGTAGTCCTAAGTAGTCACCAAGCTAAGTAGTCATAAAGCTAAGTAGTCACCAAGCTAAGTAGTCACCAAGATAAGTAGTCCTAAGTAGTCACCAAGCTAAGTAGTCACCAAGCTAAGTAGTCCTAAGTAGTCACCAAGCTAAGTAGTCACCAAGCTAAGTAGTCCTAAATAGTCACTAAGCTAAGTAGTCCTAAGTAGTCACCAAGCTAAGTAGTCCTAAGTAGTCACCAAGCTAAGTAGTCACCAAGCTAAGTAGTCCTAAGTGGTCACCAAGCTAAGTAGTCCTAAGTAGTCACAATGCTAAGTAGTCCTAAGTAGTCACCAAGCTAAGTAGTCCTAAGTAGTCACCAAGCTAAGTAGTCACCAAGCTAAGTAGTCCTAAGTAGTCTCCAAGCTAAGTAGTCCTAAGTAGTCACCAAGATAAGTAGTCACCAAGCTAAGTAGTCACCAAGCTAAGTAGTCCTAAGTAGTCACCAAGCTAAGAGTCCTAAGTAGTCACCAAGCTAAGTAGTCACCATGCTAAGTAGTCCTAAGTAGTCACCAAGCTAAGTAGTCACCAAGCTAAGTAGTCCTAAGTAGTCACCAAGCTAAGTAGTCACCATGCTAAGTAGTCCTAAGTAGTCATCAAGCTAAGTAGTCACCAAGCTAAGTAGTCCTAAGTAGTCACCAAGCTAAGTAGTCACCAAGCTAAGTAGTCCTAAGTAGTCACCAAGCTAAGTAGTCACCAAAATAAGTAGTCACCAAGCTAAGTAGTCCTAAGTAGTCACCAAGCTAAGTAGTCCTAAGTAGTCACCAAGCTAAGTAGTCACCAAGCTAAGTAGTCCTAAGTACTCACCATGCTAAGTAGTCCTAAGTAGTCACCAAGCTAAGTAGTCATAAGTAGTCACCAAGCTAAGTAGTCCTAAGCAGTCACCATGCTAAGTAGTCCTAAGTAGTCACCAAGCTAAGCAGTCCTAAGTAGTCACCAAGCTAAGCAGTCCTAAGTAGTCACCATGCTAAGTAGTCCTAAGTAGTCACCAAGCTAAGTAGTCCTAAGTTGTCACCAAGCTAAGTAGTCCTAAGTAGTCACCAAGCTAAGCAGTCCTAAGTAGTCACCAAGCTAAGTAGTCCTGTGTAGTCACCAAGCTAAGTAGTCCTAAGTAGTCACCAAGCTAAGTAGTCACTAAGCTAAGTAGTCCTAAGTAGTCACCAAGCTAAGTAGTCACCAAGCTAAGTAGTCACCAAGCTAAGTAGTCACCAAGCTAAGTAGTCACCAAGCTAAGTAGTCCTAAGTAGTCACCAAGCTAAGTAGTCCTAAGTAGTCACCAAGCTAAGTAGTCACCATGCTAAGTAGTCCTAAGTAGTCACCAAGCTAAGTAGTCACCAAGCAAAGTAGTCCTAAGTAGTCACCAAGCTAAGTAGTCCTAAGTAGTCACCAAGCTAAGTAGTCACCAAGCTAAGTAGTCCTAAGTAGTCACCATTCTAAGTAGTCCTAAGTAGTCACCAAGCTAAGCAGTCCTAAGTAGTCACCAAGCTAAGTAGTCACCAAGCTAAGCAGTCCTAAGTAGTCACCATTCTAAGTAGTCCTAAGTAGTCACCAAGCTAAGTAGTCCTAAGTAGTCACCAATCTAAGTAGTCCTAAGTAGTCACCAAGCTAAGTAGTCCTAAGTAGTCACCAAGCTAAATAGTCCTAAGTAGTCACCAAGCTAAGCAGTCCTAAGTAGTCACCAAGCTAAGTAGACACCAAGCTAAGTAGTCCTAAGTAGTCACCAAGCTAAGTATTCCTGAGTAGTCACCAAGCTAAGTAGTCACCAAGCTAAGTAGTCCTAAGTAGACACCAAGCTAAGTAGTCCTAAGTAGTCACCAAGCTAAGTAGTCCTAAGTAGTCACCAAGCTAAGTAGTCCTAAGTAGTCACCAATCTAAGTTGTCACCAAGCTAAGTAGTCACCAAGCTAAGTAGTCCTAAGTAGTTACCAAGCTAAGTAGTTCTAAGTTGTCACCAAGCTAAGTAGTCACCAAGCTAAGTAGTCCTAAGTAGTCACCAAGCTAAGTAGTCACCAAGCTAAGTAGTCCTAAGTAGTCACCAAGCTAAGTAGTCACCAAGCTAAGTAGTCCTAAGTAGACACCAAGCTAAGTAGACACCAAGCTAAGTAGACACCAAGCTAAGTAGTCACCAAGCTAAGTAGTCCTAAGTAGTCACCAAGCTAAGTAGTCACCAAGCTAAGTAGTCCTAAGTAGTCACCAAGCTAAGTAGTCACCAAGCTAAGTAGTCCTAAGTAGTCACCAAGCTAAGTAGTCCTAAGTAGTCACCAAGCTAAGTAGTCCTAAGTAGTCACCAAGCTAAGTAGTCCTAAGTAGTCACCAAGCTAAGTAGTCCTAAGTAGTCACCAAGCTAAGTAGTCCTAAGTAGTCACCAAGCTAAGTAGTCACCAAGCTAAGTAGTCCTAAGTAGTAACCAAGCTAAGTATTCCTAAGTAGTCACCAAGCTAAGTAGTCCTAAGTAGTCACCAAGCTAAGTAGTCACCATGATAAGTAGTCCTAAATAGTAACCAAGCTAAGTATTCCTATGTAGTCACCAAGCTAAGTAGTCCTAAGTAGTCACCAAGCTAAGTAGTCCTAAGTAGTCACCAAGCTAAGTATTCCTAAGTAGTCACCAAGCTAAGTAGTCCTAAGTAGACACCAAGCTAAGTAGACACCAAGCTAAGTAGTCACCAAGCTAAGTAGTCCTAAGTAGTCACCAAGCTAAGTAGTCCTAAGTAGTCACCAATCTAAGTATTCCTAAGTAGTCATCAAGCTAAGTAGTCCTAAGTAGTCACCAAGCTAAGTAGTCCTAAGTAGTCACCAAGCTAAGTAGTCACCAAGCTAAGTAGTCCTAAGTAGTAACCAAGCTAAGTATTCCTAAGTAGTCACCAAGCTAAGTAGTCCTAAGTAGACACCAAGCTAAGTAGACACCAAGCTAAGTAGTCCTAAGTAGTCACCAAGCTAAGTATTCCTAAGTAGTCACCAAGCTAAGTATTCCTAAGTAGTCACCAAGCTAAGTAGTCACCAAGCTAAGTAGACACCAAGCTAAGTAGTCCTAAGTAGTCACCAAGCTAAGTAGTCCTAAGTAGTCACCAAGCTAAGTAGTCCTAAGTAGACACCAAGCTAAATAGACACCAAGCTAAGTAGTCACCAAGCTAAGTAGTCCTAAGTAGTCACCAAGCTAAGTAGTCACCAAGCTAAGTAGTCCTAAGTAGTCACCAAGCTAAGTATTCCTAAGTAGTCATCAAGCTAAGTAGTCCTAAGTAGTCACCAACCTAAGTAGTCCTAAGTAGTCACCAAGATAAGTAGTCCTAAGTAGTCACCAAGCTAAGTAGTCCTAAGTAGTCACCAAGCTAAGTAGTCACCAAGCTAAGTAGACACCAAGCTAAGTAGTCCTAAGTAGTCACCAAGCTAAGTAGTCCTAAGTAGTCACCAAGCTAAGTAGTCCTAAGTAGTCACCAAGCTAAGTTGTCACCAAGCTAAGTAGTCACCAAGATAAGTAGTCCTAAGTAATCACCAAGCTAAGTAGTCCTAAGTAGTCACCAAGCTAAGTATTCCTAAGTAGTCACCAAGCTAAGTAGTCCTAAGTAGACATCAAGCTAAGTAGACACCAAGCTAAGTAGTCACCAAGCTAAGTAGTCCTAAGTAGTCACCAAGCTAAGTAGTCACCAAGCTAAGTAGTCCTAAGTAGTCACCAAGCTAAGTATTCCTAAGTAGTCATCAAGCTAAGTAGTCCTAAGTAGTCACCAAGCTAAGTAGTCCTAAGTAGTCACCAAGCTAAGTAGTCACCAAGCTAAGTAGTCCTAAGTAGTAACCAAGCTAAGTATTCCTAAGTAGTCACCAAGCTAAGTAGTCCTAAGTAGACACCAAGCTAAGTAGACACCAAGCTAAGTAGTCCTAAGTAGTCACCAAGCTAAGTAGTCACCAAGCTAAGTAGACACCAAGCTAAGTAGTCCTAAGTAGTCACCAAGCTAAGTAGTCCTAAGTAGACACCAAGCTAAGTAGACACTAAGCTAAGTAGTCACCAAGCTAAGTAGTCCTAAGTAGTCACCAAGCTAAGTAGTCACCAAGCTAAGTAGTCCTAAGTAGTCACCAAGCTAAGTATTCCTAAGTAGTCATCAAGCTAAGTAGTCCTAAGTAGACACCAAGCTAAGTAGACACCAAGCTAAGTAGTCCTAAGTAGACACCAAGCTAAGTAGACACCAAGCTAAGTAGTCACCAAGCTAAGTAGTCCTAAGTAGTCACCAAGCTAAGTAGTCCTAAGTAGTCACCAAGCTAAGTATTCCTAAGTAGTCACCAAGCTAAGTAGTCCTAAGTAGTCACCAAGCTAAGTAGTCCTGTGTAGTCACCAAGCTAAGTAGTCACCAAGCTAAGTAGTCCTAAGTAGTCACCAAGCTAAGTAGTCCTAAGTAGTCACCAAGCTAAGTAGTCACCAAGCTAAGTAGTCCTAAGTAGTCACCAAGCTAAGTAGTCCTAAGTAGTCACCAAGCTAAGTAGTCCTAAGTAGACACCAAGCTAAGTAGTCCTAAGTAGTCACCAAGCTAAGTAGTCACCAAGCTAAGTAGTCCTAAGTAGTCACCAAGCTAAGTAGTCCTAAGTAGTCACTAAGCTAAGTAGTCACCAAGCTAAGTAGTCACCAAGCTAAGTAGTCCTAAGTAGTCACCAAGCTAAGTAGTCCTGTGTAGTCACCAAGCTAAGTAGTCACCAAGCTAAGTAGTCCTAAGTAGTCACCAAGCTAAGTAGTCCTAAGTAGTCACCAAGCTAAGTAGTCACCAAGCTAAGTAGTCCTAAGTAGTCACCAAGCTAAGTAGTCCTGTGTAGTCACCAAGCTAAGTAGTCACCAAGCTAAGTAGTCCTAAGTAGTCACCAAGCTAAGTAGTCCTAAGTAGTCACCAAGCTAAGTAGTCACCAAGCTAAGTAGTCCTAAGTAGTCACCAAGCTAAGTATTCCTAAGTAGTCACCAAGCTAAGTATTCCTAAGTAGTCACCAAGCTAAGTAGTCACCAAGCTAAGTAGACACCAAGCTAAGTAGTCCTAAGTAGTCACCAAGCTAAGTAGTCCTAAGTAGTCACCAAGCTAAGTAGTCCTAAGTAGTCACCAAGCTAAGTAGTCCTAAGTAGACACCAAGCTAAGTAGTCCTAAGTAGTCACCAAGCTAAGTAGTCACCAAGATAAGTAGTCACCAATCTAAGTAGTCCTAAGTAGTCACCAAGCTAAGTAGTCCTAAGTAGTCACCAAGCTAAGTAGTCACCAAGCTAAGTAGTCACCAAGCTAAGTAGTCCTAAGTAGTCACCAAGCTAAGTAGTCCTGTGTAGTCACCAAGCTAAGTAGTCACCAAGCTAAGTAGTCCTAAGTAGACACCAAGCTAAGTAGTCCTAAGTAGTCACCAAGCTAAGTAGTCACCAAGCTAAGTAGTCCTAAGTAGTCACCAAGCTAAGTAGTCCTAAGTAGTCACCAAACTAAGTAGTCACCAAGCTAAGTAGTCCTAAGTAGTCACCAAGCTAAGTATTCCTAAGTAGTCACCAAGCTAAGTAGTCACCAAGCTAAGTAGACACCAAGCTAAGTAGTCCTAAGTAGTCACCAAGCTAAGTAGTCCTAAGTAGTCACCAAGCTAAGTAGTCCTAAGTAGTCACCAAGCTAAGTTGTCACCAAGCTAAGTAGTCACCAAGCTAAGTAGTCCTAAGTAGTCACCAAGCTAAGTAGTCCTGTGTAGTCACCAAGCTAAGTAGTCACCAAGCTAAGTAGTCCTAAGTAGTCACCAAGCTAAGTAGTCCTAAGTAGTCACCAAGCTAAGTTGTCACCAAGCTAAGTAGTCACCAAGCTAAGTAGTCCTAAGTAGTCACCAAGCTAAGTAGTCCTAAGTAGTCACCAAGCTAAGTAGTCCTAAGTAGACACCAAGCTAAGTAGTCCTAAGTAGTCACCAAGCTAAGTAGTCCTAAGTAGTCACCAAGCTAAGTAGTCCTAAGTAGACACCAAGCTAAGTAGTCCTAAGTAGTCACCAAGCTAAGTAGTCACCAAGCTAAGTAGTCACCAAGCTAAGTAGTCCTAAGTAGTCACCAAGCTAAGTAGTCCTAAGTAGTCACTAAGCTAAGTAGTCACCAAGCTAAGTAGTCACCAAGCTAAGTAGTCCTAAGTAGTCACCAAGCTAAGTAGTCCTGTGTAGTCACCAAGCTAAGTAGTCACCAAGCTAAGTAGTCCTAAGTAGTCACCAAGCTAAGTAGTCCTAAGTAGTCACCAAGCTAAGTAGTCACCAAGCTAAGTAGTCCTAAGTAGTCACCAAGCTAAGTAGTCCTGTGTAGTCACCAAGCTAAGTAGTCACCAAGCTAAGTAGTCCTAAGTAGTCACCAAGCTAAGTAGTCCTAAGTAGTCACCAAGCTAAGTAGTCACCAAGCTAAGTAGTCCTAAGTAGTCACCAAGCTAAGTATTCCTAAGTAGTCACCAAGCTAAGTATTCCTAAGTAGTCACCAAGCTAAGTAGTCACCAAGCTAAGTAGACACCAAGCTAAGTAGTCCTAAGTAGTCACCAAGCTAAGTAGTCCTAAGTAGTCACCAAGCTAAGTAGTCCTAAGTAGTCACCAAGCTAAGTAGTCCTAAGTAGACACCAAGCTAAGTAGTCCTAAGTAGTCACCAAGCTAAGTAGTCACCAAGATAAGTAGTCACCAATCTAAGTAGTCCTAAGTAGTCACCAAGCTAAGTAGTCCTAAGTAGTCACCAAGCTAAGTAGTCACCAAGCTAAGTAGTCACCAAGCTAAGTAGTCCTAAGTAGTCACCAAGCTAAGTAGTCCTGTGTAGTCACCAAGCTAAGTAGTCACCAAGCTAAGTAGTCCTAAGTAGACACCAAGCTAAGTAGTCCTAAGTAGTCACCAAGCTAAGTAGTCACCAAGCTAAGTAGTCCTAAGTAGTCACCAAGCTAAGTAGTCCTAAGTAGTCACCAAACTAAGTAGTCACCAAGCTAAGTAGTCCTAAGTAGTCACCAAGCTAAGTATTCCTAAGTAGTCACCAAGCTAAGTAGTCACCAAGCTAAGTAGACACCAAGCTAAGTAGTCCTAAGTAGTCACCAAGCTAAGTAGTCCTAAGTAGTCACCAAGCTAAGTAGTCCTAAGTAGTCACCAAGCTAAGTTGTCACCAAGCTAAGTAGTCACCAAGCTAAGTAGTCCTAAGTAGTCACCAAGCTAAGTAGTCCTGTGTAGTCACCAAGCTAAGTAGTCACCAAGCTAAGTAGTCCTAAGTAGTCACCAAGCTAAGTAGTCCTAAGTAGTCACCAAGCTAAGTTGTCACCAAGCTAAGTAGTCACCAAGCTAAGTAGTCCTAAGTAGTCACGAAGCTAAGTAGTCCTAAGTAGTCACCAAGCTAAGTAGTCCTAAGTAGACACCAAGCTAAGTAGTCCTAAGTAGTCACCAAGCTAAGTAGTCCTAAGTAGTCACCAAGCTAAGTTGTCACCAAGCTAAGTAGTCACCAAGCTAAGTAGTCCTAAGTAGTCACCAAGCTAAGTAGTCCTAAGTAGTCACCAAGCTAAGTAGTCACCAAGCTAAGTAGTCCTAAGTAGTCACCAAGCTAAGTATTCCTAAGTAGTCACCAAGCTAAGTATTCCTAAGTAGTCACCAAGCTAAGTAGTCACCAAGCTATGTAGACACCAAGCTAAGTAGTCCTAAGTAGTCACCAAGCTAAGTAGTCCTAAGTAGTCACCAAGCTAAGTAGTCCTAAGTAGTCACCAAGCTAAGTTGTCACCAAGCTAAGTAGTCACCAAGCTAAGTAGTCCTAAGTAGTCACCAAGCTAAGTAGTCCTGTGTAGTCACCAAGCTAAGTAGTCACCAAGCTAAGTAGTCCTAAGTAGTCACCAAGCTAAGTAGTCCTAAGTAGTCACCAAGCTAAGTAGTCACCAAGCTAAGTAGTCCTAAGTAGACACCAAGCTAAGTAGACACCAAGCTAAGTAGTCCTAAGTAGTCACCAAGCTAAGTATTCCTAAGTAGTCACCAAGCTAAGTAGTCCTAAGTAGTCACCAAGCTAAGTATTCCTAAGTAGTCACCAAGCTAAGTAGTCCTAAGTAGACACCAAGCTAAGTAGACACCAAGCTAAGTAGTCACCAAGCTAAGTAGTCCTAAGTAGTCACCAATCTAAGTAGTCACCAAGCTAAGTAGTCCTAAGTAGTCACCAAGATAAGTATTCCTAAGTAGTCATCAAGCTAAGTAGTCCTAAGTAGTCACCAAGCTAAGTAGTCACCAAGCTAAGTAGTCCTAAGTAGTAACCAAGCTAAGTATTCCTAAGTAGTCACCAAGCTAAGTAGTCCTAAGTAGACACCAAGCTAAGTAGACACCAAGCTAAGTAGTCCTAAGTAGTCACCAAGCTAAGTAGTCACCAATCTAAGTAGACACCAAGCTAAGTAGTCCTAAGTAGTCACCAAGCTAAGTAGTCCTAAGTAGACACCAAGCTAAGTAGACACTAAGCTAAGTAGTCACCAAGCTAAGTAGTCCTAAGTAGTCACCAAGCTAAGTAGTCACCAAGCTAATTAGTCCTAAGTATTCACCAAGCTAAGTATTCCTAAGTAGTCATCAAGCTAAGTAGTCCTAAGTAGACACCAAGCTAAGTAGACACCAAGCTAAGTAGTCCTAAGTAGACACCAAGCTAAGTAGACACCAAGCTAAGTAGTCACCAAGCTAAGTAGTCCTAAGTAGTCACCAAGCTAAGTAGTCCTAAGTAGTCACCAAGCTAAGTATTCCTAAGTAGTCACCAAGCTAAGTAGTCCTAAGTAGTCACCAAGCTAAGTAGTCCTAAGTAGTCACCAAGCTAAGTAGTCACCAAGCTAAGTAGTCCTAAGTAGTCACCAAGCTAAGTAGTCCTAAGTAGTCACCAAGCTAAGTAGTCACCAAGCTAAGTAGTCCTAAGTAGTCACCAAGCTAAGTAGTCCTAAGTAGTCACCAAGCTAAGTAGTCCTAAGTAGACACCAAGCTAAGTAGTCCTAAGTAGTCACCAAGCTAAGTAGTCACCAAGCTAAGTAGTCACCAAGCTAAGTAGTCCTAAGTAGTCACCAAGCTAAGTAGTCCTAAGTAGTCACTAAGCTAAGTAGTCACCAAGCTAAGTAGTCACCAAGCTAAGTAGGCCTAAGTAGTCACCAAGCTAAGTAGTCCTGTGTAGTCACCAAGCTAAGTAGTCACCAAGCTAAGTAGTCCTAAGTAGTCACCAAGCTAAGTAGTCCTAAGTAGTCACCAAGCTAAGTAGTCACCAAGCTAAGTAGTCCTAAGTAGTCACCAAGCTAAGTAGTCCTGTGTAGTCACCAAGCTAAGTAGTCACCAAGCTAAGTAGTCCTAAGTAGTCACCAAGCTAAGTAGTCCTAAGTAGTCACCAAGCTAAGTAGTCACCAAGCTAAGTAGTCCTAAGTAGTCACCAAGCTAAGTATTCCTAAGTAGTCACCAAGCTAAGTATTCCTAAGTAGTCACCAAGCTAAGTAGTCACCAAGCTAAGTAGACACCAAGCTAAGTAGTCCTAAGTAGTCACCAAGCTAAGTAGTCCTAAGTAGTCACCAAGCTAAGTAGTCCTAAGTAGTCACCAAGCTAAGTAGTCCTAAGTAGACACCAAGCTAAGTAGTCCTAAGTAGTCACCAAGCTAAGTAGTCACCAAGATAAGTAGTCACCAATCTAAGTAGTCCTAAGTAGTCACCAAGCTAAGTAGTCCTAAGTAGTCACCAAGCTAAGTAGTCACCAAGCTAAGTAGTCACCAAGCTAAGTAGTCCTAAGTAGTCACCAAGCTAAGTAGTCCTGTGTAGTCACCAAGCTAAGTAGTCACCAAGCTAAGTAGTCCTAAGTAGACACCAAGCTAAGTAGTCCTAAGTAGTCACCAAGCTAAGTAGTCACCAAGCTAAGTAGTCCTAAGTAGTCACCAAGCTAAGTAGTCCTAAGTAGTCACCAAACTAAGTAGTCACCAAGCTAAGTAGTCCTAAGTAGTCACCAAGCTAAGTATTCCTAAGTAGTCACCAAGCTAAGTAGTCACCAAGCTAAGTAGACACCAAGCTAAGTAGTCCTAAGTAGTCACCAAGCTAAGTAGTCCTAAGTAGTCACCAAGCTAAGTAGTCCTAAGTAGTCACCAAGCTAAGTTGTCACCAAGCTAAGTAGTCACCAAGCTAAGTAGTCCTAAGTAGTCACCAAGCTAAGTAGTCCTGTGTAGTCACCAAGCTAAGTAGTCACCAAGCTAAGTAGTCCTAAGTAGTCACCAAGCTAAGTAGTCCTAAGTAGTCACCAAGCTAAGTTGTCACCAAGCTAAGTAGTCACCAAGCTAAGTAGTCCTAAGTAGTCACCAAGCTAAGTAGTCCTAAGTAGTCACCAAGCTAAGTAGTCCTAAGTAGACACCAAGCTAAGTAGTCCTAAGTAGTCACCAAGCTAAGTAGTCCTAAGTAGTCACCAAGCTAAGTTGTCACCAAGCTAAGTAGTCACCAAGCTAAGTAGTCCTAAGTAGTCACCAAGCTAAGTAGTCCTAAGTAGTCACCAAGCTAAGTAGTCACCAAGCTAAGTAGTCCTAAGTAGTCACCAAGCTAAGTATTCCTAAGTAGTCACCAAGCTAAGTATTCCTAAGTAGTCACCAAGCTAAGTAGTCACCAAGCTAAGTAGACACCAAGCTAAGTAGTCCTAAGTAGTCACCAAGCTAAGTAGTCCTAAGTAGTCACCAAGCTAAGTAGTCCTAAGTAGTCACCAAGCTAAGTTGTCACCAAGCTAAGTAGTCACCAAGCTAAGTAGTCCTAAGTAGTCACCAAGCTAAGTAGTCCTGTGTAGTCACCAAGCTAAGTAGTCACCAAGCTAAGTAGTCCTAAGTAGTCACCAAGCTAAGTAGTCCTAAGTAGTCACCAAGCTAAGTAGTCACCAAGCTAAGTAGTCCTAAGTAGACACCAAGCTAAGTAGACACCAAGCTAAGTAGACACCAAGCTAAGTAGTCCTAAGTAGTCACCAAGCTAAGTATTCCTAAGTAGTCACCAAGCTAAGTTGTCACCAAGCTAAGTAGTCACCAAGCTAAGTAGTCCTAAGTAGTCACCAAGCTAAGTAGTCCTAAGTAGTCACCAAGCTAAGTATTCCTAAGTAGTCACCAAGCTAAGTAGTCCTAAGTAGACACCAAGCTAAGTAGACACCAAGCTAAGTAGTCACCAAGCTAAGTAGTCCTAAGTAGTCACCAATCTAAGTAGTCACCAAGCTAAGTAGTCCTAAGTAGTCACCAAGATAAGTATTCCTAAGTAGTCATCAAGCTAAGTAGTCCTAAGTAGTCACCAAGCTAAGTAGTCCTAAGTAGTCACCAAGCTAAGTAGTCACCAAGCTAAGTAGTCACCAAGCTAAGTAGTCCTAAGTAGTAACCAAGCTAAGTATTCCTAAGTAGTCACCAAGCTAAGTAGTCCTAAGTAGACACCAAGCTAAGTAGACACCAAGCTAAGTAGTCCTAAGTAGTCACCAAGCTAAGTAGACACCAAGCTAAGTAGTCCTAAGTAGTCACCAAGCTAAGTAGTCCTAAGTAGTCACCAAGCTAAGTAGTCCTGAGTAGTCACCAAGCTAAGTAGTCCTAAGTAGTCACCAAGCTATGTTGTCACCAAGCTAAGTAGTCACCAAGCTAAGTAGTCCTAAGTAGTCACCAAGCTAAGTAGTCCTAAGTAGTCACCAAGCTAAGTAGACACCAAGCTAAGTAGTACTAAGTAGTTACCAAGCTAAGTAGTCCTAAGTAGTCACCAAGCTAAGTAGTCCTAAGTAGTCACCAAGCTAAGTTGTCACCAAGCTAAGTAGTCACCAAGCTAAGTAGTCCTAAGTAGTCACCAAGCTAAGTAGTCCTGTGTAGTCACCAAGCTAAGTAGTCACCAAGCTAAGTAGTCATAAGTAGTCACCAAGCTAAGTAGTCACCAAGCTAAGTAGTCCTAAGTAGTCACCAAGCTAAGTAGTCACCAAGCTAAGTAGTCCTAAGTAGACACCAAGCTAAGTAGACACCAAGCTAAGTAGTCCTAAGTAGTCACCAAGCTAAGTATTCCTAAGTAGTCACTAAGCTAAGTAGTCACCAAGCTAAGTAGTCCTAAGTAGACACCAAGCTAAGTAGACACCAAGATAAGTAGTCCTAAGTAGTCACCAAGCTAAGTAGTCCTGAGTTGTCACCAAGCTAAGTAGTCCTAAGTAGTCACCAAGCTAAGTAGTCCTAAGTAGTCACCAAGCTAAGTAGTCCTAAGTAGACACCAAGCTGAGTAGACACCAAGCTAAGTAGTCCTAAGTAGACACCAAGCTAAGTAGTCCTAAGTAGTCACCAAGCTAAGTAGTCCTAAGTAGTCCTAAGTAGTCACCAATCTAAGTTGTCACCAAGCTAAGTAGTCACCAAGCTAAGTAGTCCTAAGTAGTTACCAAGCTAAGTAGTTCTAAGTAGTCACCAAGCTAAGTAGTCACCAAGCTAAGTAGTCCTAAGTAGTCACCAAGCTAAGTAGTCACCAAGCTAAGTAGTCCTAAGTAGTCACCAAGCTAAGTAGTCCTAAGTAGACACCAAGCTAAGTAGACACCAAGCTAAGTAGACACCAAGCTAAGTAGTCACCAAGCTAAGTAGTCCTAAGTAGTCACCAAGCTAAGTAGTCACCAAGCTAAGTAGTCCTAAGTAGTCACCAAGCTAAGTAGTCACCAAGCTAAGTAGTCCTAAGTAGTCACCAAGCTAAGTAGTCCTAAGTAGTCACCAAGCTAAGTAGTCCTAAGTAGTCACCAAGCTAAGTAGTCCTAAGTAGTCACCAAGCTAAGTAGTCCTAAGTAGTCACCAAGCTAAGTAGTCCTAAGTAGTCACCAAGCTAAGTAGTCACCAAGCTAAGTAGTCCTAAGTAGTAACCAAGCTAAGTATTCCTAAGTAGTTACCAAGCTAAGTAGTCCTAAGTAGACACCAAGCTAAGTAGACACCAAGCTAAGTAGTCCTAAGTAGTCACCAAGCTAAGTATTCCTAAGTAGTCACCAAGCTAAGTTGTCACCAAGCTAAGTAGTCACCAAGCTAAGTAGTCCTAAGTAGTCACCAAGCTAAGTAGTCCTAAGTAGTCACCAAGCTAAGTATTCCTAAGTAGTCACCAAGCTAAGTAGTCCTAAGTAGACACCAAGCTAAGTAGACACCAAGCTAAGTAGTCACCAAGCTAAGTAGTCCTAAGTAGTCACCAAGCTAAGTAGTCACCAAGCTAAGTAGTCCTAAGTAGTCACCAAGATAAGTATTCCTAAGTAGTCATCAAGCTAAGTAGTCCTAAGTAGTCACCAAGCTAAGTAGTCCTAAGTAGTCACCAAACTAAGTAGTCACCAAGCTAAGTAGTCCTAAGTAGTCACCAAGCTAAGTATTCCTAAGTAGTCACCAAGCTAAGTAGTCACCAAGCTAAGTAGACACCAAGCTAAGTAGTCCTAAGTAGTCACCAAGCTAAGTAGTCCTAAGTAGTCACCAAGCTAAGTAGTCCTAAGTAGTCACCAAGCTAAGTTGTCACCAAGCTAAGTAGTCACCAAGCTAAGTAGTCCTAAGTAGTCACCAAGCTAAGTAGTCCTGTGTAGTCACCAAGCTAAGTAGTCACCAAGCTAAGTAGTCCTAAGTAGTCACCAAGCTAAGTAGTCCTAAGTAGTCACCAAGCTAAGTTGTCACCAAGCTAAGTAGTCACCAAGCTAAGTAGTCCTAAGTAGTCACCAAGCTAAGTAGTCCTAAGTAGTCACCAAGCTAAGTAGTCCTAAGTAGACACCAAGCTAAGTAGTCCTAAGTAGTCACCAAGCTAAGTAGTCCTAAGTAGTCACCAAGCTAAGTTGTCACCAAGCTAAGTAGTCACCAAGCTAAGTAGTCCTAAGTAGTCACCAAGCTAAGTAGTCCTAAGTAGTCACCAAGCTAAGTAGTCACCAAGCTAAGTAGTCCTAAGTAGTCACCAAGCTAAGTATTCCTAAGTAGTCACCAAGCTAAGTATTCCTAAGTAGTCACCAAGCTAAGTAGTCACCAAGCTAAGTAGACACCAAGCTAAGTAGTCCTAAGTAGTCACCAAGCTAAGTAGTCCTAAGTAGTCACCAAGCTAAGTAGTCCTAAGTAGTCACCAAGCTAAGTTGTCACCAAGCTAAGTAGTCACCAAGCTAAGTAGTCCTAAGTAGTCACCAAGCTAAGTAGTCCTGTGTAGTCACCAAGCTAAGTAGTCACCAAGCTAAGTAGTCCTAAGTAGTCACCAAGCTAAGTAGTCCTAAGTAGTCACCAAGCTAAGTAGTCACCAAGCTAAGTAGTCCTAAGTAGACACCAAGCTAAGTAGACACCAAGCTAAGTAGTCCTAAGTAGTCACCAAGCTAAGTATTCCTAAGTAGTCACCAAGCTAAGTTGTCACCAAGCTAAGTAGTCACCAAGCTAAGTAGTCCTAAGTAGTCACCAAGCTAAGTAGTCCTAAGTAGTCACCAAGCTAAGTATTCCTAAGTAGTCACCAAGCTAAGTAGTCCTAAGTAGACACCAAGCTAAGTAGACACCAAGCTAAGTAGTCACCAAGCTAAGTAGTCCTAAGTAGTCACCAATCTAAGTAGTCACCAAGCTAAGTAGTCCTAAGTAGTCACCAAGATAAGTATTCCTAAGTAGTCATCAAGCTAAGTAGTCCTAAGTAGTCACCAAGCTAAGTAGTCCTAAGTAGTCACCAAGCTAAGTAGTCACCAAGCTAAGTAGTCACCAAGCTAAGTAGTCCTAAGTAGTAACCAAGCTAAGTATTCCTAAGTAGTCACCAAGCTAAGTAGTCCTAAGTAGACACCAAGCTAAGTAGACACCAAGCTAAGTAGTCCTAAGTAGTCACCAAGCTAAGTAGACACCAAGCTAAGTAGTCCTAAGTAGTCACCAAGCTAAGTAGTCCTAAGTAGTCACCAAGCTAAGTAGTCCTGAGTAGTCACCAAGCTAAGTAGTCCTAAGTAGTCACCAAGCTATGTTGTCACCAAGCTAAGTAGTCACCAAGCTAAGTAGTCCTAAGTAGTCACCAAGCTAAGTAGTCCTAAGTAGTCACCAAGCTAAGTAGACACCAAGCTAAGTAGTACTAAGTAGTTACCAAGCTAAGTAGTCCTAAGTAGTCACCAAGCTAAGTAGTCCTAAGTAGTCACCAAGCTAAGTTGTCACCAAGCTAAGTAGTCACCAAGCTAAGTAGTCCTAAGTAGTCACCAAGCTAAGTAGTCCTGTGTAGTCACCAAGCTAAGTAGTCACCAAGCTAAGTAGTCCTAAGTAGTCACCAAGCTAAGTAGTCACCAAGCTAAGTAGTCCTAAGTAGTCACCAAGCTAAGTAGTCACCAAGCTAAGTAGTCCTAAGTAGACACCAAGCTAAGTAGACACCAAGCTAAGTAGTCCTAAGTAGTCACCAAGCTAAGTATTCCTAAGTAGTCACTAAGCTAAGTAGTCACCAAGCTAAGTAGTCCTAAGTAGACACCAAGCTAAGTAGACACCAAGATAAGTAGTCCTAAGTAGTCACCAAGCTAAGTAGTCCTGAGTTGTCACCAAGCTAAGTAGTCCTAAGTAGTCACCAAGCTAAGTAGTCCTAAGTAGTCACCAAGCTAAGTAGTCCTAAGTAGACACCAAGCTGAGTAGACACCAAGCTAAGTAGTCCTAAGTAGACACCAAGCTAAGTAGTCCTAAGTAGTCACCAAGCTAAGTAGTCCTAAGTAGTCACCAAGCTAAGTAGTCCTAAGTAGTCACCAATCTAAGTTGTCACCAAGCTAAGTAGTCACCAAGCTAAGTAGTCCTAAGTAGTTACCAAGCTAAGTAGTTCTAAGTAGTCACCAAGCTAAGTAGTCACCAAGCTAAGTAGTCCTAAGTAGTCACCAAGCTAAGTAGTCACCAAGCTAAGTAGTCCTAAGTAGTCACCAAGCTAAGTAGTCCTAAGTAGACACCAAGCTAAGTAGACACCAAGCTAAGTAGACACCAAGCTAAGTAGTCACCAAGCTAAGTAGTCCTAAGTAGTCACCAAGCTAAGTAGTCACCAAGCTAAGTAGTCCTAAGTAGTCACCAAGCTAAGTAGTCACCAAGCTAAGTAGTCCTAAGTAGTCACCAAGCTAAGTAGTCCTAAGTAGTCACCAAGCTAAGTAGTCCTAAGTAGTCACCAAGCTAAGTAGTCCTAAGTAGTCACCAAGCTAAGTAGTCCTAAGTAGTCACCAAGCTAAGTAGTCCTAAGTAGTCACCAAGCTAAGTAGTCACCAAGCTAAGTAGTCCTAAGTAGTAACCAAGCTAAGTATTCCTAAGTAGTTACCAAGCTAAGTAGTCCTAAGTAGACACCAAGCTAAGTAGACACCAAGCTAAGTAGTCCTAAGTAGTCACCAAGCTAAGTATTCCTAAGTAGTCACCAAGCTAAGTTGTCACCAAGCTAAGTAGTCACCAAGCTAAGTAGTCCTAAGTAGTCACCAAGCTAAGTAGTCCTAAGTAGTCACCAAGCTAAGTATTCCTAAGTAGTCACCAAGCTAAGTAGTCCTAAGTAGACACCAAGCTAAGTAGACACCAAGCTAAGTAGTCACCAAGCTAAGTAGTCCTAAGTAGTCACCAAGCTAAGTAGTCACCAAGCTAAGTAGTCCTAAGTAGTCACCAAGATAAGTATTCCTAAGTAGTCATCAAGCTAAGTAGTCCTAAGTAGTCACCAAGCTAAGTAGTCCTAAGTAGTCACCAAGCTAAGTAGTCACCAAGCTAAGTAGTCCTAAGTAGTAACCAAGCTAAGTATTCCTAAGTAGTCACCAAGCTAAGTAGTCCTAAGTAGACACCAAGCTAAGTAGACACCAAGCTAAGTAGTCCTAAGTAGTCACCAAGCTAAGTAGACACCAAGCTAAGTAGTCCTAAGTAGTCACCAAGCTAAGTAGTCCTGAGTAGTCACCAAGCTAAGTAGTCCTAAGTAGTCACCAAGCTATGTTGTCACCAAGCTAAGTAGTCACCAAGCTAAGTAGTCCTAAGTAGTCACCAAGCTAAGTAGTCCTAAGTAGTCACCAAGCTAAGTAGACACCAAGCTAAGTAGTACTAAGTAGTCACCAAGCTAAGTAGTCCTAAGTAGTCACCAAGCTAAGTAGTCCTAAGTAGTCACCAAGCTAAGTTGTCACCAAGCTAAGTAGTCACCAAGCTAAGTAGTCCTAAGTAGTCACCAAGCTAAGTAGTCCTGTGTAGTCACCAAGCTAAGTAGTCACCAAGCTAAGTAGTCCTAAGTAGTCACCAAGCTAAGTAGTCACCAAGCTAAGTAGTCCTAAGTAGTCACCAAGCTAAGTAGTCACCAAGCTAAGTAGTCCTAAGTAGACACCAAGCTAAGTAGACACCAAGCTAAGTAGTCCTAAGTAGTCACCAAGCTAAGTATTCCTAAGTAGTCACTAAGCTAAGTAGTCACCAAGCTAAGTAGTCCTAAGTAGACACCAAGCTAAGTAGACACCAAGATAAGTAGTCCTAAGTAGTCACCAAGCTAAGTAGTCCTAAGTTGTCACCAAGCTAAGTAGTCCTAAGTAGTCACCAAGCTAAGTAGTCCTAAGTAGTCACCAAGCTAAGTAGTCCTAAGTAGACACCAAGCTGAGTAGACACCAAGCTAAGTAGTCCTAAGTAGACACCAAGCTAAGTAGTCCTAAGTAGTCACCAAGCTAAGTAGTCCTAAGTAGTCACCAAGCTAAGTAGTCCTAAGTAGTCACCAATCTAAGTTGTCACCAAGCTAAGTAGTCACCAAGCTAAGTAGTCCTAAGTAGTTACCAAGCTAAGTAGTTCTAAGTAGTCACCAAGCTAAGTAGTCACCAAGCTAAGTAGTCCTAAGTAGTCACCAAGCTAAGTAGTCCTAAGTAGTCACCAAGCTAAGTAGTCACCAAGCTAAGTAGTCCTAAGTAGACACCAAGCTAAGTAGACACCAAGCTAAGTAGACACCAAGCTAAGTAGTCACCAAGCTAAGTAGTCCTAAGTAGTCACCAAGCTAAGTAGTCACCAAGCTAAGTAGTCCTAAGTAGTCACCAAGCTAAGTAGTCACCAAGCTAAGTAGTCCTAAGTAGTCACCAAGCTAAGTAGTCCTAAGTAGTCACCAAGCTAAGTAGTCCTAAGTAGTCACCAAGCTAAGTAGTCCTAAGTAGTCACCAAGCTAAGTAGTCCTAAGTAGTCACCAAGCTAAGTAGTCCTAAGTAGTCACCAAGCTAAGTAGTCACCAAGCTAAGTAGTCCTAAGTAGTAACCAAGCTAAGTATTCCTAAGTAGTTACCAAGCTAAGTAGTCCTAAGTAGTCACCAAGCTAAGTAGTCACCAAGCTAAGTAGTCCTAAATAGTAACCAAGCTAAGTATTCCTATGTAGTCACCAAGCTAAGTAGTCCTAAGTAGTCACCAAGCTAAGTAGTCCTAAGTAGTCACCAAGCTAAGTATTCCTAAGTAGTCACCAAGCTAAGTAGTCCTAAGTAGACACCAAGCTAAGTAGTCACCAAGCTAAGTAGTCCTAAGTAGTCACCAAGCTAAGTAGTCCTAAGTAGTCACCAAGCTAAGTATTCCTAAGTAGTCATCAAGCTAAGTAGTCCTAAGTAGTCACCAAGCTAAGTAGTCCTAAGTAGTCACCAAGCTAAGTAGTCCTAAGTAGTAACCAAGCTAAGTATTCCTAAGTAGTCACCAAGCTAAGTAGTCCTAAGTAGACACCAAGCTAAGTAGACACCAAGCTAAGTAGTCCTAAGTAGTCACCAAGCTAAGTATTCCTAAGTAGTCACCAAGCTAAGTATTCCTAAGTAGTCACCAAGCTAAGTAGTCACCAAGCTAAGTAGACACCAAGCTAAGTAGTCCTAAGTAGTCACCAAGCTAAGTAGTCCTAAGTAGTCACCAAGCTAAGTAGTCCTAAGTAGACACCAAGCTAAGTAGACACCAAGCTAAGTAGTCACCAAGCTAAGTAGTCCTAAGTAGTCACCAAGCTAAGTAGTCACCAAGCTAAGTAGTCCTAAGTAGTCACCAAGCTAAGTAGTCACCAAGCTAAGTAGTCCTAAGTAGTCACCAAGCTAAGTAGTCCTAAGTAGTCACCAAGCTAAGTAGTCACCAAGCTAAGTAGTCCTAAGTAGTAACCAAGCTAAGTATTCCTAAGTAGTTACCAAGCTAAGTAGTCCTAAGTAGTCACCAAGCTAAGTAGTCACCAAGCTAAGTAGTCCTAAATAGTAACCAAGCTAAGTATTCCTATGTAGTCACCAAGCTAAGTAGTCCTAAGTAGTCACCAAGCTAAGTAGTCCTAAGTAGTCACCAAGCTAAGTATTCCTAAGTAGTCACCAAGCTAAGTAGTCCTAAGTAGACACCAAGCTAAGTAGACACCAAGCTAAGTAGTCACCAAGCTAAGTAGTCCTAAGTAGTCACCAAGCTAAGTAGTCCTATGTAGTCACCAAGCTAAGTATTCCTAAGTAGTCATCAAGCTAAGTAGACCTAAGTAGTCACCAAGCTAAGTAGTCCTAAGTAGTCACCAAGCTAAGTAGTCACCAAGCTAAGTAGTCACCAAGCTAAGTAGTCCTAAGTAGTAACCAAGCTAAGTATTCCTAAGTAGTCACCAAGCTAAGTAGTCCTAAGTAGACACCAAGCTAAGTAGACACCAAGCTAAGTAGTCCTAAGTAGTCACCAAGCTAAGTATTCCTAAGTAGTCACCAAGCTAAGTATTCCTAAGTAGTCACCAAGCTAAGTAGTCACCAAGCTAAGTAGACACCAAGCTAAGTAGTCCTAAGTAGTCACCAAGCTAAGTAGTCCTAAGTAGTCATCAAGCTAAGTAGTCCTAAGTAGACACCAAGCTAAGTAGACACCAAGCTAAGTAGTCACCAAGCTAAGTAGTCCTAAGTAGTCACCAAGCTAAGTAGTCACCACGCTAAGTAGTCCTAAGTAGTCACCAAGCTAAGTATTCCTAAGTAGTCATCAAGCTAAGTAGTCCTAAGTAGTCACCAAGCTAAGTAGTCCTAAGTAGTCACCAAGATAAGTAGTCCTAAGTAGTCACCAAGCTAAGTAGTCCTAAGTAGTCACCAAGCTAAGTAGTCACCAAGCTAAGTAGACACCAAGCTAAGTAGTCCTAAGTAGTCACCAAACTAAGTAGTCCTAAGTAGTCACCAAGCTAAGTAGTCCTAAGTAGTCACCAAGCTAAGTAATCCTAAGTAGTCACCAAGCTAAGTAGTCCTAAGTAGACACCAAGCTAAGTAGACACCAAGCTAAGTAGTCACCAAGCTAAGTAGTCCTAAGTAGTCACCAAGCTAAGTAGTCACCAAGCTAAGTAGTCACCAAGCTAAGTAGTCCTAAGTAGTCACCAAGCTAAGTAGTCCTAAGTAGTCACCAAGCTAAGTAGTCACCAAGCTAAGTAGTCCTAAGTAGTCACCAAGCTAAGTAGTCACCAAGCTAAGTAGTCCTAAGTAGTCACCAAGCTAAGTAGTCACCAAGCTAAGTAGTCCTAAGTAGACACCAAGCTAAGTAGACACCAAGCTAAGTAGTCCTAAGTAGTCACCAAGCTAAGTAGTCCTAAGTAGTCACCAAGCTAAGTAGTCACCAAGCTAAGTAGTCCTAAGTAGTCACCAAGCTAAGTAGTCACCAAGCTAAGTAGTCCTAAGTAGACACCAAGCTAAGTAGACACCAAGCTAAGTAGTCCTAAGTAGTCACCAAGCTAAGTAGTCCTAAGTAGTCACCAAGCTAAGTAGTCACCAAGCTAAGTAGTCCTAAGTAGTCACCAAGCTAAGTAGTCACCAAGCTAAGTAGTCCTAAGTAGACACCAAGCTAAGTAGACACCAAGCTAAGTAGTCCTAAGTAGTCACCGAGCTAAGTAGTCCTAAGTAGTCACCAAGCTAAGTAGTCACCAAGCTAAGTAGTCACCAAGCTAAGTAGTCCTAAGTGGTCACCAAGCTAAGTAGTCACCAAGTTAAGTAGTCCTAAGTAGTCACCAAGCTAAGCAGTCCTAAGTAGTCACCAAGCTAAGTAGTCACCAAGCTAAGTAGTCCTAAGTAGTCACCAAGCTAAGTAGTCACCAAGCTAAGTAGTCCTAAGTAGTCACCAAGCTAAGTAGTCACCAAGTTAAGTAGTCCTAAATAGTCACCATGCTAAGTAGTCCTAAGTAGTCACCAAGCTAAGGTGTCCTAAGTAGTCACCAAGCTAAGTAGTCCTAAGTAGTCACCAAGCTAAGTAGTCACCAAGCTAAGCAGTCCTAAATAGTCACCAAGCTAAGTAGTCCTAAGTAGTCACCAAGCTAAGTAGTCACCAAGCTAAGTAGTCATAAGTAGTCACCAAGCTAAGTAGTCCTAAGTAGTCACCAAGCTAAGTAGTCTTAAGTAGTCACCAAGCTAAGTAGTCACCAAGCTAAGTAGTCCTAAGTAGTCACCAAGCTAAGTAGTCCTAAGTAGTCACCATGCTAAGTAGTCCTAAGTAGTCACCAAGCTAAGTAGTCACCAAGCTAAGTAGTCCTAAGTAGTCACCAAGCTAAGTAGTCCTAACTAGTCACCAAGCTAAGTAGTCACCAATCTAAGTAGTCACCAAGCTAAGTAGTCCTAAGTAGTCACCATGCTAAGTAGTCCTAAGTAGTCACCATGCTAAGTAGTCATAAGTAGTCACCAAGCTAAGTAGTCACCAAGCTAAGTAGTCACCAAGCTAAGTAGTCCTAAGTAGTCACCAAGCTAAGTAGTCACCAAGCTAAGTAGTCCTAAGTAGTCACCAAGCTAAGTAGTCCTAAGTAGTCACCAAGCTAAGTAGTCCTAAGTAGTCACCATGCTAAGTAGTCACCATGCTAAGTAGTCACCAAGCTAAGTAGTCCTAAGTAGTCACCAAGCTAAGTAGTCCTAAGTAGTCACCAAGCTAAGTAGTACTAAGTAGTCACCATGCTAAGTAGTCACCAAGCTAAGTAGTCACCAAGCTAAGTAGTCCTAAGTAGTCACCATGCTAAGTAGTCACCAAGCTAAGTAGTACTAAGTAGTCACCATGCTAAGTAGTCACCAATCTAAGTAGTCACCAAGCTAAGTAGTACTAAGTAGTCACCATGCTAAGTAGTCACCAAGCTAAGTAGTCCTAAGTAGTCACCGAGCTAAGTAGTCCTAAGTAGTCACCAAGCTAAGTAGTCACCAAGCTAAGTAGTCCTAAGTAGTCACCAAGCTAAGTAGTCACCAA
This sequence comes from Osedax fenrisi, assembly GCA_964019155.1. Lineage (NCBI taxonomy): Eukaryota > Metazoa > Annelida > Polychaeta > Sabellida > Siboglinidae > Osedax > Osedax fenrisi. The sequence continues at coordinate 30,185,057 of OZ025241.1, read as the reverse complement.
GCTAAGTAGTCACCAAGCTAAGTAGTCCTAAGTAGTCACCAAGCTAAGTAGTCACCAAGCTAAGTAGTCCTAAGTAGACACCAAGCTAAGTAGACACCAAGCTGAGTAGTCCTAAGTAGTCACCAAGCTAAGTAGTCCTAAGTAGTCACCAAGCTAAGTAGTCCTAAGTAGTCACCAAGCTAAGTAGTCCTAAGTAGTCACCAAGCTAAGTAGTCACCAAGCTAAGTAGTCCTAATTAGTCACCAAGCTAAGTAGTCACCAAGCTAAGTAGTCCTAAGTAGTCACCAAGCTAAGTAGTCCTAAGTAGACACCAAGCTAAGTAGACACCAAGCTAAGTAGACACCAGGCTAAGTAGTCACCAAGCTAAGTAGTCCTAAGTAGTCACCAAGCTAAGTAGTCATCAAGCTAAGTAGTCACCAAGCTAAGTAGTCACAAAGCTAAGTAGTCCTAAGTAGTCACCAAGCTAAGTAGTCCTAAGTAGTAACCAAGCTAAGTAGTCACCAAGCTAAGTAGTCCTAAGTAGTCACCAAGCTAAGTAGTCACCAAGTTAAGTAGTCCTAAGTAGACACCAAGCTAAGTAGACACCAAGCTAAGTAGACACCAGGCTAAGTAGTCACCAAGCTAAGTAGTCCTAAGTAGTCACCAAGCTAAGTAGTCATCAAGCTAAGTAGTCACCAAGCTAAGTAGTCACCAAGCTAAGTAGTCCTAAGTAGTCACCAAGCTAAGTAGTCCTAAGTAGTCACCAAGCTAAGTAGTCACCAAGCTAAGTAGTCCTAAGTAGTCACCAAGCTAAGTAGTCACCAAGTTAAGTAGTCCTAAGTAGTCACTAAGCTAAGTAATCCTAAGTAGTCACCAAGCTAAGTAGTCCTAAGTAGTCACCAAGCTAAGTAGTCACCAAGCTAAGTAGTCACCAAGCTAAGTAGTCCTAAGTAGTCACCATGCTAAGTAGTCCTAAGTAGTCACCATGCTAAGTAGTCCTAAGTAGTCACCAAGCTAAGTAGTCCTAAGTAGTCACCAAGCTAAGTAGTCCTAAGTAGTCACCATGCTAAGTAGTCCTAAGTAGTCACCATGCTAAGTAGTCCTAAGTAGTCACCAAGCTAAGTAGTCCTAAGTAGTCACCAAGCTAAGTAGTCCTAAGTAGTCACCAAGCTAAATAGTCACCAAGCTAAGTAGTCACCAAGCTAAGTAGTCACCAAGCTAAGTAGTCATCAATCTAAGTAGTCTTAAGTAGTCACCAAGCTAAGTAGTCACCAAGCTAAGTAGTCACCAAGCTAAGTAGTCTTAAGTAGTCACCAAGCTAAGTAGTCCTAACTAGTCACCAAGCTAATTAGTCCTAACTAGTCACCAAGCTAAGTAGTCACCAAGCTAAGTAGTCACCAAGCTAAGTAGTCACCAAGCTAAGTAGTCACCATGCTAAGGTGTCCTAAGTAGTCACCAAGCTAAGTAGTCCTAAGTAGTCACCAAGCTAAGTAGTCACCAAGCTAAGCAGTCCTAAATAGTCACCAAGCTAAGTAGTCCTAAGTAGTCACCAAGCTAAGTAGTCACCAAGCTAAGTAGTCATAAGTAGTCACCAAGCTAAGTAGTCCTAAGTAGTCACCAAGCTAAGTAGTCTTAAGTAGTCACCAAGCTAAGTAGTCACCAAGCTAAGTAGTCACCAAGCTAAGTAGTCCTAAGTAGTCACCAAGCTAAGTAGTCCTAAGTAGTCACCATGCTAAGTAGTCCTAAGTATTCACCAAGCTAAGTAGTCACCAATCTAAGTAGTCCTAAGTAGTCACCAAGCTAAGTAGTCCTAACTAGTCACCAAGCTAAGTAGTCACCAAGCTAAGTAGTCCTAAGTAGTCACCATGCTAAGTAGTCCTAAGTAGTCACCATGCTAAGTAGTCCTAAGTAGTCACCAAGCTAAGTAGTCACCAAGCTAAGTAGTCACCAAGCTAAGTAGTCACCAAGCTAAGTAGTCCTAAGTAGTCACCAAGCTAAGTAGTCCTAAGTAGTCACCATGCTAAGTAGTCACCAAGCTAAGTAGTCACCAAGCTAAGTAGTCCTAAGTAGTCACCAAGCTAAGTAGTCCTAAGTAGTCACCATGCTAAGTAGTCCTAAGTAGTCACCATGCTAAGTAGTCACCAAGCTAAGTAGTCACCAAGCTAAGTAGTCCTAAGTAGTCACCATGCTAAGTAGTCCTAAGTAGTCACCATGCTAAGTAGTCCTAAGTAGTCACCAAGCTAAGTAGTCCTAAGTAGTCACCAAGCTAAGTAGTTACCAAGCTAAGTAGTCACCAAGCTAAGTAGTCCTAAGTAGTCACCATGCTAAGTAGTCCTAAGTAGTCACCATGCTAAGTAGTCCTAAGTAGTCACCAAGCTAAGTAGTCACCAAGCTAAGTAGTCACCAAGCTAAGTAGTCCTAAGTAGTCACCAAGCTAAGTAGTCCTAAGTAGTCACCAAGCTAAGTAGTCATCAAGCTAAGTAGTCACCAAGCTAAGTAGTCCTAAGTAGTCACCAAACTAAGTAGTCCTAAGTAGTCACCAAGCTAAGTAGTCACCAAGCTAAGTAGTCCTAAGTAGTCACCAAGCTAAGTAGTCCTAACTAGTCACCAAGCTAAGTAGTCACCAAGCTAAGTAGTCACCAAGCTAAGTAGTCCTAAGTAGACACCAAGCTAAGTAGACACCAAGCTAAGTAGTCCTAAGTAGTCACCATGCTAAGTAGTCACCAAGCTAAGTAGTCACCAAGCTAAGTAGTCCTAAGTAGTAACCAAGCTAAGTAGTCACCAAGCTAAGTAGTCCTAAGTAGACACCAAGCTAAGTAGACACCAAGCTAAGTAGTCCTAAGTAGTCACCATGCTAAGTAGTCACCAAGCTAAGTAGTCACCAAGCTAAGTAGTCCTAAGTAGACACCAAGCTAAGTAGACACCAAGCTAAGTAGTCCTAAGTAGTCACCAAGCTAAGTAGTCCTAAGTAGTCACCAAGCTAAGTAGTCCTAAGTAGTCACCAAGCTAAGTTGTCACCAAGCTAAGTAGTCACCAAGCTAAGTAGTCCTAAGTAGTCACCAAGCTAAGTAGTCACCAAGCTAAGTAGTCCTAAGTAGACACCAAGCTAAGTAAACACCAAGCTAAGTAGACACCAGGCTAAGTAGTCACCAAGCTAAGTAGTCCTAAGTAGTCACCAAGCTAAGTAGTCACCAAGCTAAGTAGTCCTAAGTAGTCACCAAGCTAAGTAGTCACCAAGCTAAGTAGTCCTAAGTAGTCACCAAGCTAAGCAGTCCTAAGTAGTCACCAAGCTAAGTAGTCCTAAGTAGTCACCAAGCTAACTAGTCACCAAGCTAAGTAGTCACCAAGCTAAGCAGTCCTAAGTAGTCACCAAGCTAAGTAGTCCTAAGTAGTCACCAAGCTAAGTAGTCACCAAGCTAAGTAGTCCTAAGTAGTCACCAAGCTAAGTAGTCACCAAGTTAAGTAGTCCTAAGTAGTCACTAAGCTAAGTAGTCCTAAGTAGTCACCAAGCTAAGTAGTCACCAAGCTAAGTAGTCCTAAGTAGTCACCATGCTAAGTAGTCCTAAGTAGTCACCATGCTAAGTAGTTCTAAGTAGTCACCAAGCTAAGTAGTCACCAAGCTAAGTAGTCCTAAGTAGTCACCAAGCTAAGTAGTCACCAAGCTAAGTAGTCACCAAGCTAAGTAGTCCTAAGTAGTCACCAAGCTAAGCAGTCCTAAGTAGTCACCAAGCTAAGTAGTCACCAAGCTAAGCAGTCACCAAGCTAAGTAGTCACCATGCTAATCAGTCCTAAATAGTCACCATGCTAAGTAGTCCTAAGTAGTCACCAAGCTAAGGTGTCCTAAGTAGTCACCAAGCTAAGCAGTCCTAAGTAGTCACCAAGCTAAGTAGTCACCAAGCTAAGCAGTCCTAAATAGTCACCAAGCTAAGTAGTCCTAAGTAGTCACCAAGCTAAGTAGTCACCAAGCTAGGTAGTCACCAAGCTAAGTAGTCCTAAGTAGTCACCAAGCTAAGTAGTCCTAAGTAGTCACCAAGCTAAGTAGTCACCAAGCTAAGTAGTCCTAAGTAGTCACCAAGCTAAGTAGTCCTAACTAGTCACCAAGCTAAGTAGTCACCAAGCTAAGTAGTCCTAAGTAGTCACCATGCTAAGTAGTCCTAAGTAGTCACCATGCTAAGTAGTCCTAAGTAGTCACCAAGCTAAGTAGTCACCAAGCTAAGTAGTCCTAAGTAGTCACCATGCTAAGTAGTCCTAAGTAGTCCTAAGTAGTCACCAAGCTAAGTAGTCCTAAGTAGTCACCAAGCTAAGTAGTCCTAAGTAGTCACCATGCTAAGTAGTCCTAAGTAGTCACCATGCTAAGTAGTCACCAAGCTAAGTAGTCACCAAGCTAAGAGTCCTAAGTAGTCACCATGCTAAGTAGTCCTAAGTAGTCACCATGCTAAGTAGTCCTAAGTAGTCACCAAGCTAAGTAGTCACCAAGCTAAGTAGTCACCAAGCTAAGTAGTCCTAAGTAGTCACCAAGCTAAGTAGTCCTAAGTAGTCACCATGCTAAGTAGTCCTAAGTAGTCACCAAGCTAAGTAGTCACCAAGCTAAGTAGTCCTAAGTAGTCACCAAGCTAAGTAGTCCTAAGTAGTCACCATGCTAAGTAGTCCTAAGTAGTCACCAAGCTAAGTAGTCACCAAGCTAAGTAGTCCTAAGTAGTCACCAAGCTAAGTAGTCCTAACTAGTCACCAAGCTAAGTAGTCACCAAGCTAAGTAGTCACCAAGCTAAGTAGTCCTAAGTAGTCACCATGCTAAGTAGTCCTAAGTAGTCACCATGCTAAGTAGTCCTAAGTAGTCACCAAGCTAAGTAGTCACCAAGCTAAGTAGTCACCAAGCTAAGTAGTCCTAAGTAGTCACCAAGCTAAGTAGTCCTAAGTAGTCACCATGCTAAGTAGTCACCAAGCTAAGTAGTCACCAAGCTAAGTAGTCCTAAGTAGTCACCAAGCTAAGTAGTCCTAAGTAGTCACCAAGCTAAGTAGTCCTAAGTAGTCACCATGCTAAGTAGTCCTAAGTAGTCACCATGCTAAGTAGTCACCAAGCTAAGTAGTCACCAAGCTAAGTAGTCCTAAGTAGTCCTAAGTAGTCAACATGCTAAGTAGTCCTAAGTAGTCACCAAGCTAAGTAGTCCTAAGTAGTCACCAAGCTAAGTAGTCACCAAGCTAAGTAGTCCTAAGTAGTCACCATGCTAAGTAGTCCTAAGTAGTCACCATGCTAAGTAGCCCTAAGTAGTCACCAAGCTAAGTAGTCACCAAGCTAAGTAGTCCTAAGTAGTCACCAAGCTAAGTAGTCCTAAGTAGTCACCAAGCTAAGTAGTCACCAAGCTAAGTAGTCCTAAGTAGTCACCAAGCTAAGTAGTCCTAAGTAGTCACCAAGCTAAGTAGTCACCAAGCTAAGTAGTCCTAAGTAGTCACCAAGCTAAGTAGTCCTAAGTAGTCACCAAGCTAAGTAGTCACCAAGCTAAGTAGTCACCAAGCTAAGTAGTCCTAAGTAGTCACCAAGCTAAGAAGTCCTAAGTAGTCACCATGCTAAGTAGTCACCAAGATAAGTAGTCACCAAGCTAAGTAGTCCTAAGTAGTCACCAAGCTAAGTAGTCCTAAGTAGTCACCAAGCTAAGTAGTCCTAAGTAGTCACCATGCTAAGTAGTCCTAAGTAGTCACCATGCTAAGTAGTCACCAAACTAAGTAGTCACCAAGCTAAGTAGTCCTAAGTAGTCACCATGCTAAGTAGTCCTAAGTAGTCACCATGCTAAGTAGTCCTAAGTAGTCACCAAGCTAAGTAGTCCTAAGTAGTCACCAAGCTAAGTAGTCACCAAGCTAAGTAGTCACCAAGCTAAGTAGTCCTAAGTAGTCACCATGCTAAGTAGTCCTAAGTAGTCACCATGCTAAGTAGTCCTAAGTAGTCACCAAGCTAAGTAGTCACCAAGCTAAGTAGTCACCAAGCTAAGTAGTCACCAAGCTAAGTAGTCACCAAGCTAAGTAGTCCTAAGTAGTCACCAAGCTAAGTAGTCCTAAGTAGTCACCAAGCTAAGTAGTCACCAAGCTAAGTAGTCCTAAGTAGTCACCAAGCTAAGTAGTCCTAACTAGTCACCAAGCTAAGTAGTCACCAAGCTAAGTAGTCACCAAGCTAAGTAGTCACCATGCTAAGCAGTCCTAAATAGTCACCATTCTAAGTAGTCCTAAGTAGTCACCAAGCTAAGGTGTCCTAAGTAGTCACCAAGCTAAGTAGTCACCAAGCTAAGCAGTCCTAAGTAGTCACCAAGCTAAGTAGTCACCAAGCTAAGTAGTCCTAAGTAGTCACCATGCTAAGTAGTCCTAAGTAGTCACCAAGCTAAGTAGTCCTAAGTAGTCACCAAGCTAAGTAGTCCTAAGTAGTCACCAAGCTAAGCAGTCCTAAGTATTCACCAAGCTAAGTAGTCCTAAGTAGTCACCAAGCTAAGTAGTCCTAAGTAGTCACCAAGCTAAGTAGTCCTAAGTAGTCACCAAGCTAAGTAGTCCTAAGTAGTCACCAAGCTAAGCAGTCCTAAGTAGTCACCAAGCTAAGTAGTCACCATGCTAAGTAGTCCTAAGTAGTCACCAAGCTAAGTAGTCACCAAGCTAAGTAGTCCTAAGTAGTCACCAAGCTAAGCAGTCCTAAGTAGTCACCAAGCTAAGTAGTCACCATGCTAAGTAGTCCTAAGTAGACACCAAGCTAAGTAGTCCTAAGTAGTCACCAAGCTAAGCAGTCCTAAGTAGTCACCAAGCTAAGTAGTCTTAAGTAGTCACCAAGCTAAGTAGTCCTAAGTAGACACCAAGCTAAGTAGACACCAAGCTAAGTAGACACCAAGATAAGTAGACACCAGGCTAAGTAGTCACCAAGCTAAGTAGTCCTAAGTAGTCACCAAGCTAAGTAGTCACCAAGCTAAGTAGTCCTAAGTAGTCACCAAGCTAAGTAGTCACCAAGCTAAGTAGTCCTAAGTAGACACCAAGCTAAGTAGACACCAAGCTAAGTAGACACCAGGCTAAGTAGTCACCAAGCTAAGTAGTCCTAAGTAGTCACCAAGCTAAGTAGTCACCAAGCTAAGTAGTCCTAAGTAGACACCAAGCTAAGTAGACACCAAGCTAAGTAGTCCTAAGTAGTCACCATGCTAAGTAGTCACCAAGCTAAGTAGTCACCAAGCTAAGTAGTCCTAAGTAGTAACCAAGCTAAGTAGTCACCAAGCTAAGTAGTCCTAAGTAGACACCAAGCTAAGTAGACACCAAGCTAAGTAGTCCTAAGTAGTCACCATGCTAAGTAGTCACCAAGCTAAGTAGTCACCAAGCTAAGTAGTCCTAAGTAGACACCAAGCTAAGTAGACACCAAGCTAAGTAGTCCTAAGTAGTCACCAAGCTAAGTAGTCCTAAGTAGTCACCAAGCTAAGTAGTCCTAAGTAGTCACCAAGCTAAGTTGTCACCAAGCTAAGTAGTCACCAAGCTAAGTAGTCCTAAGTAGTCACCAAGCTAAGTAGTCACCAAGCTAAGTAGTCCTAAGTAGACACCAAGCTAAGTAAACACCAAGCTAAGTAGACACCAGGCTAAGTAGTCACCAAGCTAAGTAGTCCTAAGTAGTCACCAAGCTAAGTAGTCACCAAGCTAAGTAGTCCTAAGTAGTCACCAAGCTAAGTAGTCACCAAGCTAAGTAGTCCTAAGTAGTCACCAAGCTAAGCAGTCCTAAGTAGTCACCAAGCTAAGTAGTCCTAAGTAGTCACCAAGCTAACTAGTCACCAAGCTAAGTAGTCACCAAGCTAAGCAGTCCTAAGTAGTCACCAAGCTAAGTAGTCCTAAGTAGTCACCAAGCTAAGTAGTCACCAAGCTAAGTAGTCCTAAGTAGTCACCAAGCTAAGTAGTCACCAAGTTAAGTAGTCCTAAGTAGTCACTAAGCTAAGTAGTCCTAAGTAGTCACCAAGCTAAGTAGTCACCAAGCTAAGTAGTCCTAAGTAGTCACCATGCTAAGTAGTCCTAAGTAGTCACCATGCTAAGTAGTTCTAAGTAGTCACCAAGCTAAGTAGTCACCAAGCTAAGTAGTCCTAAGTAGTCACCAAGCTAAGTAGTCACCAAGCTAAGTAGTCACCAAGCTAAGTAGTCCTAAGTAGTCACCAAGCTAAGCAGTCCTAAGTAGTCACCAAGCTAAGTAGTCACCAAGCTAAGCAGTCACCAAGCTAAGTAGTCACCATGCTAATCAGTCCTAAATAGTCACCATGCTAAGTAGTCCTAAGTAGTCACCAAGCTAAGGTGTCCTAAGTAGTCACCAAGCTAAGCAGTCCTAAGTAGTCACCAAGCTAAGTAGTCACCAAGCTAAGCAGTCCTAAATAGTCACCAAGCTAAGTAGTCCTAAGTAGTCACCAAGCTAAGTAGTCACCAAGCTAGGTAGTCACCAAGCTAAGTAGTCCTAAGTAGTCACCAAGCTAAGTAGTCCTAAGTAGTCACCAAGCTAAGTAGTCACCAAGCTAAGTAGTCCTAAGTAGTCACCAAGCTAAGTAGTCCTAACTAGTCACCAAGCTAAGTAGTCACCAAGCTAAGTAGTCCTAAGTAGTCACCATGCTAAGTAGTCCTAAGGAGTCACCATGCTAAGTAGTCCTAAGTAGTCACCAAGCTAAGTAGTCACCAAGCTAAGTAGTCCTAAGTAGTCACCATGCTAAGTAGTCCTAAGTAGTCCTAAGTAGTCACCAAGCTAAGTAGTCCTAAGTAGTCACCAAGCTAAGTAGTCCTAAGTAGTCACCATGCTAAGTAGTCCTAAGTAGTCACCATGCTAAGTAGTCACCAAGCTAAGTAGTCACCAAGCTAAGAGTCCTAAGTAGTCACCATGCTAAGTAGTCCTAAGTAGTCACCATGCTAAGTAGTCCTAAGTAGTCACCAAGCTAAGTAGTCACCAAGCTAAGTAGTCACCAAGCTAAGTAGTCCTAAGTAGTCACCAAGCTAAGTAGTCCTAAGTAGTCACCATGCTAAGTAGTCCTAAGTAGTCACCAAGCTAAGTAGTCACCAAGCTAAGTAGTCCTAAGTAGTCACCAAGCTAAGTAGTCCTAAGTAGTCACCATGCTAAGTAGTCCTAAGTAGTCACCAAGCTAAGTAGTCACCAAGCTAAGTAGTCCTAAGTAGTCACCAAGCTAAGTAGTCCTAACTAGTCACCAAGCTAAGTAGTCACCAAGCTAAGTAGTCACCAAGCTAAGTAGTCCTAAGTAGTCACCATGCTAAGTAGTCCTAAGTAGTCACCATGCTAAGTAGTCCTAAGTAGTCACCAAGCTAAGTAGTCACCAAGCTAAGTAGTCACCAAGCTAAGTAGTCCTAAGTAGTCACCAAGCTAAGTAGTCCTAAGTAGTCACCATGCTAAGTAGTCACCAAGCTAAGTAGTCACCAAGCTAAGTAGTCCTAAGTAGTCACCAAGCTAAGTAGTCCTAAGTAGTCACCAAGCTAAGTAGTCCTAAGTAGTCACCATGCTAAGTAGTCCTAAGTAGTCACCATGCTAAGTAGTCACCAAGCTAAGTAGTCACCAAGCTAAGTAGTCCTAAGTAGTCCTAAGTAGTCAACATGCTAAGTAGTCCTAAGTAGTCACCAAGCTAAGTAGTCCTAAGTAGTCACCAAGCTAAGTAGTCACCAAGCTAAGTAGTCCTAAGTAGTCACCATGCTAAGTAGTCCTAAGTAGTCACCATGCTAAGTAGCCCTAAGTAGTCACCAAGCTAAGTAGTCACCAAGCTAAGTAGTCCTAAGTAGTCACCAAGCTAAGTAGTCCTAAGTAGTCACCAAGCTAAGTAGTCACCAAGCTAAGTAGTCCTAAGTAGTCACCAAGCTAAGTAGTCCTAAGTAGTCACCAAGCTAAGTAGTCACCAAGCTAAGTAGTCCTAAGTAGTCACCAAGCTAAGTAGTCCTAAGTAGTCACCAAGCTAAGTAGTCACCAAGCTAAGTAGTCACCAAGCTAAGTAGTCCTAAGTAGTCACCAAGCTAAGAAGTCCTAAGTAGTCACCATGCTAAGTAGTCACCAAGATAAGTAGTCACCAAGCTAAGTAGTCCTAAGTAGTCACCAAGCTAAGTAGTCCTAAGTAGTCACCAAGCTAAGTAGTCCTAAGTAGTCACCATGCTAAGTAGTCCTAAGTAGTCACCATGCTAAGTAGTCACCAAACTAAGTAGTCACCAAGCTAAGTAGTCCTAAGTAGTCACCATGCTAAGTAGTCCTAAGTAGTCACCATGCTAAGTAGTCCTAAGTAGTCACCAAGCTAAGTAGTCCTAAGTAGTCACCAAGCTAAGTAGTCACCAAGCTAAGTAGTCACCAAGCTAAGTAGTCCTAAGTAGTCACCATGCTAAGTAGTCCTAAGTAGTCACCATGCTAAGTAGTCCTAAGTAGTCACCAAGCTAAGTAGTCACCAAGCTAAGTAGTCACCAAGCTAAGTAGTCACCAAGCTAAGTAGTCACCAAGCTAAGTAGTCCTAAGTAGTCACCAAGCTAAGTAGTCCTAAGTAGTCACCAAGCTAAGTAGTCACCAAGCTAAGTAGTCCTAAGTAGTCACCAAGCTAAGTAGTCCTAACTAGTCACCAAGCTAAGTAGTCACCAAGCTAAGTAGTCACCAAGCTAAGTAGTCACCATGCTAAGCAGTCCTAAATAGTCACCATTCTAAGTAGTCCTAAGTAGTCACCAAGCTAAGGTGTCCTAAGTAGTCACCAAGCTAAGTAGTCACCAAGCTAAGCAGTCCTAAGTAGTCACCAAGCTAAGTAGTCACCAAGCTAAGTAGTCCTAAGTAGTCACCATGCTAAGTAGTCCTAAGTAGTCACCAAGCTAAGTAGTCCTAAGTAGTCACCAAGCTAAGTAGTCCTAAGTAGTCACCAAGCTAAGCAGTCCTAAGTATTCACCAAGCTAAGTAGTCCTAAGTAGTCACCAAGCTAAGTAGTCCTAAGTAGTCACCAAGCTAAGTAGTCCTAAGTAGTCACCAAGCTAAGTAGTCCTAAGTAGTCACCAAGCTAAGCAGTCCTAAGTAGTCACCAAGCTAAGTAGTCACCATGCTAAGTAGTCCTAAGTAGTCACCAAGCTAAGTAGTCACCAAGCTAAGTAGTCCTAAGTAGTCACCAAGCTAAGCAGTCCTAAGTAGTCACCAAGCTAAGTAGTCACCATGCTAAGTAGTCCTAAGTAGACACCAAGCTAAGTAGTCCTAAGTAGTCACCAAGCTAAGCAGTCCTAAGTAGTCACCAAGCTAAGTAGTCTTAAGTAGTCACCAAGCTAAGTAGTCCTAAGTAGACACCAAGCTAAGTAGACACCAAGCTAAGTAGACACCAAGCTAAGTAGACACCAGGCTAAGTAGTCACCAAGCTAAGTAGTCCTAAGTAGTCACCAAGCTAAGTAGTCACCAAGCTAAGTAGTCCTAAGTAGTCACCAAGCTAAGTAGTCACCAAGCTAAGTAGTCACCAAGCTAAGTAGTCCTAAGTAGTCACCAAGCTAAGCAGTCCTAAGTAGTCACCAAGCTAAGTAGTCACCAAGCTAAGTAGTCCTAAGTAGTCACCAAGCTAAGTAGTCCTAAGTAGTCACCAAGCTAAGTAGTCACCAAGCTAAGTAGTCACCAAGCTAAGTAGTCCTAAGTAGTCACCATGCTAAGTAGTCCTAAGTAGTCACCAAGCTAAGTAGTCACCAAGCTAAGTAGTCACCAAGCTAAGTAGTCCTAAGTAGTCACCAAGCTAAGTAGTCCTAAGTAGTCACCAAGCTAAGTAGTTACCAAGCTAAGTAGTCACCAAGCTAAGTAGTCCTAAGTAGTCACCAAGCTAAGCAGTCCTAAGTAGTCACCAAGCTAAGTAGTCACCAAGCTAAGCAGTCACCAAGCTAAGTAGTCACCATGCTAAGCAGTCCTAAATAGTCACCAAGCTAAGTAGTCCTAAGTAGTCACCAAGCTAAGTAGTCACCAAGCTAAGTAGTCCTAAGTAGTCACCAAGCTAAGTAGTCCTAAGTAGTCACCAAGCTAAGTAGTCACCAAGCTAAGTAGTCCTAAGTAGTCACCAAGCTAAGTAGTCCTAACTAGTCACCAAGCTAAGTAGTCACCAAGCTAAGTAGTCACCAAGCTAAGTAGTCCTAAGTAGTCACCATGCTAAGTAGTCCTAAGTAGTCACCATGCTAAGTAGTCCTAAGTAGTCACCAAGCTAAGTATTCACCAAGCTAAGTAGTCACCAAGCTAAGTAGTCCTAAGTAGTCACCAAGCTAAGTAGTCCTAAGTAGTCACCATGCTAAGTAGTCCTAAGTAGTCACCAAGCTAAGTAGTCACCAAGCTAAGTAGTCCTAAGTAGTCACCAAGCTAAGTAGTCCTAACTAGTCACCAATCTAAGTAGTCACCAAGCTAAGTAGTCACCAAGCTAAGTAGTCCTAAGTAGTCACCATGCTAAGTAGTCCTAAGTAGTCACCATGCTAAGTAGTCCTAAGTAGTCACCAAGCTAAGTAGTCACCAAGCTAAGTAGTCACCAAGCTAAGTAGTCCTAAGTAGTCACCAAGCTAAGTAGTCCTAAGTAGTCACCATGCTAAGTAGTCACCAAGCTAAGTAGTCACCAAGCTAAGTAGTCCTAAGTAGTCACCAAGCTAAGTAGTCCTAAGTAGTCACCAAGCTAAGTAGTCCTAAGTAGTCACCATGCTAAGTAGTCCTAAGTAGTCACCATGCTAAGTAGTCACCAAGCTAAGTAGTCACCAAGCTAAGTAGTCCTAAGTAGTCACCATGCTAAGTAGTCCTAAGTAGTCACCATGCTAAGTAGTCCTAAGTAGTCACCAAGCTAAGTAGTCACCAAGCTAAGTAGTCACCAAGCTAAGTAGTCACCAAGCTAAGTAGTCACCAAGCTAAGTAGTCACCAAGCTAAGTAGTCCTAAGTAGTCACCATGCTAAGTAGTCCTAAGTAGTCACCATGCTAAGTAGTCCTAAGTAGTCACCAAGCTAAGTAGTCACCAAGCTAAGTAGTCACCAAGCTAAGTAGTCCTAAGTAGTCACCAAGCTAAGTAGTCCTAAGTAGTCACCAAGCTAAGTAGTCACCAAGCTAAGTAGTCCTAAGTAGTCACCAAGCTAAGTAGTCCTAAGTAGTCACCAAGCTAAGTAGTCACCAAGCTAAGTAGTCCTAAGTAGTCACCAAGCTAAGTAGTCCTAACTAGTCACCAAGCTAAGTAGTCACCAAGCTAAGTAGTCACCAAGCTAAGTAGTCACCATGCTAAGCAGTCCTAAATAGTCACCATGCTAAGTAGTCCTAAGTAGTCACCAAGCTAAGGTGTCCTAAGTAGTCACCAAGCTAAGCAGTCCTAAGTAGTCACCAAGCTAAGTAGTCACCAAGCTAAGCAGTCCTAAGTAGTCACCAAGCTAAGTAGACACCAAGCTAAGTAGTCCTAAGTAGTCACCATGCTAAGTAGTCCTAAGTAGTCACCAAGCTAAGTAGTCCTAAGTAGTCACCAAGCTAAGTAGTCCTAAGTAGTCACCAAGCTAAGCAGTCCTAAGTATTCACCAAGCTAAGTAGTCCTAAGTAGTCACCAAGCTAAGTAGTCCTAAGTAGTCACCAAGCTAAGCAGTCCTAAGTAGTCACCAAGCTAAGTAGTCACCATGCTAAGTAGTCCTAAGTAGACACCAAGCTAAGTAGTCCTAAGTAGTCACCAAGCTAAGCAGTCCTAAGTAGTCACCAAGCTAAGTAGTCTTAAGTAGTCACCAAGCTAAGTAGTCCTAAGTAGTCACCAAGCTAAGTAGTCACCAAGCTAAGCAGTCCTGAGTAGTCATCAAGCTAAGTAGTCACCAAGCTAAGTAGTCACCAAGCTAAGTAGTCACCAAGCTAAGTAGTCCTAAGTAGTCACCAAGATAAGTAGTCACCAAGCTAAGTAGTCACCAAGCTAAGTAGTCCTAAGTAGTCACCAAGCTAAGCAGTCCTAAGTAATCACCATGCTAAGTAGTCACCAAGCTAAGTAGTCCTAAGTAGTCACCAAGATAAGTAGTCACCAAGCTAAGTAGTCACCAAGCTAAGTAGTCCTAAGTAGTCACCAAGCTAAGCAGTCCTAAGTAGTCACCAAGCTAAGTAGTCTTAAGTAGTCACCAAGCTAAGCAGTCCTAAGTAGTCACCAAGCTAAGTAGTCACCAAGCTAAGTAGTCCTAAGTAGTCACCAAGCTAAGCAGTCCTAAGTAATCACCATGCTAAGTAGTCACCAAGCTAAGTAGTCCTAAGTAGTCACCAAGCTAAGCAGTTCTAAGTAGTCACCAAGCTAAGTAGTCACCATGCTAAGTAGTCACCAAGCTAAGTAGTCCTAAGTAGTCACCAAGCTAAGCAGTCCTAAGTAGTCACCAAGCTAAGTAGTCTTAAGTAGTCACCAAGCTAAGCAGTCCTAAGTAGTCACCAAGCTAAGTAGTCACCAAGCTAAGCAGTCCTAAGTAGTCACCAAGCTAAGTAGTCACCAAGCCAAGTAGTCATAAGTAGTCACCATGCTAAGTAGTCACCAAGCTAAGTAGTCACAAAGCTAAGTAGTCCTAAGTAGTCACCAAGCTAAGCAGTCCTAAGTAGTCACCAAGCTAAGTAGTCACCAAGCTAAGCAGTCCTAATTAGTCACCAAGCTAAGCAGTCCTAAGTAGTCACCAAGCTAAGTAGTCACCAAGCTAAGTAGTCACCAAGCTAAGTAGTCACCAAGCAAAGTAGTCCTAAGTAGTCACCAAGCTAAGCAGTCCTAAGTAGTCACCAAGCTAAGTAGTCCTAAGTAGTCACCAAGCTAAGCAGTCCCAAGTAGTCACCATGCTAAGTAGTCCTAAGTAGTCACCAAGCTAAGTAGTCACCAAGCTAAGTAGTCCTAAGTAGTCACCAAGCTAAGTAGTCCTAAGTAGTCACCAAGCTAAGTAGTCCTAAGTAGTCACCAAGCTAAGCAGTCCTAAGTAGTCACCATGCTAAGTAGTCCTAAGTAGTCACCAAGCTAAGTAGTCACCAAGCTAAGTAGTCCTAAGTAGTCACCAAGCTAAGCAGTCCTAAGTAGTCACCAAGCTAAGTAGTCCTAAGTAGTCACCAAGCTAAGCAGTCCTAAGTAGTCACCATGCTAAGTAGTCCTAAGTAGTCACCAAGCTAAGTAGTCACCAAGCTAAGTAGTCCTAAGTAGTCACCAAGCTAAGTAGTCACCAATCTAAGTAGTCACCATGCTAAGTAGTCCTAAGTAGTCACCAAGCTAAGTAGTCCTAAGTAGTCACCAAGCTAAGTAGTCATAAGTAGTCACCAAGCTAAGTAGTCCTAAGTAGTCACTATGCTAAGTAGTCCTAAGTAGTCACCAAGCTAAGTAGTCCTAAGTAGTCACCAAGCTAAGTAGTCACCAAGCTAAGCAGTCCTAATTAGTCACCAAGCTAAGCAGTCCTAAGTAGTCACCAAGCTAAGTAGTCACCAAGCTAAGTAGTCACCAAGCTAAGTAGTCCTAAGTAGTCACCAAGCTAAGCAGTCCTAAGTAGTCACCAAGCTAAGTAGTCCTAAGTAGTCACCAAGCTAAGCAGTCCTAAGTAGTCACCATGCTAAGTAGTCCTAAGTAGTCACCAAGCTAAGTAGTCACCAAGCTAAGTAGTCCTAAGTAGTCACCAAGCTAGGTAGTCCTAAGTAGTCACCAAGCTAAGTAGTCCTAAGTAGTCACCAAGCTAAGCAGTCCTAAGTAGTCACCATGCTAAGTAGTCCTAAGTAGTCACCAAGCTAAGCAGTCCTAAGTAGTCACCAAGCTAAGTAGTCCTAAGTAGTCACCAAGCTAAGCAGTCCTAAGTAGTCACCATGCTAAGTAGTCCTAAGTAGTCACCAAGCTAAGTAGTCCTTAGTAGTCATCAAGCTAAGTAGTCACCAAGCTAAGTAGTCACCATGCTAAGTAGTCCTAAGTAGTCACCAAGCTAAGTAGTCCTAAGTAGTCACCAAGCTAAGTAGTCCTAAGTAGTCACCAAGCTAAGTAGTCCTAAGTAGTCACCATGCTAAGTAGTCACCATGCTAAGTAGTCACCAAGCTAAGTAGTCCTAAGTAGTCACCAAGCTAAGTAGTCCTAAGCAGTCACCAAGCTAAGTAGTCACCAAGCTAAGTAGTCACCAAGCTAAATAGTCCTAAGTAGTCACCAAGCTAAGCAGTCCTAAGTAGTCACCAAGCTAAGCAGTCCTAAGTAGTCACCATGCTAAGTAGTCCTAAGTAGTCATCAAGCTAAGTAGTCCTAAGTAGTCACCAAGCTAAGTAGTCCTAAGTAGTCACCAAGCTAAGTAGTCCTAAGTAGTCACCAAGCTAAGTAGTCACCAAGCTAAGTAGTCCAAAGTAGTCACCAATCTAAGTAGTCCTAAGTATTCACCAAGCTAAGTAGTCCTAAGTAGTCACCAAGCTAAGCAGTCCTAAGTAGTCACCATGCTAAGTAGTCCTAAGTAGTCACCAAGCTAAGTAGTCACCAAGCTAAGTAGTCCTAAGTAGTCACCAAGCTAAGTAGTCCTAAGTAGTCACCAAGCTAAGTAGTCCTAAGTAGTCACCAAGCTAAGTAGTCACCAAGCTAAGTAGTCCTAAGTAGTCACCAAGCTAAGTAGTCCTAAGTAGTCACCAAGCTAAGTAGTCCTAAGTAGTCACCAAGCTAAGTAGTCCTAAGTAGTCACCAAGCTAAGTAGTCCTAAGTCGTCACCAAGCTAAGTAGTCACCAAGCTAAGCAGTCCTAAGTAGTCACCAAGCTAAGTAGTCCTAAGTAGTCACCAAGCTAAGCAGTCCTAAGTAGTCACCATGCTAAGTAGTCACCATGCTAAGTAGTCACCAAGCTAAGTAGTCACCAAGCTAAGTAGTCACCAAGCTAAGTAGTCACCAAGCTAAGTAGTCCTAAGTAGTCACCAAGCTAAGCAGTCCTAAGTAGTCACCAAGCTAAGTAGTCCTAAGTAGTCACCAAGCTAAGTAGTCCTAAGTAGTCACCATGCTAAGTAGTCCTAAGTAGTCACCAAGCTAAGTAGTCACCAAGCTAAGTAGTCACCATGCTAAGTAGTCACCAAGCTAAGTAGTCACCAAGCTAAGTAGTCCTAAGTAGTCACCAAGCTAAGCAGTCCTAAGTAGTCACCAAGCTAAGTAGTCACCAAGCTAAGCAGTCCTAAGTAGTCACCAAGCTAAGTAGTCACCAAGCTAAGTAGTCCTAAGTAGTCACCATGCTAAGTAGTCACCAAGCTAAGTAGTCACCAAGCTAAGTAGTCACCAAGCTAAGTAGTCCTAAGTAGTCACCAAGCTAAGTAGTCCTAAGTAGTCACCAAGCTAAGTAGTCCTAAGTAGTCACCAAGCTAAGTAGTCCTAAGTAGTCACCAAGCTAAGTAGTCCTAAGTAGTCACCAAGCTAAGTAGTCCTAAGTAGTCACCAAGCTAAGCAGTCCTAAGTAGTCACCATGCTAAGTAGTCCTAAGTAGTCACCAAGCTAAGTAGTCACCAAGCTAAGTAGTCCTAAGTAGTCACCAAGCTAAGCAGTCCTAAGTAGTCACCAAGCTAAGCAGTCCTAAGTAGTCACCAAGCTAAGTAGTCACCAAGCTAAGTAGTCCTAAGTAGTCACCAAGCTAAGTAGTCACCAAGCTAAATAGTCACCAAGCTAAGTAGTCCTAAGTAGTCACCAAGCTAAGCAGTCCTAAGTAGTCACCAAGCTAAGTAGTCCTAAGTAGTCACCAAGCTAAGTAGTCCTAAGTAGTCACCAAGCTAAGCAGTCCTAAGTAGTCACCATGCTAAGTAGTCCTAAGTAGTCACCAAGCTAAGTAGTCACCAAGCTAAGTAGTCCTAAGTAGTCACCAAGCTAAGCAGTCCTAAGTAGTCACCAAGCTAAGAAGTCCTAATTAGTCACCAAGCTAAGCAGTCCTAAGTAGTCACCATGCTAAGTAGTCCTAAGTAGTCACCAAGCTAAGTAGTCACCAAGCTAAGTAGTCCTAAGTAGTCACCATGCTAAGTAGTCACCAAGCTAAGTAGTCACCAAGCTAAGTAGTCACCAAGCTAAGTAGTCCTAAGTAGTCACCATGCTAAGTAGTCACCAAGCTAAGTAGTCACCAAGCTAAGTAGTCACCAAGCTAAGTAGTCCTAAGTAGTCACCAAGCTAAGTAGTCCTAAGTAGTCACCAAGCTAAGTAGTCCTAAGTAGTCACCAAGCTAAGTAGTCCTAAGTAGTCACCAAGCTAAGCAGTCCTAAGTAGTCACCATGCTAAGTAGTCCTAAGTAGTCACCAAGCTAAGTAGTCACCAAGCTAAGTAGTCCTAAGTAGTCACCAAGCTAAGCAGTCCTAAGTAGTCACCAAGCTAAGCATTCCTAAGTAGTCACCAAGCTAAGTAGTCACCAAGCTAAGTAGTCCTAAGTAGTCACCAAGCTAAGTAGTCACCAAGCTAAGTAGTCCTAAGTAGTCACCAAGCTAAGCAGTCCTAAGTAGTCACCAAGCTAAGTAGTCCTAAGTAGTCACCAAGCTAAGTAGTCCTAAGTAGTCACCAAGCTAAGCAGTCCTAAGTAGTCACCATGCTAAGTAGTCCTAAGTAGTCACCAAGCTAAGTAGTCACCAAGCTAAGTAGTCCTAAGTAGTCACCAAGCTAAGCAGTCCTAAGTAGTCACCAAGCTAAGCAGTCCTAAGTAGTCATCAAGCTAAGCAGTCCTAAGTAGTCACCATGCTAAGTAGTCCTAAGTAGTCACCAAGCTAAGTAGTCACCAAGCTAAGTAGTCACCAAGCTAAGTAGTCCTAAGTAGTCACCATGCTAAGTAGTCACCAAGCTAAGTAGTCACCAAGCTAAGTAGTCACCAAGCTAAGTAGTCCTAAGTAGTCACCATGCTAAGTAGTCACCAAGCTAAGTAGTCACCAAGCTAAGCAGTCCTAAGTAGTCACCAAGCTAAGTAGTCCTAAGTAGTCACCATGCTAAGTAGTCACCAAGCTAAGTAGTCACCAAGCTAAGTAGTCACCAAGCTAAGCAGTCCTAAGTAGTCACCAAGCTAAGTAGTCACCAAGCTAAGTAGTCACCAAGCTAAGTAGTCACCAAGCTAAGCAGTCCTAAGTAGTCACCAAGCTAAGTAGTCACCATGCTAAGTAGTCCTAAGTAGTCACCAAGCTAAGTAGTCACCAAGCTAAGTAGTCACCAAGCTAAGCAGTCCTAAGTAGTCACCAAGCTAAGTAGTCACCAAGCTAAGTAGTCCTAAGTAGTCACCAAGCTAAGTAGTCCTAAGTAGTCACCAAGCTAAGTAGTCACCAAGCTAAGTAGTCACCAAGCTAAGCAGTCCTAAGTAGTCACCAAGCTAAGTAGTCCTAAGTAGTCACCAAGCTAAGTAGTCCTAAGTAGTCACCAAGCTAAGTAGTCACCAAGCTAAGCAGTCCTAAGTAGTCACCAAGCTAAGTAGTCACCATGCTAAGTAGTCCTAAGTAGTCACCAAGCTAAGTAGTCACCAAGCTAAGTAGTCACCAAGCTAAGCAGTCCTAAGTAGTCACCAAGCTAAGTAGTCACCAAGCTAAGTAGTCCTAAGTAGTCACCAAGCTAAGTAGTCCTAAGTAGTCACCAAGCTAAGCAGTCCTAAGTAGTCACCAAGCTAAGTAGTCACCAAGCTAAGCAGTCCTAATTAGTCACCAAGCTAAGCAGTCCTAAGTAGTCACCAAGCTAAGTAGTCACCAAGCTAAGTAGTCACCAAGCTAAGTAGTCACCAAGCTAAGTAGTCCTAAGTAGTCACCAAGCTAAGCAGTCCTAAGTAGTCACCAAGCTAAGTAGTCCTAAGTAGTCACCAAGCTAAGCAGTCCTAAGTAGTCACCAAGCTAAGTAGTCACCAAGCTAAGTAGTCACCAAGCTAAGTAGTCACCAAGCTAAGTAGTCCTAAGTAGTCACCATGCTAAGTAGTCCTAAGTAGTCACCAAGATAAGTAGTCCTAAGTAGTCACCAAGCTAGGTAGTCCTAAGTAGTCACCAAGCT
This sequence comes from Osedax fenrisi, assembly GCA_964019155.1. Taxonomy (NCBI): domain Eukaryota; kingdom Metazoa; phylum Annelida; class Polychaeta; order Sabellida; family Siboglinidae; genus Osedax; species Osedax fenrisi. Next base: position 30,165,186 of record OZ025241.1, on the reverse strand, counting down.
AAGTAGTCCTAAGTAGTCACCAAGCTAAGTAGTCCTAAGTAGTCACCAAGCTAAGTAGTCCTAAGTAGTCACCATGCTAAGTAGTCACCATGCTAAGTAGTCACCAAGCTAAGCAGTCCTAAGTAGTCACCAAGCTAAGTAGTCACCAAGCTAAGTAGATCTAAGTAGTCACCAAGCTAAGCAGTCACCAAGCTAAGTAGTCCTAAGTAGTCACCAAGCTAAGCAGTCCTAAGTAGTCACCAAGCTAAGTAGTCACCAAGCTAAGTAGTCACCAAGCTAAGTAGTCACCAAGCTAAGTAGTCACCAAGCTAAGTAGTCCTAAGTAGTCACCATGCTAAGTAGTCCTAAGTAGTCACCAAGCTAAGTAGTCCTAAGTAGTCACCAAGCTAAGTAGTCCTAAGTAGTCACCAAGCTAAGTAGTCCTAAGTAGTCACCATGCTAAGTAGTCACCATGCTAAGTAGTCACCAAGCTAAGTAGTCCTAAGTAGTCACCAAGCTAAGTAGTCCTAAGCAGTCACCAAGCTAAGTAGTCACCAAGCTAAGTAGTCACCAAGCTAAATAGTCCTAAGTAGTCACCAAGCTAAGCAGTCCTAAGTAGTCACCAAGCTAAGCAGTCCTAAGTAGTCACCATGCTAAGTAGTCCTAAGTAGTCATCAAGCTAAGTAGTCCTAAGTAGTCACCAAGCTAAGTAGTCCTAAGTAGTCACCAAGCTAAGTAGTCCTAAGTAGTCACCAAGCTAAGTAGTCACCAAGCTAAGTAGTCCTAAGTAGTCACCAATCTAAGTAGTCCTAAGTAGTCACCAAGCTAAGTAGTCCTAAGTAGTCACCAAGCTAAGCAGTCCTAAGTAGTCACCATGCTAAGTAGTCCTAAGTAGTCACCAAGCTAAGTAGTCACCAAGCTAAGTAGTCCTAAGTAGTCACCAAGCTAAGTAGTCCTAAGTAGTCACCAAGCTAAGTAGTCCTAAGTAGTCACCAAGCTAAGTAGTCCTAAGTAGTCACCAAGCTAAGTAGTCACCAAGCTAAGTAGTCCTAAGTAGTCACCAAGCTAAGTAGTCCTAAGTAGTCACCAAGCTAAGTAGTCCTAAGTAGTCACCAAGCTAAGTAGTCCTAAGTAGTCACCAAGCTAAGTAGTCCTAAGTCGTCACCAAGCTAAGTAGTCACCAAGCTAAGCAGTCCTAAGTAGTCACCAAGCTAAGTAGTCCTAAGTAGTCACCAAGCTAAGTAGTCCTAAGTAGTCACCATGCTAAGTAGTCACCATGTTAGTAGTCACCAAGCTAAGTAGTCACCAAGCTAAGTAGTCACCAAGCTAAGTAGTCCTAAGTAGTCACCAAGCTAAGCAGTCCTAAGTAGTCACCAAGCTAAGTAGTCCTAAGTAGTCACCAAGCTAAGTAGTCCTAAGTAGTCACCATGCTAAGTAGTCCTAAGTAGTCACCAAGCTAAGTAGTCACCAAGCTAAGTAGTCACCATGCTAAGTAGTCACCAAGCTAAGTAGTCACCAAGCTAAGTAGTCATAAGTAGTCACCAAGCTAAGCAGTCCTAAGTAGTCACCAAGCTAAGTAGTCTTAAGTAGTCACCAAGCTAAGCAGTCCTAAGTAGTCACCAAGCTAAGTAGTCACCAAGCTAAGCAGTCCTAAGTAGTCACCAAGCTAAGTAGTCACCAAGCTAAGCAGTCCTAAGTAGTCACCAAGCTAAGTAGTCACCAAGCTAAGTAGTCCTAAGTAGTCACCATGCTAAGTAGTCACCAAGCTAAGTAGTCACCAAGCTAAGTAGTCACCAAGCTAAGTAGTCCTAAGTAGTCACCAAGCTAAGTAGTCCTAAGTAGTCACCAAGCTAAGTAGTCACCAAGCTAAGTAGTCCTAAGTAGTCACCAAGCTAAGTAGTCCTAAGTAGTCACCAAGCTAAGTAGTCCTAAGTAGTCACCAAGCTAAGCAGTCCTAAGTAGTCACCATGCTAAGTAGTCCTAAGTAGTCACCAAGCTAAGTAGTCACCAAGCTAAGTAGTCCTAAGTAGTCACCAAGCTAAGCAGTCCTAAGTAGTCACCAAGCTAAGCAGTCCTAAGTAGTCACCAAGCTAAGTAGTCACCAAGCTAAGTAGTCCTAAGTAGTCACCAAGCTAAGTAGTCACCAAGCTAAATAGTCACCAAGCTAAGTAGTCCTAAGTAGTCACCAAGCTAAGCAGTCCTAAGTAGTCACCAAGCTAAGCAGTCCTAATTAGTCACCAAGCTAAGCAGTCCTAAGTAGTCACCATGCTAAGTAGTCCTAAGTAGTCACCAAGCTAAGTAGTCACCAAGCTAAGTAGTCCTAAGTAGTCACCATGCTAAGTAGTCACCAAGCTAAGTAGTCACCAAGCTAAGTAGTCACCAAGCTAAGTAGTCCTAAGTAGTCACCATGCTAAGTAGTCACCAAGCTAAGTAGTCACCAAGCTAAGTAGTCACCAAGCTAAATAGTCCTAAGTAGTCACCAAGCTAAGTAGTCCTAAGTAGTCACCAAGCTAAGTAGTCCTAAGTAGTCACCAAGCTAAGTAGTCCTAAGTAGTCACCAAGCTAAGCAGTCCTAAGTAGTCACCATGCTAAGTAGTCCTAAGTAGTCACCAAGCTAAGTAGTCACCAAGCTAAGCAGTCCTAAGTAGTCACCAAGCTAAGTAGTCCTAAGTAGTCACCAAGCTAAGTAGTCACCAAGCTAAGTAGTCACCAAGCTAAGCAGTCCTAAGTAGTCACCAAGCTAAGTAGTCACCATGCTAAGTAGTCCTAAGTAGTCACCAAGCTAAGTAGTCACCAAGCTAAGTAGTCCTAAGTAGTCACCAAGCTAAGTAGTCCTAAGTAGTCACCAAGCTAAGTAGTCACCAAGCTAAGCAGTCCTAATTAGTCACCAAGCTAAGTAGTCCTAAGTAGTCACCAAGCTAAGTAGTCCTAAGTAGTCACCAAGCTAAGTAGTCACCAAGCTAAGTAGTCCTAAGTAGTCACCAAGCTAAGTAGTCACCAAGCTAAGCAGTCCTAAGTAGTCACCAAGCTAAGTAGTCCTAAGTAGTCACCATGCTAAGTAGTCACCAAGCTAAGTAGTCACCAAGCTAAGTAGTCCTAAGTAGTCACCAAGCTAAGCAGTCCTAAGTAGTCACCAAGCTAAGTAGTCACCAAGCTAAGTAGTCCTAAGTAGTCACCAAGCTAAGCAGTCCTAAGTAGTCACCAAGCTAAGTAGTCACCATGCTAAGTAGTCACCAAGCTAAGCAGTCCTAAGTAGTCACCATGCTAAGTAGTCACCAAGCTAAGTAGTCACCAAGCTAAGTAGTCCTAAGTAGTCACCAAGCTAAGCAGTCCTAAGTAGTCACCAAGCTAAGTAGTCACCAAGCTAAGTAGATCTAAGTAGTCACCAAGCTAAGCAGTCACCAAGCTAAGTAGTCCTAAGTAGTCACCAAGCTAAGCAGTCCTAAGTAGTCACCAAGCTAAGTAGTCACCAAGCTAAGTAGTCACCAAGCTAAGTAGTCCTAAGTAGTCACCATGCTAAGTAGTCCTAAGTAGTCACCAAGCTAAGTAGTCCTAAGTAGTCACCAAGCTAAGTAGTCCTAAGTAGTCACCAAGCTAAGTAGTCCTAAGTAGTCACCATGCTAAGTAGTCACCATGCTAAGTAGTCACCAAGCTAAGTAGTCCTAAGTAGTCACCAAGCTAAGTAGTCCTAAGCAGTCACCAAGCTAAGTAGTCACCAAGCTAAGTAGTCACCAAGCTAAGTAGTCACCAAGCTAAATAGTCCTAAGTAGTCACCAAGCTAAGCAGTCCTAAGTAGTCACCAAGCTAAGCAGTCCTAAGTAGTCACCATGCTAAGTAGTCCTAAGTAGTCATCAAGCTAAGTAGTCCTAAGTAGTCACCAAGCTAAGTAGTCCTAAGTAGTCACCAAGCTAAGTAGTCCTAAGTAGTCACCAAGCTAAGTAGTCACCAAGCTAAGTAGTCCTAGGTAGTCACCAATCTAAGTAGTCCTAAGTAGTCACCAAGCTAAGTAGTCCTAAGTAGTCACCAAGCTAAGCAGTCCTAAGTAGTCACTATGCTAAGTAGTCCTAAGTAGTCACCAAGCTAAGTAGTCACCAAGCTAAGTAGTCCTAAGTAGTCACCAAGCTAAGTAGTCCTAAGTAGTCACCAAGCTAAGTAGTCCTAAGTAGTCACCAAGCTAAGTAGTCCTAAGTAGTCACCAAGCTAAGTAGTCCTAAGTAGTCACCAAGCTAAGTAGTCCTAAGTAGTCACCAAGCTAAGTAGTCCTAAGTAGTCACCAAGCTAAGTAGTCCTAAGTCGTCACCAAGCTAAGTAGTCACCAAGCTAAGCAGTCCTAAGTAGTCACCATGCTAAGTAGTCACCATGCTAAGTAGTCACCAAGCTAAGTAGTCACCAAGCTAAGTAGTCACCAAGCTAAGTAGTCCTAAGTAGTCACCAAGCTAAGCAGTCCTAAGTAGTCACCAAGCTAAGTAGTCCTAAGTAGTCACCAAGCTAAGTAGTCCTAAGTAGTCACCATGCTAAGTAGTCCTAAGTAGTCACCAAGCTAAGTAGTCACCAAGCTAAGTAGTCACCATGCTAAGTAGTCACCAAGCTAAGTAGTCACCAAGCTAAGTAGTCATAAGTAGTCACCAAGCTAAGCAGTCCTAAGTAGTCACCAAGCTAAGTAGTCTTAAGTAGTCACCAAGCTAAGCAGTCCTAAGTAGTCACCAAGCTAAGTAGTCACCAAGCTAAGCAGTCCTAAGTAGTCACCAAGCTAAGTAGTCACCAAGCTAAGCAGTCCTAAGTAGTCACCAAGCTAAGTAGTCACCAAGCTAAGTAGTCCTAAGTAGTCACCATGCTAAGTAGTCACCAAGCTAAGTAGTCACCAAGCTAAGTAGTCACCAAGCTAAGTAGTCCTAAGTAGTCACCAAGCTAAGTAGTCCTAAGTAGTCACCAAGCTAAGTAGTCCTAAGTAGTCACCAAGCTAAGTAGTCCTAAGTAGTCACCAAGCTAAGTAGTCACCAAGCTAAGTAGTCCTAAGTAGTCACCAAGCTAAGTAGTCCTAAGTAGTCACCAAGCTAAGTAGTCCTAAGTAGTCACCAAGCTAAGCAGTCCTAAGTAGTCACCATGCTAAGTAGTCCTAAGTAGTCACCAAGCTAAGTAGTCACCAAGCTAAGTAGTCCTAAGTAGTCACCAAGCTAAGCAGTCCTAAGTAGTCACCAAGCTAAGCAGTCCTAAGTAGTCACCAAGCTAAGTAGTCACCAAGCTAAGTAGTCCTAAGTAGTCACCAAGCTAAGTAGTCACCAAGCTAAATAGTCACCAAGCTAAGTAGTCCTAAGTAGTCACCAAGCTAAGCAGTCCTAAGTAGTCACCAAGCTAAGTAGTCCTAAGTAGTCACCAAGCTAAGTAGTCCTAAGTAGTCACCAAGCTAAGCAGTCCTAAGTAGTCACCATGCTAAGTAGTCCTAAGTAGTCACCAAGCTAAGTAGTCACCAAGCTAAGTAGTCCTAAGTAGTCACCAAGCTAAGCAGTCCTAAGTAGTCACCAAGCTAAGCAGTCCTAATTAGTCACCAAGCTAAGCAGTCCTAAGTAGTCACCATGCTAAGTAGTCCTAAGTAGTCACCAAGCTAAGTAGTCACCAAGCTAAGTAGTCCTAAGTAGTCACCATGCTAAGTAGTCACCAAGCTAAGTAGTCACCAAGCTAAGTAGTCACCAAGCTAAGTAGTCCTAAGTAGTCACCATGCTAAGTAGTCACCAAGCTAAGTAGTCACCAAGCTAAGTAGTCACCAAGCTAAGTAGTCCTAAGTAGTCACCAAGCTAAGTAGTCCTAAGTAGTCACCAAGCTAAGTAGTCCTAAGTAGTCACCAAGCTAAGTAGTCCTAAGTAGTCACCAAGCTAAGCAGTCCTAAGTAGTCACCATGCTAAGTAGTCCTAAGTAGTCACCAAGCTAAGTAGTCACCAAGCTAAGTAGTCCTAAGTAGTCACCAAGCTAAGCAGTCCTAAGTAGTCACCAAGCTAAGCATTCCTAAGTAGTCACCAAGCTAAGTAGTCACCAAGCTAAGTAGTCCTAAGTAGTCACCAAGCTAAGTAGTCACCAAGCTAAGTAGTCACCAAGCTAAGTAGTCCTAAGTAGTCACCAAGCTAAGCAGTCCTAAGTAGTCACCAAGCTAAGTAGTCCTAAGTAGTCACCAAGCTAAGTAGTCCTAAGTAGTCACCAAGCTAAGCAGTCCTAAGTAGTCACCATGCTAAGTAGTCCTAAGTAGTCACCAAGCTAAGTAGTCACCAAGCTAAGTAGTCCTAAGTAGTCACCAAGCTAAGCAGTCCTAAGTAGTCACCAAGCTAAGCAGTCCTAAGTAGTCATCAAGCTAAGCAGTCCTAAGTAGTCACCATGCTAAGTAGTCCTAAGTAGTCACCAAGCTAAGTAGTCACCAAGCTAAGTAGTCCTAAGTAGTCACCATGCTAAGTAGTCACCAAGCTAAGTAGTCACCAAGCTAAGCAGTCCTAAGTAGTCACCAAGCTAAGTAGTCCTAAGTAGTCACCATGCTAAGTAGTCACCAAGCTAAGTAGTCACCAAGCTAAGTAGTCACCAAGCTAAGTAGTCCTAAGTAGTCACCATGCTAAGTAGTCACCAAGCTAAGTAGTCACCAAGCTAAGCAGTCCTAAGTAGTCACCAAGCTAAGTAGTCACCAAGCTAAGTAGTCACCAAGCTAAGTAGTCCTAAGTAGTCACCAAGCTAAGCAGTCCTAAGTAGTCACCATGCTAAGTAGTCCTAAGTAGTCACCAAGCTAAGTAGTCACCAAGCTAAGTAGTCCTAAGTAGTCACCAAGCTAAGTAGTCCTAAGTAGTCACCAAGCTAAGTAGTCCTAAGTAGTCACCAAGCTAAGTAGTCCTAAGTAGTCACCAAGCTAAGTAGTCCTAAGTAGTCACCAAGCTAAGTAGTCCTAAGTAGTCACCAAGCTAAGTAGTCCTAAGTCGTCACCAAGCTAAGTAGTCACCAAGCTAAGCAGTCCTAAGTAGTCACCAAGCTAAGTAGTCCTAAGTAGTCACCAAGCTAAGCAGTCCTAAGTAGTCACCATGCTAAGTAGTCACCATGCTAAGTAGTCACCAAGCTAAGTAGTCACCAAGCTAAGTAGTCACCAAGCTAAGTAGTCCTAAGTAGTCACCAAGCTAAGCAGTCCTAAGTAGTCACCAAGCTAAGTAGTCCTAAGTAGTCACCAAGCTAAGTAGTCCTAAGTAGTCACCATGCTAAGTAGTCCTAAGTAGTCACCAAGCTAAGTAGTCACCAAGCTAAGTAGTCACCATGCTAAGTAGTCACCAAGCTAAGTAGTCACCAAGCTAAGTAGTCATAAGTAGTCACCAAGCTAAGCAGTCCTAAGTAGTCACCAAGCTAAGTAGTCTTAAGTAGTCACCAAGCTAAGCAGTCCTAAGTAGTCACCAAGCTAAGTAGTCACCAAGCTAAGCAGTCCTAAGTAGTCACCAAGCTAAGTAGTCACCAAGCTAAGCAGTCCTAAGTAGTCACCAAGCTAAGTAGTCACCAAGCTAAGTAGTCCTAAGTAGTCACCATGCTAAGTAGTCACCAAGCTAAGTAGTCACCAAGCTAAGTAGTCACCAAGCTAAGTAGTCCTAAGTAGTCACCAAGCTAAGTAGTCCTAAGTAGTCACCAAGCTAAGTAGTCCTAAGTAGTCACCAAGCTAAGCAGTCCTAAGTAGTCACCATGCTAAGTAGTCCTAAGTAGTCACCAAGCTAAGTAGTCACCAAGCTAAGTAGTCCTAAGTAGTCACCAAGCTAAGCAGTCCTAAGTAGTCACCAAGCTAAGCAGTCCTAAGTAGTCACCAAGCTAAGTAGTCACCAAGCTAAGTAGTCCTAAGTAGTCACCAAGCTAAGTAGTCCTAAGTAGTCACCAAGCTAAGTAGTCCTAAGTAGTCACCAAGCTAAGCAGTCCTAAGTAGTCACCAAGCTAAGTAGTCCTAAGTAGTCACCAAGCTAAGTAGTCCTAAGTAGTCACCAAGCTAAGCAGTCCTAAGTAGTCACCATGCTAAGTAGTCCTAAGTAGTCACCAAGCTAAGTAGTCACCAAGCTAAGTAGTCCTAAGTAGTCACCAAGCTAAGCAGTCCTAAGTAGTCACCAAGCTAAGCAGTCCTAATTAGTCACCAAGCTAAGCAGTCCTAAGTAGTCACCATGCTAAGTAGTCCTAAGTAGTCACCAAGCTAAGTAGTCCTAAGTAGTCACCATGCTAAGTAGTCACCAAGCTAAGTAGTCACCAAGCTAAGTAGTCACCAAGCTAAGTAGTCCTAAGTAGTCACCATGCTAAGTAGTCACCAAGCTAAGTAGTCACCAAGCTAAGTAGTCACCAAGCTAAGTAGTCCTAAGTAGTCACCAAGCTAAGTAGTCCTAAGTAGTCACCAAGCTAAGTAGTCCTAAGTAGTCACCAAGCTAAGTAGTCCTAAGTAGTCACCAAGCTAAGCAGTCCTAAGTAGTCACCATGCTAAGTAGTCCTAAGTAGTCACCAAGCTAAGTAGTCACCAAGCTAAGTAGTCCTAAGTAGTCACCAAGCTAAGCAGTCCTAAGTAGTCACCAAGCTAAGCATTCCTAAGTAGTCACCAAGCTAAGTAGTCACCAAGCTAAGTAGTCCTAAGTAGTCACCAAGCTAAGTAGTCACCAAGCTAAGTAGTCACCAAGCTAAGTAGTCCTAAGTAGTCACCAAGCTAAGCAGTCCTAAGTAGTCACCAAGCTAAGTAGTCCTAAGTAGTCACCAAGCTAAGTAGTCCTAAGTAGTCACCAAGCTAAGCAGTCCTAAGTAGTCACCATGCTAAGTAGTCCTAAGTAGTCACCAAGCTAAGTAGTCACCAAGCTAAGTAGTCCTAAGTAGTCACCAAGCTAAGCAGTCCTAAGTAGTCACCAAGCTAAGCAGTCCTAAGTAGTCATCAAGCTAAGCAGTCCTAAGTAGTCACCATGCTAAGTAGTCCTAAGTAGTCACCAAGCTAAGTAGTCCTAAGTAGTCACCATGCTAAGTAGTCACCAAGCTAAGTAGTCACCAAGCTAAGCAGTCCTAAGTAGTCACCAAGCTAAGTAGTCCTAAGTAGTCACCATGCTAAGTAGTCACCAAGCTAAGTAGTCACCAAGCTAAGTAGTCACCAAGCTAAGTAGTCCTAAGTAGTCACCATGCTAAGTAGTCACCAAGCTAAGTAGTCACCAAGCTAAGCAGTCCTAAGTAGTCACCAAGCTAAGTAGTCACCAAGCTAAGTAGTCACCAAGCTAAGTAGTCACCAAGCTAAGCAGTCCTAAGTAGTCACCAAGCTAAGTAGTCACCATGCTAAGTAGTCCTAAGTAGTCACCAAGCTAAGTAGTCACCAAGCTAAGTAGTCACCAAGCTAAGCAGTCCTAAGTAGTCACCAAGCTAAGTAGTCACCAAGCTAAGTAGTCCTAAGTAGTCACCAAGCTAAGTAGTCCTAAGTAGTCACCAAGCTAAGTAGTCACCAAGCTAAGTAGTCACCAAGCTAAGCAGTCCTAAGTAGTCACCAAGCTAAGTAGTCCTAAGTAGTCACCAAGCTAAGTAGTCCTAAGTAGTCACCATGCTAAGTAGTCACCAAGCTAAGTAGTCACCAAGCTAAGCAGTCCTAAGTAGTCACCAAGCTAAGTAGTCACCAAGCTAAGTAGTCACCAAGCTAAGTAGTCACCAAGCTAAGCAGTCCTAAGTAGTCACCAAGCTAAGTAGTCACCAAGCTAAGTAGTCACCAAGCTAAGTAGTCCTAAGTAGTCACCAAGCTAAGTAGTCACCAAGCTAAGCAGTCCTAAGTAGTCACCAAGCTAAGTAGTCCTAAGTAGTCACCATGCTAAGTAGTCACCAAGCTAAGTAGTCACCAAAATAAGTAGTCCTAAGTAGTCACCAAGCTAAGCAGTCCTAAGTAGTCACCAAGCTAAGTAGTCACCAAGCTAAGTAGTCCTAAGTAGTCACCATGCTAAGTAGTCACCAAGCTAAGTAGTCACCAAGCTAAGCAGTCCTAAGTAGTCACCAAGCTAAGTAGTCACCATGCTAAGTAGTCACCAAGCTAAGCAGTCCTAAGTAGTCACCATGCTAAGTAGTCACCAAGCTAAGTAGTCACCAAGCTAAGTAGTCCTAAGTAGTCACCAAGCTAAGCAGTCCTAAGTAGTCACCAAGCTAAGTAGTCACCAAGCTAAGTAGTCCTAAGTAGTCACCAAGCTAAGCAGTCACCAAGCTAAGTAGTCCTAAGTAGTCACCAAGCTAAACAGTCCTAAGTAGTCACCAAGCTAAGTAGTCACCAAGCTAAGTAGTCACCAAGCTAAGTAGTCACCAAGCTAAGTAGTCCTAAGTAGTCACCAAGCTAAGTAGTCCTAAGTAGTCACCAAGCTAAGTAGGCCTAAGTAGTCACCAAGCTAAGTAGTCACCAAGCTAAGCAGTCCTAAGTAGTCACCAAGCTAAGTAGTCCTAAGTAGTCACCAAGCTAAGTAGTCACCATGCTAAGTAGTCCTAAGTAGTCACCAAGCTAAGTAGTCACCATGCTAAGTAGTCCTAAGTAGTCACCAAGCTAAGTAGTCACCAAGCTAAGTAGTCCTAAGTAGTCACCAAGCTAAGTAGTCCTAAGTAGTCACCAAGCTAAGTAGTCACCAAGCTAAGTAGTCACCATGCTAAGTAGTCCTAAGTAGTCACCAAGCTAAGTAGTCACCAAGCTAAGTAGTCACCATGCTAAGTAATCACCAAGCTAAGTAGTCACCATGCTAAGCAGTCTTAAGTAGTCACCAAGCTAAGTAGTCCTAAGTAATCACCATGCTAAGTAGTCCTAAGTAGTCACCAAGCTAAGTAGTCACCATGCTAAGTAGTCACCAAGCTAAGTAGTCCTAAGTAGTCACCAAGCTAAGTAGTCACCAAGCTAAGTAGTCACCAAGCTAAGTAGTCACCAAGCTAAGTAGTCACCAAGCTAAGTAGTCCTAAGTAGTCACCATGCTAAGTAGTCACCAAGCTAAGTAGTCACCAAGCTAAGTAGTCACCAAGCTAAGTAGTCCTAAGTAGTCACCAAGCTAACTAGTCACCAAGCTAAGTAGTCACCAAGCTAAGTAGTCCTAAGTAGTCACCAAGCTAAGTAGTCCTAAGTAGTCACCAAGCTAAGCAGTCCTAAGTAGTCACTAAGCTAAGTAGTCCTAAGTAGTCACCAAGCTAAGTAGTCCTAAGTAGTCACCAAGCTAAGTAGTCACCAAGCTAAGTAGTCACCAAGCTAAGCAGTCCTAAGTAGTCACCAAGCTAAGTAGTCACCAAGCTAAGTAGTCACCATGCTAAGCAGTCCTAAGTAGTCACCAAGCTAAGTAGTCACCAAGCTAAGTAGTCACCAAGCTAAGTAGTCCTAAGTAGTCACCATGCTAAGTAGTCACCAAGCTAAGTAGTCACCAAGCTAAGCAGTCCTAAGTAGTCACCAAGCTAAGTAGTCACCAAGCTAAGTAGTCACCAAGCTAAGTAGTCACCAAGCTAAGCAGTCCTAAGTAGTCACCAAGTTAAGTAGTCACCAAGCTAAGTAGTCACCAAGCTAAGTAGTCCTAAGTAGTCACCAAGCTAAGTAGTCACCAAGCTAAGTAGTCACCAAGTAGTCACCATGCTAAGTAGTCACCAAGCTAAGTAGTCACCAAGCTAAGTAGTCACCAAGCTAAGCAGTCCTAAGTAGTCACCAAGCTAAGTAGTCACCAAGCTAAGCAGTCCTAAGTAGTCACCAAGCTAAGTAGTCACCAAGCTAAGTAGTCCTAAGTAGTCACCATGCTAAGCAGTCCTAAGTAGTCACCAAGCTAAGTAGTCACCAAGCTAAGTAGTCACCAAGATAAGCAGTCCTAAGTAGTCACCATGCTAAGTAGTCACCAAGCTAAGTAGTCCTAAGTAGTCACCATGCTAAGTAGTACTAAGTAGTCACCAAGCTAAGTAGTCCTAAGTAGTCACCAAGCTAAGTAGTCACCAAGCTAAGTAGTCCTAAGTAGTCACTAAGCTAAGTAGTCCTAAGTAGTCACCAAGCTAAGTAGTCACCAAGCTAAGTAGTCACCAAGCTAAGTAGTCCTAAGTAATCACCATGCTAAGTAGTCACCAAGCTAAGTAGTCCTAAGTAGTCACCATGCTAAGTAGTCACCAAGCTAAGCAGTCCTAAGTAGTCACCAAGCTAAGTAGTCCTAAGTAGTCACCATGCTAAGTAGTCACCAAGCTAAGTAGTCACCAAGCTAAGCAGTCCTAAGTAGTCACCAAGCTAAGTAGTCACCAAGCTAAGTAGTCCTAAGTAGTCACCATGCTAAGTAGTCACCAAGCTAAGTAGTCACCAAGCTAAGTAGTCCTAAGTAATCACCATGCTAAGTAGTCACCAAGCTAAGTAGTCCTAAGTAGTCACCATGCTAAGTAGTCACCAAGCTAAGTAGTCACCAAGCTAAGTAGTCACCAAGCTAAGTAGTCACCATGCTAAGTAGTCCTGTGTAGTCACCATGCTAAGTAGTACTAAGTAGTCACCAAGCTAAGTAGTCACCAAGCTAAGTAGTCCTAAGTAGTCACCAAGCTAAGTAGTCCTAAGTAGTCACCATGCTAAGTAGTCACCAAGCTAAGTAGTCACCAAGCTAAGTAGTCACCATGCTAAGTAGTACTAAGTAGTCACCAAGCTAAGTAGTCACCAAGCTAAGTAGTCCTAAGTAGTCACCAAGCTAAGTAGTCCTAAGTAGTCACCATGCTAAGTAGTCACCAAGCTAAGTAGTCACCAAGCTAAGTAGTCACCAAGCTAAGTAGTCACCATGCTAAGTAGTCCTGTGTAGTCACCATGCTAAGTAGTACTAAGTAGTCACCAAGCTAAGTAGTCACCAAGCTAAGTAGTCCTAAGTAGTCACCAAGCTAAGTAGTCCTAAGTAGTCACCATGCTAAGTAGTCACCAAGCTAAGTAGTCACCAAGCTAAGTAGTCACCAAGCTAAGCAGTCCTAAGTAGTCACCATGCTAAGTAGTCACCAAGCTAAGTAGTCACCAAGCTAAGTAGTCCTAAGTAGTCACCAAGCTAAGTAGTCCTAAGTAGTCACCATGCTAAGTAGTCACCAAGCTAAGTAGTCCTAAGTAGTCACCATGCTAAGTAGTCACCAAGCTAAGTAGTCACCATGCTAAGTAGTCCTAAGTAGTCACCAAGCTAAGCAGTCCTAAGTAGTCACCAAGCTAAGTAGTCACCATTCTAAGTAGTCCTAAGTAGTCACCAGGCTAAGCAGTCCTAAGTAGTCACCAAGCTAAGCAGTCACCAAGCTAAGTAGTCACCAAGCTAAGTAGTCACCAAGCTAAGTAGTCACCATGCTAAGTAGTCACCAAGCTAAGTAGTCACCAAGCTAAGCAGTCCTAAGTAGTCACCAAGCTAAGTAGTCACCAAGCTAAGTAGTCCTAAGTAGTCACCAAGCTAAGTAGTCACCAAGCTAAGTAGTCACCATGCTAAGTAGTCACCAAGCTAAGTAGTCACCAAGCTAAGTAGTCCTAAGTAGTCACCAAGCTAAGTAGTCCTAAGTAGTCACCATGCTAAGTAGTCCTAGTAGTCACCACGCTAAGTAGTCACCAAGCTAAGTAGTCACCAAGCTAAGTAGTCCTAAGTAGTCACCATGCTAAGTAGTCACCAAGCTAAGTAGTCACCAAGCTAAGCAGTCCTAAGTAGTCACCATGCTAAGTAGTCACCAAGCTAAGTAGTCACCATGCTAAGTAGTCACCATGCTAAGTAGTCACCAAGCTAAGTAGTCACCATGCTAAGTAGTCCTAAGTAGTCACCAAGCTAAGTAGTCACCATGCTAAGTAGTCACCATGCTAAGTAGTCCTAAGTAGTCACCAAGCTAAGCAGTCCTAAGTAGTCACCAAGCTAAGTAGTCCTAAGTAGTCACCAAGCTAAGCAGTCCTAAGTAGTCACCATGCTAAGTAGTCACCATGCTAAGTAGTCCTAAGTAGTCACCAAGCTAAGCAGTCCTAAGTAGTCACCAAGCTAAGTAGTCACCATGCTAAGTAGTCACCATGCTAAGTAGTCCTAAGTAGTCACCAAGCTAAGTAGTCACCAAGCTAAGTAGTCACCATGCTAAGTAGTCCTAAGTAGTCACCATGCTAAGTAGTCACCATGCTAAGTAGTCACCAAGCTAAGTAGTCACCATGCTAAGTAGTCACCATGCTAAGTAGTCACCAAGCTAAGTAGTCCTAAGTAGTCACCATGCTAAGTAGTCACCAAGCTAAGTAGTCACCAAGCTAAGTAGTCACCATGCTAAGTAGTCCTAAGTAGTCACCATGCTAAGTAGTCACCAAGCTAAGTAGTCACCAAGCTAAGCAGTCCTAAGTAGTCACCATGCTAAGTAGTCACCAAGCTAAGTAGTCACCATGCTAAGTAATCCTAAGTAGTCACCATGCTAAGTAGTCACCAAGCTAAGTAGTCACCATGCTAAGTAGTCACCATGCTAAGTAGTCACCAAGCTAAGTAGTCACCATGCTAAGTAGTCCTAAGTAGTCACCAAGCTAAGTAGTCACCATGCTAAGTAGTCACCATGCTAAGTAGTCCTAAGTAGTCACCAAGCTAAGCAGTCCTAAGTAGTCACCAAGCTAAGTAGTCCTAAGTAGTCACCAAGCTAAGCAGTCCTAAGTAGTCACCATGCTAAGTAGTCCTAAGTAGTCACCAAGCTAAGCAGTCCTAAGTAGTCACCAAGCTAAGTAGTCACCATGCTAAGTAGTCACCATGCTAAGTAGTCCTAAGTAGTCACCAAGCTAAGTAGTCACCAAGCTAAGTAGTCACCATGCTAAGTAGTCCTAAGTAGTCACCATGCTAAGTAGTCACCATGCTAAGTAGTCACCAAGCTAAGTAGTCACCATGCTAAGTAGTCACCATGCTAAGTAGTCACCAGGCTAAGTAGTCACCATGCTAAGTAGTCCTAAGTAGTCACCAAGCTAAGTAGTCACCAAGCTAAGTAGTCCTAAGTAGTCACCATGCTAAGTAGTCACCAAGTTAAGCAGTCCTAAGTAGTCACCAAGCTAAGTAGTCCTAAGTAGTCACCATGCTAAGTAGTCCTAAGTAGTCACCATGCTAAGTAGTCACCAAGCTAAGTAGTCACCAAGCTAAGCAGTCCTAAGTAGTCACCAAGTTAAGTAGTCACCATGCTAAGTAGTCCTAAGTAGTCACCATGCTAAGTAGTCACCATGCTAAGTAGTCCTAAGTAGTCACCAAGCTAAGCAGTCCTAAGTAGTCACCAAGCTAAGTAGTCCTAAGTAGTCACCAAGCTAAGCAGTCCTAAGTAGTCACCATGCTAAGTAGTCACCATGCTAAGTAGTCCTAAGTAGTCACCAAGCTAAGCAGTCCTAAGTAGTCACCATGCTAAGTAGTCACCATGCTAAGTAGTCCTAAGTAGTCACCAAGCTAAGTAGTCCTAAGTAGTCACCATGCTAAGTAGTCACCATGCTAAGTAGTCACCATGCTAAGTAGTCCTAAGTAGTCACCAAGCTAAGCAGTCCTAAGTAGTCACCAAGCTAAGTAGTCACCATGCTAAGTAGTCACCATGCTAAGTAGTCCTAAGTAGTCACCAAGCTAAGTAGTCACCAAGCTAAGTAGTCATCATGCTAAGTAGTCCTAAGTAGTCACCATGCTAAGTAGTCACCATGCTAAGTAGTCACCAAGCTAAGTAGTCACCATGCTAAGTAGTCACCATGCTAAGTAGTCACCAAGCTAAGTAGTCCTAAGTAGTCACCATGCTAAGTAGTCACCAAGCTAAGTAGTCACCAAGCTAAGTAGTCACCAAGCTAAGCAGTCCTAAGTAGTCACCATGCTAAGTAGTCACCAAGCTAAGTAGTCACCATGCTAAGTAGTCCTAAGTAGTCACCATGCTAAGTAGTCACCAAGCTAAGTAGTCACCATGCTAAGTAGTCACCATGCTAAGTAGTCACCAAGCTAAGTAGTCACCATGCTAAGTAGTCCTAAGTAGTCACCAAGCTAAGTAGTCACCATGCTAAGTAGTCACCATGCTAAGTAGTCCTAAGTAGTCACCAAGCTAAGCAGTCCTAAGTAGTCACCAAGCTAAGTAGTCCTAAGTAGTCACCAAGCTAAGCAGTCCTAAGTAGTCACCATGCTAAGTAGTCCTAAGTAGTCACCAAGCTAAGCAGTCCTAAGTAGTCACCAAGCTAAGTAGTCACCATGCTAAGTAGTCACCATGCTAAGTAGTCCTAAGTAGTCACCAAGCTAAGTAGTCACCAAGCTAAGTAGTCACCATGCTAAGTAGTCCTAAGTAGTCACCATGCTAAGTAGTCACCATGCTAAGTAGTCACCAAGCTAAGTAGTCACCATGCTAAGTAGTCACCATGCTAAGTAGTCACCAAGCTAAGTAGTCACCATGCTAAGTAGTCCTAAGTAGTCACCAAGCTATGTAGTCACCAAGCTAAGCAGTCCTAAGTAGTCACCAAGCTAAGTAGTCCTAAGTAGTCACCATGCTAAGTAGTCACCAAGTTAAGCAGTCCTAAGTAGTCACCAAGCTAAGTAGTCCTAAGTAGTCACCATGCTAAGTAGTCCTAAGTAGTCACCATGCTAAGTAGTCACCAAGCTAAGTAGTCACCAAGCTAAGCAGTCCTAAGTAGTCACCAAGTTAAGTAGTCACCATGCTAAGTAGTCCTAAGTAGTCACCATGCTAAGTAGTCACCATGCTAAGTAGTCCTAAGTAGTCACCAAGCTAAGCAGTCCTAAGTAGTCACCAAGCTAAGTAGTCCTAAGTAGTCACCAAGCTAAGCAGTCCTAAGTAGTCACCATGCTAAGTAGTCACCATGCTAAGTAGTCCTAAGTAGTCACCAAGCTAAGCAGTCCTAAGTAGTCACCATGCTAAGTAGTCACCATGCTAAGTAGTCCTAAGTAGTCACCAAGCTAAGTAGTCCTAAGTAGTCACCATGCTAAGTAGTCACCATGCTAAGTAGTCACCATGCTAAGTAGTCCTAAGTAGTCACCAAGCTAAGCAGTCCTAAGTAGTCACCAAGCTAAGTAGTCACCATGCTAAGTAGTCCTAAGTAGTCACCATGCTAAGTAGTCCTAAGTAGTCACCAAGCTAAGCAGTCCTAAGTAGTCACCAAGCTAAGTAGTCCTAAGTAGTCACCAAGCTAAGCAGTCCTAAGTAGTCACCATGCTAAGTAGTCACCATGCTAAGTAGTCCTAAGTAGTCACCAAGCTAAGCAGTCCTAAGTAGTCACCATGCTAAGTAGTCACCATGCTAAGTAGTCCTAAGTAGTCACCAAGCTAAGTAGTCCTAAGTAGTCACCATGCTAAGTAGTCACCATGCTAAGTAGTCCTAAGTAGTCACCAAGATAAGCAGTCCTAAGTAGTCACCAAGCTAAGTAGTCCTAAGTAGTCACCATGCTAAGTAGTCACCATGCTAAGTAGTCCTAAGTAGTCACCAAGCTAAGCAGTCCTAAGTAGTCACCAAGCTAAGTAGTCCTAAGTAGTCACCAAGCTAAGCAGTCCTAAGTAGTCACCATGCTAAGTAGTCACCATGCTAAGTAGTCCTAAGTAGTCACCAAGCTAAGCAGTCCTAAGTAGTCACCAAGCTAAGTAGTCACCAAGCTAAGTAGTCCTAAGTAGTCACCAAGCTAAGTAGTCCTAAGTAGTCACCAAGCTAAGTAGTCACCAAGCTAAGTAGTCCTAAGTAGTCACCATGCTAAGTAGTCACCAAGCTTAGTAGTCACCAAGCTAAGCAGTCCTAAGTAGTCACCAAGCTAAGTAGTCACGAAGCTAAGTAGTCACTAAGCTAAGTAGTCCTAAGTAGTCACCAAGCTAAGTAGTCCTAAGTAGTCACCAAGCTAAGTAGTCCTAAGTAGTCACCATGCTAAGTAGTCACCAAGCTAAGTAGTCACCAAGCTAAGCAGTCCTAAGTAATCACCATGCTAAGTAGTCACCAAGCTAAGTAGTCCTAAGTAGTCACCATGCTAAGTAGTCACCAAGCTAAGTAGTCACCAAGCTAAGTAGTCCTAAGTAGTCACCATGCTAAGTAGTCCTGTGTAGTCACCATGCTAAGTAGTACTAAGTAGTCACCAAGCTAAGTAGTCACCAAGCTAAGTAGTCCTAAGTAGTCACCAAGCTAAGTAGTCCTAAGTAGACACCAAGCTAAGTAGTCACCAAGCTAAGTAGTCACCAAGCTAAGCAGTCCTAAGTAGTCACCAAGCTAAGTAGTCCTAAGTAGTCACCATGCTAAGTAGTCCTAAGTAGTCACCAAGCTAAGTAGTCACCAAGCTAAGTAGTCACCAAGCTAAGCAGTCCTAAGTAGTCACCAAGCTAAGTAGTCACCACGCTAAGTAGTCCTAAGTAGTCACCATGCTAAGTAGTCACCAAGCTAAGTAGTCCTAAGTAGTCACCATGCTAAGTAGTCACCAAGCTAAGTAGTCACCAAGCTAAGTAGTCCTAAGTAATCACCATGCTAAGTAGTCACCAAGCTAAGTAGTCCTAAGTAGTCACCATGCTAAGTAGTCACCAAGCTAAGTAGTCACCAAGCTAAGTAGTCCTAAGTAGTCACCATGCTAAGTAGTCCTGTGTAGTCACCATGCTAAGTAGTACTAAGTAGTCACCAAGCTAAGTAGTCCTAAGTAGTCACCAAGCTAAGTAGTCACCAAGCTAAGTAGTCCTAAGTAGTCACCAAGCTAAGTAGTCCTAAGTAGTCACCATACTAAGTAGTCACCAAGCTAAGTAGTCCTAAGTAGTCACCATGCTAAGTAGTCACCAAGCTAAGTAGTCACCAAGCTAAGTAGTCTCCAAGCTAAGCAGTCCTAAGTAGTCATCATGCTAAGTAGTCACCAAGCTAAGTAGTCACCAAGCTAAGTAGTCCTAAGTAGTCACCAAGCTAAGTAGACCTAAGTAGTCACCATGCTAAGTAGTCACCAAGCTAAGTAGTCACCAAGCTAAGTAGTCCTAAGTAGTCACCAAGCTAAGTAGTCACCAAGCTAAGTAGTCACCATGCTAAGTAGTCCTAAGTAGTCACCAAGCTAAGCAGTCCTAAGTAGTCACCAAGCTAAGTAGTCACCATGCTAAGTAGTCCTAAGTAGTCACCAAGCTAAGCAGTCCTAAGTAGTCACCAAGCTAAGTAGTCACCATGCTAAGTAGTCCTAAGTAGTTACCAAGCTAAGCAGTCACCAAGCTAAGTAGTCACCAAGCTAAGTAGTCACCAAGCTAAGCAGTCCTAAGTAGTCACCAAGCTAAGTAGTCACCAAGCTAAGTAGTCCTAAGTAGTCACCAAGCTAAGTAGTCACCAAGCTAAGTAGTCACCAAGCTAAGCAGTCCTAAGTAGTCACCAAGCTAAGTAGTCACTATGCTAAGTAGTCCTAAGTAGTCACCATGCTAAGTAGTCACCAAGCTAAGTAGTCACCAAGCTAAGTAGTCCTAAGTAATCACCATGCTAAGTAGTCACCAAGCTAAGTAGTCCTAAGTAGTCACCATGCTAAGTAGTCACCAAGCTAAGTAGTCACCAAGCTAAGTAGTCCTAAGTAGTCACCATGCTAAGTAGTCCTGTGTAGTCACCATGCTAAGTAGTACTAAGTAGTCACCAAGCTAAGTAGTCACCACGCTAAGTAGTCCTAAGTAGTCACCATGCTAAGTAGTCACCAAGCTAAGTAGTCCTAAGTAGTCACCATGCTAAGTAGTCACCAAGCTAAGTAGTCACCAAGCTAACTAGTCACCAAGCTAAGTAGTCACCAAGCTAAGTAGTCACCATGCTAAGTAGTCCTAAGTAGTCACCAAGCTAAGCAGTCACCATGCTAAGTAGTCCTAAGTAGTCACCAAGCTAAGCAGTCCTAAGTAGTCACCAAGCTAAGTAGTCACCATGCTAAGTAGTCCTAAGTAGTCACCAAGCTAAGCAGTCACCAAGCTAAGTAGTCACCAAGCTAAGTAGTCACCAAGCTAAGCAGTCCTAAGTAGTCACCAAGCTAAGTAGTCACCAAGCTAAGTAGTCCTAAGTAGCCACCAAGCTAAGTAGTCACCAAGCTAAGTAGTCACCAAGCTAAGTAGTCCTAAGTAGTCACCAAGCTAAGTAGTCACCAAGCTAAGTAGTCCTAAGTAGTCAACAAGCTAAGTAGTCACCAAGCTAAGTAGTCACCAAGCTAAGTAGTCCTAAGTAGTCACCAAGCTAAGTAGTCACCAAGCTAAGTAGTCCTAAGTAGTCACCAAGCTAAGTAGTCCTAAGTAGTCATCAAGCTAAGTAGTCACCAAGCTAAGTAGTCACCAAGCTAAGTAGTCCTAACTAGTCACCAAGCTAAGTAGTCACCAAGCTAAGTAGTCACCAAGCTAAGTAGTCCTAAGTAGTCACCAAGCTAAGTAGTCACCAAGCTAAGTAGTCCTAAGTAGTCACCAAGCTAAGTAGTCTTAAGTAGTCACCAAGCTAAGTAGTCATCAAGCTAAGTAGTCCTAAGTAGTCACCAAGCTAAGTAGTCCTAAGTAGTCACCAAGCTAAGCAGTCCTAAGTAGTCACCAAGCTAAGTAGTCCTAAGTAGTCACCATGCTAAGTAGTCACCAAGCTAAGTAGTCACCAAGCTAAGCAGTCCTAAGTAATCACCATGCTAAGTAGTCACCAAGCTAAGTAGTCCTAAGTAGTCACCATGCTAAGTAGTCCTGTGTAGTCACCATGCTAAGTAGTACTAAGTAGTCACCAAGCTAAGTAGTCACCAAGCTAAGTAGTCCTAAGTAGTCACCATGCTAAGTAGTCACCAAGCTAAGTAGTCACCAAGCTAAGCAGTCCTAAGTAATCACCATGCTAAGTAGTCACCAAGCTAAGTAGTCCTAAGTAGTCACCATGCTAAGTAGTCACCAAGCTAAGTAGTCACCAAGCTAAGTAGTCCTAAGTAGTCACCATGCTAAGTAGTCCTGTGTAGTCACCATGCTAAGTAGTACTAAGTAGTCACCAAGCTAAGTAGTCACCAAGCTAAGTAGTCCTAAGTAGTCACCAAGATAAGTAGTCCTAAGTAGACACCAAGCTAAGTAGTCACCAAGCTAAGTAGTCACCAAGCTAAGCAGTCCTAAGTAGTCACCAAGCTAAGTAGTCCTAAGTAGTCACCATGCTAAGTAGTCCTAAGTAGTCACCAAGCTAAGTAGTCACCAAGCTAAGTAGTCACCAAGCTAAGCAGTCCTAAGTAGTCACCAAGCTAAGTAGTCACCACGCTAAGTAGTCCTAAGTAGTCACCATGCTAAGTAGTCACCAAGCTAAGTAGTCCTAAGTAGTCACCATGCTAAGTAGTCACCAAGCTAAGTAGTCACCAAGCTAAGTAGTCCTAAGTAATCACCATGCTAAGTAGTCACCAAGCTAAGTAGTCCTAAGTAGTCACCATGCTAAGTAGTCACCAAGCTAAGTAGTCACCAAGCTAAGTAGTCCTAAGTAGTCACCATGCTAAGTAGTCCTGTGTAGTCACCATGCTAAGTAGTACTAAGTAGTCACCAAGCTAAGTAGTCACCAAGCTAAGTAGTCCTAAGTAGTCACCAAGCTAAGTAGTCACCAAGCTAAGTAGTCCTAAGTAGTCACCAAGCTAAGTAGTCCTAAGTAGTCACCATACTAAGTAGTCACCAAGCTAAGTAGTCCTAAGTAGTCACCATGCTAAGTAGTCACCAAGCTAAGTAGTCACCAAGCTAAGTAGTCTCCAAGCTAAGCAGTCCTAAGTAGTCACCATGCTAAGTAGTCACCAAGCTAAGTAGTCACCAAGCTAAGTAGTCCTAAGTAGTCACCAAGCTAAGTAGTCCTAAGTAGTCACCATGCTAAGTAGTCACCAAGCTAAGTAGTCACCAAGCTAAGTAGTCCTAAGTAGTCACCAAGCTAAGTAGTCACCAAGCTAAGTAGTCACCATGCTAAGTAGTCCTAAGTAGTCACCAAGCTAAGCAGTCCTAAGTAGTCACCAAGCTAAGTAGTCACCATGCTAAGTAGTCCTAAGTAGTCACCAAGCTAAGCAGTCCTAAGTAGTCACCAAGCTAAGTAGTCACCATGCTAAGTAGTCCTAAGTAGTCACCAAGCTAAGCAGTCACCAAGCTAAGTAGTCACCAAGCTAAGTAGTCACCAAGCTAAGCAGTCCTAAGTAGTCACCAAGCTAAGTAGTCACCAAGCTAAGTAGTCCTAAGTAGTCACCAAGCTAAGTAGTCACCAAGCTAAGTAGTCACCATGCTAAGTAGTCCTAAGTAGTCACCAAGCTAAGCAGTCCTAAGTAGTCACCAAGCTAAGTAGTCACCATGCTAAGTAGTCCTAAGTAGTCACCATGCTAAGTAGTCACAAAGCTAAGTAGTCACCAAGCTAAGTAGTCCTAAGTAATCACCATGCTAAGTAGTCACCAAGCTAAGTAGTCCTAAGTAGTCACCATGCTAAGTAGTCACCAAGCTAAGTAGTCACCAAGCTAAGTAGTCCTAAGTAGTCACCATGCTAAGTAGTCCTGTATAGTCACCATGCTAAGTAGTACTAAGTAGTCACCAAGCTAAGTAGTCACCAAGCTAAGTAGTCCTAAGTAGTCACCAAGCTAAGTAGTCACCAAGCTAAGTAGTCACCAAGCTAAGTAGTCCTAAGTAGTCACCAAGCTAAGTAGTCCTAAGTAGTCACCATGCTAAGTAGTCACCAAGCTAAGTAGTCCTAAGTAGTCACCATGCTAAGTAGTCACCAAGCTAAGTAGTCACCAAGCTAACTAGTCACCAAGCTAAGTAGTCACCAAGCTAAGTAGTCACCATGCTAAGTAGTCCTAAGTAGTCACCAAGCTAAGCAGTCACCATGCTAAGTAGTCCTAAGTAGTCACCAAGCTAAGCAGTCCTAAGTAGTCACCAAGCTAAGTAGTCACCATGCTAAGTAGTCCTAAGTAGTCACCAAGCTAAGCAGTCACCAAGCTAAGTAGTCACCAAGCTAAGTAGTCACCAAGCTAAGCAGTCCTAAGTAGTCACCAAGCTAAGTAGTCACCAAGCTAAATAGTCCTAAGTAGTCACCAAGCTAAGTAGTCACCAAGCTAAGTAGTCCTAAGTAGTCACCAAGCTAAGTAGTCACCAAGCTAAATAGTCCTAAGTAGTCACCAAGCTAAGTAGTCACCAAGCTAAGTAGTCACCAAGCTAAGTAGTCCTAAGTAGTCACCAAGCTAAGTAGTCACCAAGCTAAGTAGTCCTAAGTAGTCACCAAGCTAAGTAGTCCTAAGTAGTCATCAAGCTAAGTAGTCACCAAGCTAAGCAGTCCTAAGTAGTCACCAAGCTAAGTAGTCACCAAGCTAAGTAGTCACCAAGCTAAGTAGTCCTAACTAGTCACCAAGCTAAGTAGTCACCAAGCTAAGTAGTCACCAAGCTAAGTAGTCCTAAGTAGTCACCATGCTAAGTAGTCCTAAGTAGTCACCAAGCTAAGTAGTCCTAACTAGTCACCAAGCTAAGTAGTCACCAAGCTAAGTAGTCACCAAGCTAAGCAGTCCTAAGTAGTCACCAAGCTAAGTAGTCACCAAGCTAAGTAGTCACCAAGCTAAGCAGTCCTAAGTAGTCACCAAGCTAAGTAGTCACCAAGCTAAGTAGTCCTAAGTAGTCACCAAGCTAAGTATTCCTAAGTAGTCACCAAGCTAAGTAGTCCTAACTAGTCACCAAGCTAAGTAGTCACCAAGCTAAGTAGTCACCAAGCTAAGCAGTCCTAAGTAGTCACCAAGCTAAGTAGTCACCAAGCTAAGTAGTCACCAAGCTAAGCAGTCCTAAGTAGTCACCAAGCTAAGTAGTCACCAAGCTAAGTAGTCCTAAGTAGTCACCAAGCTAATTAGTCCTAAGTAGTCACCAAGCTAAGTAGTCTTAAGTAGTCACCAAGCTAAGTAGTCATCAAGCTAAGTAGTCCTAAGTAGTCACCAAGCTAAGTAGTCCTAAGTAGTCACCAAGCTAAGCAGTCCTAAGTAGTCACCAAGCTAAGTAGTCCTAAGTAGTCACCAAGCTAAGTAGTCACCAAGCTAAGTAGTCCTAAGTAGTCACCATGCTAAGTAGTCACCAAGCTAAGTAGTCACCAAGCTAAGCAGTCCTAAGTAGTCACCAAGCTAAGTAGTCACCAAGCTAAGTAGTCCTAAGTAGTCACCAAGCTAAGTAGTCCTAAGTAGTCACCAAGCTAAGTAGTCCTAAGTAGTCACCATGCTAAGTAGTCACCAAGCTAAGTAGTCACCAAGCTAAGCAGTCCTAAGTAATCACCATGCTAAGTAGTCACCAAGCTAAGTAGTCCTAAGTAGTCACCATGCTAAGTAGTCACCAAGCTAAGTAGTCACCAAGCTAAGTAGTCCTAAGTAGTCACCATGCTAAGTAGTCCTGTGTAGTCACCATGCTAAGTAGTACTAAGTAGTCACCAAGCTAAGTAGTCACCAAGCTAAGTAGTCCTAAGTAGTCACCAAGCTAATTAGTCCTAAGTAGACACCAAGCTAAGTAGTCACCAAGCTAAGTAGTCACCAAGCTAAGCAGTCCTAAGTAGTCACGAAGCTAAGTATTCCTAAGTAGTCACCATGCTAAGTAGTCCTAAGTAGTCACCAAGCTAAGTAGTCACCAAGCTAAGTAGTCACCAAGCTAAGCAGTCCTAAGTAGTCACCAAGCTAAGTAGTCACCACGCTAAGTAGTCCTAAGTAGTCACCATGCTAAGTAGTCACCAAGCTAAGTAGTCCTAAGTAGTCACCATGCTAAGTAGTCACCAAGCTAAGTAGTCACCAAGCTAAGTAGTCCTAAGTAATCACCATGCTAAGTAGTCACCAAGCTAAGTAGTCCTAAGTAGTCACCATGCTAAGTAGTCACCAAGCTAAGTAGTCACCAAGCTAAGTAGTCCTAAGTAGTCACCATGCTAAGTAGTCCTGTGTAGTCACCATGCTAAGTAGTACTAAGTAGTCACCAAGCTAAGTAGTCACCAAGCTAAGTAGTCCTAAGTAGTCACCAAGCTAAGTAGTCACCAAGCTAAGTAGTCCTAAGTAGTCACCAAGCTAAGTAGTCCTAAGTAGTCACCATACTAAGTAGTCACCAAGCTAAGTAGTCCTAAGTAGTCACCATGCTAAGTAGTCACCAAGCTAAGTAGTCACCAAGCTAAGTAGTCTCCAAGCTAAGCAGTCCTAAGTAGTCACCATGCTAAGTAGTCACCAAGCTAAGTAGTCACCAAGCTAAGTAGTCCTAAGTAGTCACCAAGCTAAGTAGTCCTAAGTAGTCACCATGCTAAGTATTCACCAAGCTAAGTAGTCACCAAGCTAAGTAGTCCTAAGTAGTCACCAAGCTAAGTAGTCACCAAGCTAAGTAGTCACCATGCTAAGTAGTCCTAAGTAGTCACCAAGCTAATCAGTCCTAAGTAGTCACCAAGCTAAGTAGTCACCATGCTAAGTAGTCCTAAGTAGTCACCAAGCTAAGCAGTCCTAAGTAGTCACCAAGCTAAGTAGTCACCATGCTAAGTAGTCCTAAGTAGTCACCAAGCTAAGCAGTCACCAAGCTAAGTAGTCACCAAGCTAAGTAGTCACCAAGCTAAGCAGTCCTAAGTAGTCACCAAGCTAAGTAGTCACCAAGCTAAGTAGTCCTAAGTAGTCACCAAGCTAAGTAGTCACCAAGCTAAGTAGTCACCATGCTAAGTAGTCCTAAGTAGTCACCAAGCTAAGCAGTCCTAAGTAGTCACCAAGCTAAGTAGTCACCATGCTAAGTAGTCCTAAGTAGTCACCATGCTAAGTAGTCACCAAGCTAAGTAGTCACCAAGCTAAGTAGTCCTAAGTAATCACCATGCTAAGTAGTCACCAAGCTAAGTAGTCCTAAGTAGTCACCATGCTAAGTAGTCACCAAGCTAAGTAGTCACCAAGCTAAGTAGTCCTAAGTAGTCACCATGCTAAGTAGTCCTGTGTAGTCACCATGCTAAGTAGTACTAAGTAGTCACCAAGCTAAGTAGTCCTAAGTAGTCACCATGCTAAGTAGTCCTAAGTAGTCACCATGCTAAGTAGTCACCAAGCTAAGTAGTCCTAAGTAGTCACCATGATAAGTAGTCACCAAGCTAAGTAGTCACCAAGCTAACTAGTCACCAAACTAAGTAGTCACCAAGCTAAGTAGTCACCATGCTAAGTAGTCCTAAGTAGTCACCAAGCTAAGCAGTCACCATGCTAAGTAGTCCTAAGTAGTCACCAAGCTAAGCAGTCCTAAGTAGTCACCAAGCTAAGTAGTCACCATGCTAAGTAGTCCTAAGTAGTCACCAAGCTAAGCAGTCACCAAGCTAAGTAGTCACCAAGCTAAGTAGTCACCAAGCTAAGCAGTCCTAAGTAGTCACCAAGCTAAGTAGTCACCAAGCTAAGTAGTCCTAAGTAGTCACCAAGCTAAGTAGTCACCAAGCTAAGTAGTCACCAAGCTAAGTAGTCACCAAGCTAAGTAGTCCTAAGTAGTCACCAAGCTAAGTAGTCACCAAGCTAAGTAGTCCTAAGTAGTCACCAAGCTAAGTAGTCACCAAGCTAAGTAGTCACCAAGCTAAGTAGTCCTAAGTAGTCACCAAGCTAAGTAGTCACCAAGCTAAGTAGTCCTAAGTAGTCACCAAGCTAAGTAGTCCTAAGTAGTCATCAAGCTAAGTAGTCACCAAGCTAAGCAGTCCTAAGTAGTCACCAAGCTAAGTAGTCACCAAGCTAAGTAGTCCTAACTAGTCACCAAGCTAAGTAGTCACCAAGCTAAGTAGTCACCAAGCTAAGTAGTCCTAAGTAGTCACCATGCTAAGTAGTCCTAAGTAGTCACCAAGCTAAGTAGTCCTAACTAGTCACCAAGCTAAGTAGTCACCAAGCTAAGCAGTCCTAAGTAGTCACCAAGCTAAGTAGTCACCAAGCTAAGTAGTCACCAAGTTAAGCAGTCCTAAGTAGTCACCAAGCTAAGTAGTCACCAAGCTAAGTAGTCCTAAGTAGTCACCAAGATAAGTATTCCTAAGTAGTCACCAAGCTAAGTAGTCCTAAGTAGTCACCAAGCTAAGTAGTCCTAAGTAGTCACCATGCTAAGTAGTCCTAAGTAGTCACCAAGCTAAGTAGTCCTAAGTAGTCACCAAGCTAAGTAGTCTTAAGTAGTCACCAAGCTAAGTAGTCATCAAGCTAAGTAGTCCTAAGTAGTCACCAAGCTAAGTAGTCCTAAGTAGTCACCAAGCTAAGCAGTCCTAAGTAGTCACCAAGCTAAGTAGTCACCAAGCTAAGTAGTCCTAAGTAGTCACCATGCTAAGTAGTCCTGTGTAGTCACCATGCTAAGTAGTACTAAGTAGTCACCAAGCTAAGTAGTCACCAAGCTAAGTAGTCCTAAGTAGTCACCAAGCTAAGTAGTCACCAAGCTAAGTAGTCCTAAGTAGTCACCAAGCTAAGTAGTCCTAAGTAGTCACCATACTAAGTAGTCACCAAGCTAAGTAGTCCTAAGTAGTCACCATGCTAAGTAGTCACCAAGCTAAGTAGTCACCAAGCTAAGTAGTCTCCAAGCTAAGCAGTCCTAAGTAGTCACCATGCTAAGTAGTCACCAAGCTAAGTAGTCACCAAGCTAAGTAGTCCTAAGTAGTCACCAAGCTAAGTAGTCCTAAGTAGTCACCATGCTAAGTAGTCACCAAGCTAAGTAGTCACCAAGCTAAGTAGTCCTAAGTAGTCACCAAGCTAAGTAGTCACCAAGCTAAGTAGTCACCATGCTAAGTAGTCCTAAGTAGTCACCAAGCTAAGCAGTCCTAAGTAGTCACCAAGCTAAGTAGTCACCATGCTAAGTAGTCCTAAGTAGTCACCAAGCTAAGCAGTCCTAAGTAGTCACCAAGCTAAGTAGTCACCATGCTAAGTAGTCCTAAGTAGTCACCAAGCTAAGCATTCACCAAGCTAAGTAGTCACCAAGCTAAGTAGTCACCAAGCTAAGCAGTCCTAAGTAGTCACCAAGCTAAGTAGTCACCATGCTAAGTAGTCCTAAGTAGTCACCAAGCTAAGCAGTCACCAAGCTAAGTAGTCACCAAGCTAAGTAGTCACCAAGCTAAGCAGTCCTAAGTAGTCACCAAGCTAAGTAGTCACCAAGCTAAATAGTCCTAAGTAGTCACCAAGCTAAGTAGTCACCAAGCTAAGTAGTCACCAAGCTAAGTAGTCCTAAGTAGTCACCAAGCTAAGTAGTCACCAAGCTAAGTAGTCCTAAGTAGTCACCAAGCTAAGTAGTCACCAAGCTAAGTAGTCACCAAGCTAAGTAGTCCTAAGTAGTCACCAAGCTAAGTAGTCACCAAGCTAAGTAGTCCTAAGTAGTCACCAAGCTAAGTAGTCCTAAGTAGTCATCAAGCTAAGTAGTCACCAAGCTAAGCAGTCCTAAGTAGTCACCAAGCTAAGTAGTCACCAAGCTAAGTAGTCACCAAGCTAAGTAGTCCTAACTAGTCACCAAGCTAAGTAGTCACCAAGCTAAGTAGTCACCAAGCTAAGTAGTCCTAAGTAGTCACCATGCTAAGTAGTCCTAAGTAGTCACCAAGCTAAGTAGTCCTAACTAGTCACCAAGCTAAGTAGTCACCAAGCTAAGTAGTCACTAAGCTAAGCAGTCCTAAGTAGTCACCAAGCTAAGTAGTCACCAAGCTAAGTAGTCACCAAGCTAAGCAGTCCTAAGTAGTCACCAAGCTAAGTAGTCACCAAGCTAAGTAGTCCTAAGTAGTCACCAAGCTAAGTATTCCTAAGTAGTCACCAAGCTAAGTAGTCCTAAGTAGTCACCAAGCTAAGTAGTCCTAAGTAGTCACCATGCTAAGTAGTCCTAAGTAGTCACCAAGCTAAGTAGTCCTAAGTAGTCACCAAGCTAAGTAGTCTTAAGTAGTCACCAAGCTAAGTAGTCATCAAGCTAAGTAGTCCTAAGTAGTCACCAAGCTAAGTAGTCCTAAGTAGTCACCAAGCTAAGCAGTCCTAAGTAGTCACCAAGCTAAGTAGTCCTAAGTAGTCACCAAGCTAAGTAGTCACCAAGCTAAGTAGTCCTAAGTAGTCACCATGCTAAGTAGTCACCAAGCTAAGTAGTCACCAAGCTAAGCAGTCCTAAGTAGTCACCAAGCTAAGTAGTCACCAAGCTAAGTAGTCCTAAGTAGTCACCAAGCTAAGTAGTCCTAAGTAGTCACCAAGCTAAGTAGTCCTAAGTAGTCACCATGCTAAGTAGTCACCAAGCTAAGTAGTCACCAAGCTAAGCAGTCCTAAGTAATCACCATGCTAAGTAGTCACCAAGCTAAGTAGTCCTAAGTAGTCACCATGCTAAGTAGTCACCAAGCTAAGTAGTCACCAAGCTAAGTAGTCCTAAGTAGTCACCATGCTAAGTAGTCCTGTGTAGTCACCATGCTAAGTAGTACTAAGTAGTCACCAAGCTAAGTAGTCACCAAGCTAAGTAGTCCTAAGTAGTCACCAAGCTAATTAGTCCTAAGTAGACACCAAGCTAAGTAGTCACCAAGCTAAGTAGTCACCAAGCTAAGCAGTCCTAAGTAGTCACCAAGCTAAGTATTCCTAAGTAGTCACCATGCTAAGTAGTCCTAAGTAGTCACCAAGCTAAGTAGTCACCAAGCTAAGTAGTCACCAAGCTAAGCAGTCCTAAGTAGTCACCAAGCTAAGTAGTCACCAAGCTAAGTAGTCCTAAGTAATCACCATGCTAAGTAGTCACCAAGCTAAGTAGTCCTAAGTAGTCACCATGCTAAGTAGTCACCAAGCTAAGTAGTCACCAAGCTAAGTAGTCCTAAGTAGTCACCATGCTAAGTAGTCCTGTGTAGTCACCATGCTAAGTAGTACTAAGTAGTCACCAAGCTAAGTAGTCACCAAGCTAAGTAGTCCTAAGTAGTCACCAAGCTAAGTAGTCACCAAGCTAAGTAGTCCTAAGTAGTCACCAAGCTAAGTAGTCCTAAGTAGTCACCATACTAAGTAGTCACCAAGCTAAGTAGTCCTAAGTAGTCACCATGCTAAGTAGTCACCAAGCTAAGTAGTCACCAAGCTAAGTAGTCTCCAAGCTAAGCAGTCCTAAGTAGTCACCATGCTAAGTAGTCACCAAGCTAAGTAGTCACCAAGCTAAGTAGTCCTAAGTAGTCACCAAGCTAAGTAGTCCTAAGTAGTCACCATGCTAAGTAGTCACCAAGCTAAGTAGTCACCAAGCTAAGTAGTCCTAAGTAGTCACCAAGCTAAGTAGTCACCAAGCTAAGTAGTCACCATGCTAAGTAGTCCTAAGTAGTCACCAAGCTAATCAGTCCTAAGTAGTCACCAAGCTAAGTAGTCACCATGCTAAGTAGTCCTAAGTAGTCACCAAGCTAAGCAGTCCTAAGTAGTCACCAAGCTAAGTAGTCACCATGCTAAGTAGTCCTAAGTAGTCACCAAGCTAAGCAGTCACCAAGCTAAGTAGTCACCAAGCTAAGTAGTCACCAAGCTAAGCAGTCCTAAGTAGTCACCAAGCTAAGTAGTCACCAAGCTAAGTAGTCCTAAGTAGTCACCAAGCTAAGTAGTCACCAAGCTAAGTAGTCACCATGCTAAGTAGTCCTAAGTAGTCACCAAGCTAAGCAGTCCTAAGTAGTCACCAAGCTAAGTAGTCACCATGCTAAGTAGTCCTAAGTAGTCACCATGCTAAGTAGTCACCAAGCTAAGTAGTCACCAAGCTAAGTAGTCCTAAGTAATCACCATGCTAAGTAGTCACCAAGCTAAGTAGTCCTAAGTCGTCACCATGCTAAGTAGTCACCAAGCTAAGTAGTCACCAAGCTAAGTAGTCCTAAGTAGTCACCATGCTAAGTAGTCCTGTGTAGTCACCATGCTAAGTAGTACTAA
Organism: Osedax fenrisi; assembly: GCA_964019155.1. Lineage (NCBI taxonomy): Eukaryota > Metazoa > Annelida > Polychaeta > Sabellida > Siboglinidae > Osedax > Osedax fenrisi. The sequence continues at coordinate 30,134,549 of OZ025241.1, read as the reverse complement.
GTAGTCACCAAGCTAAGTAGTCCTAAGTAGTCACCATGCTAAGTAGTCACCAAGCTAAGTAGTCCTAAGTAGTCACCATGATAAGTAGTCACCAAGCTAAGTAGTCACCAAGCTAACTAGTCACCAAACTAAGTAGTCACCAAGCTAAGTAGTCACCATGCTAAGTAGTCCTAAGTAGTCACCAAGCTAAGCAGTCACCATGCTAAGTAGTCCTAAGTAGTCACCAAGCTAAGCAGTCCTAAGTAGTCACCAAGCTAAATAGTCACCATGCTAAGTAGTCCTAAGTAGTCACCAAGCTAAGCAGTCACCAAGCTAAGTAGTCACCAAGCTAAGTAGTCACCAAACTAAGCAGTCCTAAGTAGTCACCAAGCTAAGTAGTCACCAAGCTAAGTAGTCCTAAGTAGTCACCAAGCTAAGTAGTCACCAAGCTAAGTAGTCACCAAGCTAAGTAGTCACCAAGCTAAGTAGTCCTAATTAGTCACCAAGCTAAGTAGTCACCAAGCTAAGTAGTCCTAAGTAGTCACCAAGCTAAGTAGTCACCAAGCTAAGTAGTCACCAAGCTAAGTAGTCCTAAGTAGTCACCAAGCTAAGTAGTCACCAAGCTAAGTAGTCCTAAGTAGTCACCAAGCTAAGTAGTCCTAAGTAGTCATCAAGCTAAGTAGTCACCAAGCTAAGCAGTCCTAAGTAGTCACCAAGCTAAGTAGTCACCAAGCTAAGTAGTCCTAACTAGTCACCAAGCTAAGTAGTCACCAAGCTAAGTAGTCACCAAGCTAAGTAGTCCTAAGTAGTCACCATGCTAAGTAGTCCTAAGTAGTCACCAAGCTAAGTAGTCCTAACTAGTCACCAAGCTAAGTAGTCACCAAGCTAAGCAGTCCTAAGTAGTCACCAAGCTAAGTAGTCACCAAGCTAAGTAGTCACCAAGCTAAGCAGTCCTAAGTAGTCACCAAGCTAAGTAGTCACCAAGCTAAGTAGTCCTAAGTAGTCACCAAGCTAAGTATTCCTAAGTAGTCACCAAGCTAAGTAGTCCTAAGTAGTCACCAAGCTAAGTAGTCCTAAGTAGTCACCATGCTAAGTAGTCCTAAGTAGTCACCAAGCTAAGTAGTCCTAAGTAGTCACCAAGCTAAGTAGTCTTAAGTAGTCACCAAGCTAAGTAGTCATCAAGCTAAGTAGTCCTAAGTAGTCACCAAGCTAAGTAGTCCTAAGTAGTCACCAAGCTAAGCAGTCCTAAGTAGTCACCAAGCTAAGTAGTCACCAAGCTAAGTAGTCCTAAGTAGTCACCATGCTAAGTAGTCCTGTGTAGTCACCATGCTAAGTAGTACTAAGTAGTCACCAAGCTAAGTAGTCACCAAGCTAAGTAGTCCTAAGTAGTCACCAAGCTAAGTAGTCACCAAGCTAAGTAGTCCTAAGTAGTCACCAAGCTAAGTAGTCCTAAGTAGTCACCATACTAAGTAGTCACCAAGCTAAGTAGTCCTAAGTAGTCACCATGCTAAGTAGTCACCAAGCTAAGTAGTCACCAAGCTAAGTAGTCTCCAAGCTAAGCAGTCCTAAGTAGTCACCATGCTAAGTAGTCACCAAGCTAAGTAGTCACCAAGCTAAGTAGTCCTAAGTAGTCACCAAGCTAAGTAGTCCTAAGTAGTCACCATGCTAAGTAGTCACCAAGCTAAGTAGTCACCAAGCTAAGTAGTCCTAAGTAGTCACCAAGCTAAGTAGTCACCAAGCTAAGTAGTCACCATGCTAAGTAGTCCTAAGTAGTCACCAAGCTAAGCAGTCCTAAGTAGTCACCAAGCTAAGTAGTCACCATGCTAAGTAGTCCTAAGTAGTCACCAAGCTAAGCAGTCCTAAGTAGTCACCAAGCTAAGTAGTCACCATGCTAAGTAGTCCTAAGTAGTCACCAAACTAAGCATTCACCAAGCTAAGTAGTCACCAAGCTAAGTAGTCACCAAGCTAAGCAGTCCTAAGTAGTCACCAAGCTAAGTAGTCACCAAGCTAAGTAGTCCTAAGTAGTCACCAAGCTAAGTAGTCACCAAGCTAAGTAGTCACCATGCTAAGTAGTCCTAAGTAGTCACCAAGCTAAGCAGTCCTAAGTAGTCACCAAGCTAAGTAGTCACCATGCTAAGTAGTCCTAAGTAGTCACCATGCTAAGTAGTCACCAAGCTAAGTAGTCACCAAGCTAAGTAGTCCTAAGTAATCACCATGCTAAGTAGTCACCAAGCTAAGTAGTCCTAAGTAGTCACCATGCTAAGTAGTCACCAAGCTAAGTAGTCACCAAGCTAAGTAGTCCTAAGTAGTCACCATGCTAAGTAGTCCTGTGTAGTCACCATGCTAAGTAGTACTAAGTAGTCACCAAGCTAAGTAGTCCTAAGTAGTCACCATGCTAAGTAGTCACCAAGCTAAGTAGTCACCATGCTAAGTAGTCACCAAGCTAAGTAGTCCTAAGTAGTCACCATGCTAAGTAGTCACCAAGCTAAGTAGTCACCAAGCTAACTAGTCACCAAACTAAGTAGTCACCAAGCTAAGTAGTCACCATGCTAAGTAGTCCTAAGTAGTCACCAAGCTAAGCAGTCACCATGCTAAGTAGTCCTAAGTAGTCACCAAGCTAAGCAGTCCTGAGTAGTCACCAAGCTAAGTAGTCACCATGCTAAGTAGTCCTAAGTAGTCACCAAGCTAAGCAGTCACCAAGCTAAGTAGTCACCAAGCTAAGTAGTCACCAAGCTAAGCAGTCCTAAGTAGTCACCAAGCTAAGTAGTCACCAAGCTAAGTAGTCCTAAGTAGTCACCAAGCTAAGTAGTCACCAAGCTAAGTAGTCACCAAGCTAAGTAGTCCTAAGTAGTCACCAAGCTAAGTAGTCACCAAGCTAAGTAGTCCTAAGTAGTCACCAAGCTAAGTAGTCACCAAGCTAAGTAGTCCTAAGTAGTCACCAAGCTAAGTAGTCCTAAGTAGTCATCAAGCTAAGTAGTCACCAAGCTAAGCAGTCCTAAGTAGTCACCAAGCTAAGTAGTCCTAACTAGTCACCAAGCTAAGTAGTCACCAAGCTAAGTAGAAACCAAGCTAAGTAGTCCTAAGTAGTCACCATGCTAAGTAGTCCTAAGTAGTCACCAAGCTAAGTAGTCCTAACTAGTCACCAAGCTAAGTAGTCACCAAGCTAAGTAGTCACCAAGCTAAGCAGTCCTAAGTAGTCACCAAGCTAAGTAGTCACCAAGCTAAGTAGTCACCAAGCTAAGCAGTCCTAAGTAGTCATCAAGCTAAGTAGTCACCAAGCTAAGTAGTCCTAAGTAGTCACCAAGCTAAGTATTCCTAAGTAGTCACCAAGCTAAGTAGTCCTAAGTAGTCACCAAGCTAAGTAGTCCTAAGTAGTCACCATGATAAGTAGTCCAAAGTAGTCACCAAGCTAAGTAGTCCTAAGTAGTCACCAAGCTAAGTAGTCATCAAGCTAAGTAGTCCTAAGTAGTCACCAAGCTAAGTAGTCCTAAGTAGTCACCAAGCTAAGCAGTCCTAAGTAGTCACCAAGCTAAGTAGTCCTAAGTAGTCACCAAGCTAAGCAGTCCTAAGTAGTCACCAAGCTAAGTAGTCACCAAGCTAAGTAGTCCTAAGTAGTCACCAAGCTAAGTATTCCTAAGTAGTCACCAAGCTAAGTAGTCCTAAGTAGTCACCAAGCTAAGTAGTCCTAAGTAGTCACCATGCTAAGTAGTCCTAAGTAGTCACCAAGCTAAGTAGTCCTAAGTAGTCACCAAGCTAAGTAGTCTTAAGTAGTCACCAAGCTAAGTAGTCACCAAGCTAAGTAGTCCTAAGTAGTCACCTAGCTAAGTAGTCCTAAGTAGTCACCAAGCTAAGTAGTCCTAAGTAGTCACCAAGCTAAGTAGTCACCAAGCTAAGTAGTCACCAAGCTAAGTAGTCCTGAGTAGTCACCAAGCTAAGTAGTCCTAACTAGTCACCAAGCTAAGTAGTCACCAAGCTAAGTAGTCACCAAGCTAAGTAGTCCTAAGTAGTCACCAAGCTAAGTAGTCCTAAGTAGTCACCAAGCTAAGCAGTCCTAAGTATTCACCAAGCTAAGTAGTCACCAAGCTAAGCAGTCCTAAGTAGTCACCATGCTAAGTAGTCCTAAGTAGTCACCAAGCTAAGTAGTCCTAAGTAGTCACCAAGCTAAGTAGTCCTAAGTAGTCACCATGCTAAGTAGTCACCAAGCTAAGTAGTCCTAAGTAGTCACCAAGCTAAGTAGTCACCAAGCTAAGTAGTCCTAAGTAGTCACCAAGCTAAGTAGTCACCAAGCTAAGTAGTCACCAAGCTAAGTAGTCCTAAGTATTCACCAAGCTAAGTAGTCCTAACTAGTCACCAAGCTAAGTAGTCACCAAGCTAAGTAGTCCTAAGTAGTCACCAAGCTAAGTAGTCACCATGCTAAGTAGTCCTAAGTAGTCACCATGCTAAGTAGTCACCAAGCTAAGTAGTCACCAAGCTAAGTAGTCCTAAGTAATCACCATGCTAAGTAGTCACCAAGCTAAGTAGTCCTAAGTAGTCACCATGCTAAGTAGTCACCAAGCTAAGTAGTCACCAAGCTAAGTAGTCCTAAGTAGTCACCATGCTAAGTAGTCCTGTGTAGTCACCATCCTAAGTAGTACTAAGTAGTCACCAAGCTAAGTAGTCCTAAGTAGTCACCATGCTAAGTAGTCACCAAGCTAAGTAGTCACCATGCTAAGTAGTCACCAAGCTAAGTAGTCCTAAGTAGTCACCATGCTAAGTAGTCACCAAGCTAAGTAGTCACCAAGCTAACTAGTCACCAAACTAAGTAGTCACCAAGCTAAGTAGTCACCATGCTAAGTAGTCCTAAGTAGTCACCAAGCTAAGCAGTCCTGAGTAGTCACCAAGCTAAGTAGTCACCATGCTAAGTAGTCCTAAGTAGTCACCAAGCTAAGCAGTCACCAAGCTAAGTAGTCACCAAGCTAAGTAGTCACCAAGCTAAGCAGTCCTAAGTAGTCACCAAGCTAAGTAGTCACCAAGCTAAGTAGTCCTAAGTAGTCACCAAGCTAAGTAGTCACCAAGCTAAGTAGTCACCAAGCTAAGTAGTCACCAAGCTAAGTAGTCCTAAGTAGTCACCAAGCTAAGTAGTCACCAAGCTAAGTAGTCCTAAGTAGTCACCAAGCTAAGTAGTCACCAAGCTAAGTAGTTACCAAGCTAAGTAGTCCTAAGTAGTCACCAAACTAAGTAGTCCTAAGTAGTCATCAAGCTAAGTAGTCACCAAGCTAAGCAGTCCTAAGTAGTCACCAAGCTAAGTAGTCCTAACTAGTCACCAAGCTAAGTAGTCACCAAGCTAAGTAGTCACCAAGCTAAGTAGTCCTAAGTAGTCACCATGCTAAGTAGTCCTAAGTAGTCACCAAGCTAAGTAGTCCTAACTAGTCACCAAGCTAAGTAGTCACCAAGCTAAGTAGTCACCAAGCTAAGCAGTCCTAAGTAGTCACCAAGCTAAGTAGTCACCAAGCTAAGCAGTCCTAAGTAGTCATCAAGCTAAGTAGTCACCAAGCTAAGTAGTCCTAAGTAGTCACCAAGCTAAGTATTCCTAAGTAGTCACCAAGCTAAGTAGTCCTAAGTAGTCACCAAGCTAAGTAGTCCTAAGTAGTCACCATGCTAAGTAGTCCTAAGTAGTCACCAAGCTAAGTAGTCCTAAGTAGTCACCAAGCTAAGTAGTCATCAAGCTAAGTAGTCCTAAGTAGTCACCAAGCTAAGTAGTCCTAAGTAGTCACCAAGCTAAGCAGTCCTAAGTAGTCACCAAGCTAAGTAGTCCTAAGTAGTCACCAAGCTAAGCAGTCCTAAGTAGTCACCAAGCTAAGTAGTCACCAAGCTAAGTAGTCCTAAGTAGTCACCAAGCTAAGTATTCCTAAGTAGTCACCAAGCTAAGTAGTCCTAAGTAGTCACCAAGCTAAGTAGTCCTAAGTAGTCACCATGCTAAGTAGTCCTAAGTAGTCACCATGCTAAGTAGTCACCAAGCTAAGTAGTCACCAAGCTAAGTAGTCCTAAGTAGTCACCAAGCTAAGTAGTCACCAAGCTAAGTAGTCACCATGCTAAGTAGTCCTAAGTAGTCACCAAGCTAAGCAGTCCTAAGTAGTCACCAAGCTAAGTAGTCACCATGCTAAGTAGTCCTAAGTAGTCACCAAGCTAAGCAGTCCTAAGTAGTCACCAAGCTAAGTAGTCACCATGCTAAGTAGTCCTAAGTAGTCACCAAACTAAGCATTCACCAAGCTAAGTAGTCACCAAGCTAAGTAGTCACCAAGCTAAGCAGTCCTAAGTAGTCACCAAGCTAAGTAGTCACCAAGCTAAGTAGTCCTAAGTAGTCACCAAGCTAAGTAGTCACCAAGCTAAGTAGTCACCATGCTAAGTAGTCCTAAGTAGTCACCAAGCTAAGCAGTCCTAAGTAGTCACCAAGCTAAGTAGTCACCATGCTAAGTAGTCCTAAGTAGTCACCATGCTAAGTAGTCACCAAGCTAAGTAGTCACCAAGCTAAGTAGTCCTAAGTAATCACCATGCTAAGTAGTCACCAAGCTAAGTAGTCCTAAGTAGTCACCATGCTAAGTAGTCACCAAGCTAAGTAGTCACCAAGCTAAGTAGTCCTAAGTAGTCACCATGCTAAGTAGTCCTGTGTAGTCACCATGCTAAGTAGTACTAAGTAGTCACCAAGCTAAGTAGTCCTAAGTAGTCACCATGCTAAGTAGTCACCAAGCTAAGTAGTCACCATGCTAAGTAGTCACCAAGCTAAGTAGTCCTAAGTAGTCACCATGCTAAGTAGTCACCAAGCTAAGTAGTCACCAAGCTAACTAGTCACCAAACTAAGTAGTCACCAAGCTAAGTAGTCACCATGCTAAGTAGTCCTAAGTAGTCACCAAGCTAAGCAGTCACCATGCTAAGTAGTCCTAAGTAGTCACCAAGCTAAGCAGTCCTGAGTAGTCACCAAGCTAAGTAGTCACCATGCTAAGTAGTCCTAAGTAGTCACCAAGCTAAGCAGTCACCAAGCTAAGTAGTCACCAAGCTAAGTAGTCACCAAGCTAAGCAGTCCTAAGTAGTCACCAAGCTAAGTAGTCACCAAGCTAAGTAGTCCTAAGTAGTCACCAAGCTAAGTAGTCACCAAGCTAAGTAGTCACCAAGCTAAGTAGTCACCATGCTAAGTAGTCACCAAGCTAAGTAGTCCTAAGTAGTCACCATGCTAAGTAGTCACCAAGCTAAGTAGTCACCAAGCTAACTAGTCACCAAACTAAGTAGTCACCAAGCTAAGTAGTCACCATGCTAAGTAGTCCTAAGTAGTCACCAAGCTAAGCAGTCACCATGCTAAGTAGTCCTAAGTAGTCACCAAGCTAAGCAGTCCTGAGTAGTCACCAAGCTAAGTAGTCACCATGCTAAGTAGTCCTAAGTAGTCACCAAGCTAAGCAGTCACCAAGCTAAGTAGTCACCAAGCTAAGTAGTCACCAAGCTAAGCAGTCCTAAGTAGTCACCAAGCTAAGTAGTCACCAAGCTAAGTAGTCCTAAGTAGTCACCAAGCTAAGTAGTCACCAAGCTAAGTAGTCACCAAGCTAAGTAGTCCTAAGTAGTCACCAAGCTAAGTAGTCACCAAGCTAAGTAGTCCTAAGTAGTCACCAAGCTAAGTAGTCACCAAGCTAAGTAGTCCTAAGTAGTCACCAAGCTAAGTAGTCCTAAGTAGTCATCAAGCTAAGTAGTCACCAAGCTAAGCAGTCCTAAGTAGTCACCAAGCTAAGTAGTACTAAGTAGTCACCAAGCTAAGTAGTCCTAAGTAGTCACCATGCTAAGTAGTCACCAAGCTAAGTAGTCACCATGCTAAGTAGTCACCAAGCTAAGTAGTCCTAAGTAGTCACCATGCTAAGTAGTCACCAAGCTAAGTAGTCACCAAGCTAACTAGTCACCAAACTAAGTAGTCACCAAGCTAAGTAGTCACCATGCTAAGTAGTCCTAAGTAGTCACCAAGCTAAGCAGTCACCATGCTAAGTAGTCCTAAGTAGTCACCAAGCTAAGCAGTCCTGAGTAGTCACCAAGCTAAGTAGTCACCATGCTAAGTAGTCCTAAGTAGTCACCAAGCTAAGCAGTCACCAAGCTAAGTAGTCACCAAGCTAAGTAGTCACCAAGCTAAGCAGTCCTAAGTAGTCACCAAGCTAAGTAGTCACCAAGCTAAGTAGTCCTAAGTAGTCACCAAGCTAAGTAGTCACCAAGCTAAGTAGTCACCAAGCTAAGTAGTCCTAAGTAGTCACCAAGCTAAGTAGTCACCAAGCTAAGTAGTCCTAAGTAGTCACCAAGCTAAGTAGTCACCAAGCTAAGTAGTCCTAAGTAGTCACCAAGCTAAGTAGTCCTAAGTAGTCATCAAGCTAAGTAGTCACCAAGCTAAGCAGTCCTAAGTAGTCACCAAGCTAAGTAGTCCTAACTAGTCACCAAGCTAAGTAGTCACCAAGCTAAGTAGAAACCAAGCTAAGTAGTCCTAAGTAGTCACCATGCTAAGTAGTCCTAAGTAGTCACCAAGCTAAGTAGTCCTAACTAGTCACCAAGCTAAGTAGTCACCAAGCTAAGTAGTCACCAAGCTAAGCAGTCCTAAGTAGTCACCAAGCTAAGTAGTCACCAAGCTAAGTAGTCACCAAGCTAAGCAGTCCTAAGTAGTCATCAAGCTAAGTAGTCACCAAGCTAAGTAGTCCTAAGTAGTCACCAAGCTAAGTATTCCTAAGTAGTCACCAAGCTAAGTAGTCCTAAGTAGTCACCAAGCTAAGTAGTCCTAAGTAGTCACCATGATAAGTAGTCCAAAGTAGTCACCAAGCTAAGTAGTCCTAAGTAGTCACCAAGCTAAGTAGTCATCAAGCTAAGTAGTCCTAAGTAGTCACCAAGCTAAGTAGTCCTAAGTAGTCACCAAGCTAAGCAGTCCTAAGTAGTCACCAAGCTAAGTAGTCCTAAGTAGTCACCAAGCTAAGCAGTCCTAAGTAGTCACCAAGCTAAGTAGTCACCAAGCTAAGTAGTCCTAAGTAGTCACCAAGCTAAGTATTCCTAAGTAGTCACCAAGCTAAGTAGTCCTAAGTAGTCACCAAGCTAAGTAGTCCTAAGTAGTCACCATGCTAAGTAGTCCTAAGTAGTCACCAAGCTAAGTAGTCCTAAGTAGTCACCAAGCTAAGTAGTCTTAAGTAGTCACCAAGCTAAGTAGTCACCAAGCTAAGTAGTCCTAAGTAGTCACCTAGCTAAGTAGTCCTAAGTAGTCACCAAGCTAAGTAGTCCTAAGTAGTCACCAAGCTAAGTAGTCACCAAGCTAAGTAGTCACCAAGCTAAGTAGTCCTGAGTAGTCACCAAGCTAAGTAGTCCTAACTAGTCACCAAGCTAAGTAGTCACCAAGCTAAGTAGTCACCAAGCTAAGTAGTCCTAAGTAGTCACCAAGCTAAGTAGTCCTAAGTAGTCACCAAGCTAAGCAGTCCTAAGTATTCACCAAGCTAAGTAGTCACCAAGCTAAGCAGTCCTAAGTAGTCACCATGCTAAGTAGTCCTAAGTAGTCACCAAGCTAAGTAGTCCTAAGTAGTCACCAAGCTAAGTAGTCCTAAGTAGTCACCATGCTAAGTAGTCACCAAGCTAAGTAGTCCTAAGTAGTCACCAAGCTAAGTAGTCACCAAGCTAAGTAGTCCTAAGTAGTCACCAAGCTAAGTAGTCACCAAGCTAAGTAGTCACCAAGCTAAGTAGTCCTAAGTATTCACCAAGCTAAGTAGTCCTAACTAGTCACCAAGCTAAGTAGTCACCAAGCTAAGTAGTCCTAAGTAGTCACCAAGCTAAGTAGTCACCATGCTAAGTAGTCCTAAGTAGTCACCATGCTAAGTAGTCACCAAGCTAAGTAGTCACCAAGCTAAGTAGTCCTAAGTAATCACCATGCTAAGTAGTCACCAAGCTAAGTAGTCCTAAGTAGTCACCATGCTAAGTAGTCACCAAGCTAAGTAGTCACCAAGCTAAGTAGTCCTAAGTAGTCACCATGCTAAGTAGTCCTGTGTAGTCACCATCCTAAGTAGTACTAAGTAGTCACCAAGCTAAGTAGTCCTAAGTAGTCACCATGCTAAGTAGTCACCAAGCTAAGTAGTCACCATGCTAAGTAGTCACCAAGCTAAGTAGTCCTAAGTAGTCACCATGCTAAGTAGTCACCAAGCTAAGTAGTCACCAAGCTAACTAGTCACCAAACTAAGTAGTCACCAAGCTAAGTAGTCACCATGCTAAGTAGTCCTAAGTAGTCACCAAGCTAAGCAGTCCTGAGTAGTCACCAAGCTAAGTAGTCACCATGCTAAGTAGTCCTAAGTAGTCACCAAGCTAAGCAGTCACCAAGCTAAGTAGTCACCAAGCTAAGTAGTCACCAAGCTAAGCAGTCCTAAGTAGTCACCAAGCTAAGTAGTCACCAAGCTAAGTAGTCCTAAGTAGTCACCAAGCTAAGTAGTCACCAAGCTAAGTAGTCACCAAGCTAAGTAGTCACCAAGCTAAGTAGTCCTAAGTAGTCACCAAGCTAAGTAGTCACCAAGCTAAGTAGTCCTAAGTAGTCACCAAGCTAAGTAGTCACCAAGCTAAGTAGTTACCAAGCTAAGTAGTCCTAAGTAGTCACCAAACTAAGTAGTCCTAAGTAGTCATCAAGCTAAGTAGTCACCAAGCTAAGCAGTCCTAAGTAGTCACCAAGCTAAGTAGTCCTAACTAGTCACCAAGCTAAGTAGTCACCAAGCTAAGTAGTCACCAAGCTAAGTAGTCCTAAGTAGTCACCATGCTAAGTAGTCCTAAGTAGTCACCAAGCTAAGTAGTCCTAACTAGTCACCAAGCTAAGTAGTCACCAAGCTAAGTAGTCACCAAGCTAAGCAGTCCTAAGTAGTCACCAAGCTAAGTAGTCACCAAGCTAAGCAGTCCTAAGTAGTCATCAAGCTAAGTAGTCACCAAGCTAAGTAGTCCTAAGTAGTCACCAAGCTAAGTATTCCTAAGTAGTCACCAAGCTAAGTAGTCCTAAGTAGTCACCAAGCTAAGTAGTCCTAAGTAGTCACCATGCTAAGTAGTCCTAAGTAGTCACCAAGCTAAGTAGTCCTAAGTAGTCACCAAGCTAAGTAGTCATCAAGCTAAGTAGTCCTAAGTAGTCACCAAGCTAAGTAGTCCTAAGTAGTCACCAAGCTAAGCAGTCCTAAGTAGTCACCAAGCTAAGTAGTCCTAAGTAGTCACCAAGCTAAGCAGTCCTAAGTAGTCACCAAGCTAAGTAGTCACCAAGCTAAGTAGTCCTAAGTAGTCACCAAGCTAAGTATTCCTAAGTAGTCACCAAGCTAAGTAGTCCTAAGTAGTCACCAAGCTAAGTAGTCCTAAGTAGTCACCATGCTAAGTAGTCCTAAGTAGTCACCAAGCTAAGTAGTCCTAAGTAGTCACCAAGCTAAGTAGTCTTAAGTAGTCACCAAGCTAAGTAGTCCTAAGTAGTCACCTAGCTAAGTAGTCCTAAGTAGTCACCAAGCTAAGTAGTCCTAAGTAGTCACCAAGCTAAGCAGTCCTAAGTAGTCACCAAGCTAAGTAGTCCTAAGTAGTCACCAAGCTAAGCAGTCCTAAGTAGTCACCAAGCTAAGTAGTCACCAAGCTAAGTAGTCCTAAGTAGTCACCAAGCTAAGTATTCCTAAGTAGTCACCAAGCTAAGTAGTCCTAAGTAGTCACCAAGCTAAGTAGTCCTAAGTAGTCACCATGCTAAGTAGTCCTAAGTAGTCACCAAGCTAAGTAGTCCTAAGTAGTCACCAAGCTAAGTAGTCTTAAGTAGTCACCAAGCTAAGTAGTCACCAAGCTAAGTAGTCCTAAGTAGTCACCTAGCTAAGTAGTCCTAAGTAGTCACCAAGCTAAGTAGTCCTAAGTAGTCACCAAGCTAAGTAGTCACCAAGCTAAGTAGTCACCAAGCTAAGTAGTCCTGAGTAGTCACCAAGCTAAGTAGTCCTAACTAGTCACCAAGCTAAGTAGTCACCAAGCTAAGTAGTCACCAAGCTAAGTAGTCCAAAGTAGTCACCAAGCTAAGTAGTCCTAAGTAGTCACCAAGCTAAGCAGTCCTAAGTATTCACCAAGCTAAGTAGTCACCAAGCTAAGCAGTCCTAAGTAGTCACCATGCTAAGTAGTCCTAAGTAGTCACCAAGCTAAGTAGTCCTAAGTAGTCACCAAGCTAAGTAGTCCTAAGTAGTCACCATGCTAAGTAGTCACCAAGCTAAGTAGTCCTAAGTAGTCACCAAGCTAAGTAGTCACCAAGCTAAGTAGTCCTAAGTAGTCACCAAGCTAAGTAGTCACCAAGCTAAGTAGTCACCAAGCTAAGTAGTCCTAAGTATTCACCAAGCTAAGTAGTCCTAACTAGTCACCAAGCTAAGTAGTCACCAAGCTAAGTAGTCCTAAGTAGTCACCAACCTAAGTAGTCACCAATCTAAGTAGTCACCAAGCTAAGTAGTCACCAAGCTAAGTAGTCCTAAGTAGTCACCAAGCTAAGTAGTCACCAAGCTAAGAAGTCCTAAGTAGTCACCAAGCTAACTAGTCACCAAGCTAAGTAGTCACCAAGCTAAGTAGTCCTAAGTAGTCACCAAGCTAAGTAGTCCTAACTAGTCACCAAGCTAAGCAGTCACCAAGCTAAGTAGTCACCAAGCTAAGTAGTCCTAAGTAGTCACCAAGCTAAGTAGTCCTAAGTAGTCCTAAGTAGTCACCAAGCTAAGTAGTCCTAACTAGTCACCAAGCTAACTAGTAACCAATCTAAGTAGTAACCAAGCTAAGTAGTCCTAAGTAGTCACCAAGCTAAGTAGTCCTAACTAGTCACCAAGCTAAGCAGTCACCAAGCTAAGTAGTCACCAAGCTGAGTAGTCACCAAGCTAAGTAGTCACCAAGCTAAGTAGTCACCAAGCTAAGTAGTCCTAAGTAGTCACCATGCTAAGTAGTCCTAACTAGTCACCAAGCTAAGTAGTCACCAAGCTAAGTAGTCCTAAGTAGTCACCAAGCTAAGTAGTCCTAACTAGTCACCAAGCTAAGCAGTCACCAAGCTAAGTAGTCACCAAGCTAAGTAGTCACCAAGCTAAGTAGTCACCAAGCTAAGTAGTCACCAAGCTAAGTAGTCCTAACTAGTCACCAAGCTAACTAGTCACCAAGCTAAGTAGTCACCAAGCTAAGTAGTCACAAAGCTAAGTAGTCCTAAGTAGTCACCAAGCTAAGTAGTCACCAAGCTAAGTAGTCACCAAGCTAAGTAGTCACAAAGCTAAGTAGTCCTAAGTAGTCACCAAGCTAAGTAGTCACCAAGCTAAGTAGTCACCAAGCTAAGTAGTCCTAAGTAGTCACCAAGCTAAGTAGTCCTAAGTAGTCATCAAGCTAAGTAGTCACCAAGCTAAGCAGTCCTAAGTAGTCACCAAGCTAAGTAGTCACCAAGCTAAGTAGTCCTAACTAGTCACCAAGCTAAGCAGTCACCAAGCTAAGTAGTCACCAAGCTAAGTAGTCACCAAGCTAAGTAGTCACCAAGCTAAGTAGTCACCAAGCTAAGTAGTCCTAACTAGTCACCAAGCTAACTAGTCACCAAGCTAAGTAGTCACCAAGCTAAGTAGTCACCAAGCTAAGTAGTCACCAAGCTAAGTAGTCCTAAGTAGTCACCAAGCTAAGTAGTCCTAACTAGTCACCAAGCTAAGTAGACACCAAGCTAAGTAGTCACCAAGCTAAGTAGTCCTAAGTAGTCACCAAGCTAAGTAGTCACCAAGCTAAGTAGTCACCAAGCTAAGTAGTCCTAAGTAGTCACCAAGCTAAGTAGTCCTAACTAGTCACCAAGCTAAGCAGTCACCAAGCTAAGTAGTCACCAAGCTAAGTAGTCACCAAGCTAAGTAGTCACCAAGCTAAGTAGTCACCAAGCTAAGTAGTCCTAAGTAGTCACCATGCTAAGTAGTCCTAACTAGTCACCAAGCTAAGTAGTCACCAAGCTAAGTAGTCCTAAGTAGTCACCAAGCTAAGTAGTCCTAACTAGTCACCAAGCTAAGCAGTCACCAAGCTAAGTAGTCACCAAGCTAAGTAGTCACCAAGCTAAGTAGTCACCAAGCTAAGTAGTCACCAAGCTAAGTAGTCCTAACTAGTCACCAAGCTAACTAGTCACCAAGCTAAGTAGTCACCAAGCTAAGTAGTCACAAAGCTAAGTAGTCACCAAGCTAAGTAGTCCTAAGTAGTCACCAAGCTAAGTAGTCACCAAGCTAAGTAGTCACAAAGCTAAGTAGTCACCAAGCTAAGTAGTCCTAAGTAGTCACCAAGCTAAGCAGTCCTAAGTAGTCACCAAGCTAAGTAGTCCTAACTAGTCACCAAGCTAAGTAGTCACCAAGCTAAGTAGTCCTAAGTAGTCACCAAGCTAAGCAGTCACCAAGCTAAGTAGTAACCAATCTAAGTAGTCCTAAGTAGTCACCAAGCTAAGTAGTCCTAACTAGTCACCAAGCTAAGCAGTCACCAAGCTAAGTAGTCACCAAGCTAAGTAGTCCTAAGTAGTCACCAAGCTAAGTAGTAACCAAGCTAAGTAGTCACCAAGCTAAGTAGTCACCAAGCTAAGTAGTCACCAAGCTAAGTAGTCACCAAGCTAAGTAGTCACCATGCTAAGTAGTCCTAAGTAGTCACCAAGCTAAGTAGTCCTAACTAGTCACCAAGCTAAGTAGTCACCAAGCTAAGTAGTCACAAAGCTAAGTAGTCACCAAGCTAAGTAGTCACCAAGCTAAGTAGTCCTAAGTAGTCACCAAGCTAAGTAGTCCTAAGTAGTCACCAAGCTAAGTAGTCACCAAGCTAAGTAGTCCTAACTAGTCACCAAGCTAAGTAGTCACCAAGCTAAGTAGTCCTAAGTAGTCATCAAGCTAAGTAGTCACCAAGCTAAGTAGTCCTAAGTAGTCACCAAGCTAAGTATTCCTAAGTAGACACCAATCTAACTAGTCACCAAGCTAAGTAGTCACCAAGCTAAGTAGTCACCAAGCTAAGTAGTCCTAAGTAGTCACCAAGCTAAGTAGTCACCAAGCTTAGTAGTCCTAAGTAGTCACCAAGCTAACTAGTCACCAAGCTAAGTAGTCACCAAGCTAAGTAGTCACCAAGCTAAGTAGTCACCAAGCTAAGTAGTCCTAAGTAGTCACCAAGCTAAGTAGTCACCAAGCTAAGTAGTCCTAAGTAGTCACCAAGCTAAGTAGTCACCAAGCTAAGTAGTCACCAAGCTAAGTAGTCCTAAGTAGTCACCAAGCTAAGTAGTCCTAACTAGTCACCAAGCTAAGTAGACACCAAGCTAAGTAGTCACCAAGCTAAGTAGTCCTAAGTAGTCACCAAGCTAAGTAGTCACCAAGCTAAGTAGTCACCAAGCTAAGTAGTCCTAAGTAGTCACCAAGCTAACTAGTCACCAAGCTAAGTAGTCACCAAGCTAAGTAGTCCTAAGTAGTCATAAGTAGTCCTAAGTAGTCACCATGCTAAGTAGTCACCAAGCTAAGTAGTCACCAAGCTAAGTAGTCCTAAGTAGTCACCAAGCTAACTAGTCACCAAGCTAAGTAGTCACCAAGCTAAGTAGTCCTAAGTAGTCATAAGTAGTCCTAAGTAGTCACCAAGCTAAGTAGTCACCAAGCTAAGTAGTCACCAAGCTAAGTAGTCCTAAGTAGTCACCAAACTAAGTAGTCACCAAGCTAAGTAGTCCTAAGTAGTCACCAAGCTAAGTAGTCACCAAGATAAGTAGTCCTAAGTAGTCACCAAGCTAAGTAGTCACCAAGCTAAGTAGTCACCAAGCTAAGCAGTCACCAAGCTAAGTAGTCCTAAGTAGACACCAAGCTAACTAGTCACCAAGCTAAGTAGTCCTAAGTAGTCACCAAGCTAAGTAGTCACCAAGCTAAGTAGTCCTAAGTAGTCACCAAACTAAGTAGTCCTAAGTAGACACCAAGCTAACTAGTCACCAAGCTAAGTAGTCACCAAGCTAAGTAGTCACCAAGCTAAGTAGTCACCAAGCTAAGTAGTCCTAAGTAGTCACCAAGCTAAGTAGTCACCAAGCTAAGTAGTCCTAAGTAGTCACCAAGCTAAGTAGTCACCAAGCTAAGTAGTCACCAAGCTAAGTAGTCCTAAGTAGTCACCAAGCTAAGTAGTCACCAAGCTAAGCAGTCACCAAGCTAAGTAGTCCTAAGTAGACACCAAGCTAACTAGTCACCAAGCTAAGTAGTCACCAAGCTAAGTAGTCCTAAGTAGTCACCAAACTAAGTAGTCCTAAGTAGACACCAAGCTAACTAGTCACCAAGCTAAGTAGTCACCAAGCTAAGTATTCACCAAGCTAAGTAGTCACCAAGCTAAGTAGTCACCAAGCTAAGTAGTCACCAAGCTAAGTAGTCACCATGCTAAGCAGTCCTAAGTAGTCACCAAGCTAAGTAGTCACCAAGCTAAGTAGTCCTAAGTAGTCACCAAGCTAAGTATTCCTAAGTAGTTACCAAGCTAAGTAGTCCTAAGTAGTCTCCAAGCTAAGTAGTCCTAAGTAGTCACCATGCTAAGTAGTCCTAAGTAGTCACCAAGCTAAGTAGTCCTAAGTAGTCACCATGCTAAGTAGTCACCAAGCTAAGTAGTCATCAAGCTAAGTAGTCCTAAGTAGTCACCAAGCTAAGTAGTCCTAAGTAGTCACCAAGCTAAGCAGTCCTAAGTAGTCACCAAGCTAAGTAGTCCTAAGTAGTCACCAAGCTAAGCAGTCCTAAGTAATCACCAAGCTAAGTAGTCACCAATCTAAGTAGTCCTAAGTAGTCACCAAGCTAAGTAGTCCTAAGTAGTCACCAAGCTAAGTAGTCCTAAGTAGTCACCAAGCTAAGTAGTCTTAAGTAGTCACCAACTAAGTAGTCATCAAGCTAAGTAGTCCTAAGTAGTCACCAAGCTAAGTAGTCCTAAGTAGTCACCAAGCTAAGTAGTCCTAAGTAGTCACCAAGCTAAGCAGTCCTAATTAGTCACCAAGCTAAGTAGTCCTAAGTAGTCACCAAGCTAAGCAGTCCTAAGTAGTCACCAAGCTAAGTAGTCACCAATCTAAGTAGTCCTAAGTAGTCACCAAGCTAAGTAGTCCTAAGTAGTCACCAAGCTAAGTAGTCCTAAGTAGTCACCAAGCTAAGTAGTCCTAAGTAGTCACCAAGCTAAGTAGTCCTAAGTAGTCACCAAGCTAAGTAGTCCTAAGTAGTCACCAAGCTAAGTAGTCCTAAGTAGACACCAAGCTAACTAGTCACCAAGCTAAGTAGTCACCAAGCTAAGTAGTCACCAAGCTAAGTAGTCCTAAGTAGTCACCAAGCTAAGTAGTCACCAAGCTAAGTAGTCTTAAGTAGTCACCAAACTAAGTAGTCCTAAGTAGACACCAAGCTAACTAGTCACCAAGCTAAGTAGTCACCATGCTAAGTAGTCACCAAGCTAAGTAGTCCTAAGTAGTCACCAAACTAAGTAGTCCTAAGTAGACACCAAGCTAAGTAGTCACCTAGCTAAGTAGTCACCAAGCTAAGTAGTCCTAAGTAGTCACCAAGCTAAGTAGTCACCAAGCTAAGTAGTCCTAAGTAGTCACCAAGCTAAGTAGTCCTAACTAGTCACCAAGCTAACTAGTCACCAAGCTAAGTAGTAACCAAGCTAAGTAGTCCTAAGTAGTCACCAAGCTAAGTAGTCCTAACTAGTCACCAAGCTAAGCAGTCACCAAGCTAAGTAGTCACCAAGCTAAGTAGTCCTAAGTAGTCACCATGCTAAGTAGTAACCAAGCTAAGTAGTCCTAAGTAGTCACCATGCTAAGTAGTCCTAAGTAGTCACCAAGCTAAGTAGTCCTAACTAGTCACCAAGCTAAGCAGTCACCAAGCTAAGTAGTCACCAAGCTAAGTAGTCCTAAGTAGTCACCAAGCTAAGTAGTCACCAAGCTAAGTAGTCCTAAGTAGTCACCAAGCTAAGTAGTCCTAACTAGTCACCAAGCTAACTAGTCACCAAGCTAAGTAGTAACCAAGCTAAGTAGTCCTAAGTAGTCACCAAGCTAAGTAGTCCTAACTAGTCACCAAGCTAAGCAGTCACCAAGCTAAGTAGTCACCAAGCTAAGTAGTCCTAAGTAGTCACCATGCTAAGTAGTAACCAAGCTAAGTAGTCACCAAGCTAAGTAGTCACCAAGCTAAGTAGTCACCAAGCTAAGTAGTCACCAAGCTAAGTAGTCACCATGCTAAGTAGTCCTAAGTAGTCACCAAGCTAAGTAGTCCTAACTAGTCACCAAGCTAAGTAGTCACCAAGCTAAGTAGTCACAAAGCTAAGTAGTCACCAAGCTAAGTAGTCACCAAGCTAAGTAGTCCTAAGTAGTCACCAAGCTAAGTAGTCACCAAGCTAAGTAGTCCTAAGTAGTCACCAAGCTAATTAGTCCTAAGTAGTCACCAAGCTAAGTAGTCCTAAGTAGTCACCAAGCTAAGTAGTCACCAAGCTAAGTAGTCCTAACTAGTCACCAAGCTAAGTAGTCACCAAGCTAAGTAGTCCTAAGTAGTCACCAAGCTAAGTAGTCACCAAGCTAAGTAGTCACCAAGCTAAGTAGTCCTAAGTAGTCACCAAGCTAAGTATTCCTAAGTAGACACCAAGCTAACTAGTCACCAAGCTAAGTAGTCACCAAGCTAAGTAGTCACCAAGCTAAGTAGTCCTAAGTAGTCACCAAGCTAAGTATTCCTAAGTAGACACCAAGCTAAGTAGTCACCAAGCTAAGTAGTCCTAAGTAGTCACCAAGCTAAGTAGTAACCAAGCTAAGTAGTCACCAAGCTAAGTAGTCACCAAGCTAAGTAGTCACCAAGCTAAGTAGTCACCAAGCTAAGTAGTCCTAAGTAGTCACCAAGCTAAGTAGTCACCAAGCTAAGTAGTCACCAAGCTAAGTAGTACTAAGTAGTCACCAAGCTAAGTAGTCCTAAGTAGTCATAAGTAGTCCTATGTAGTCACCAAGCTAAGTAGTCACCAAGCTAAGTAGTCCTAAGTAGTCACCAAGCTAACTAGTCACCAAGCTAAGTAGTCACCAAGCTAAGTAGTCCTAATTAGTCATAAGTAGTCCTAAGTAGTCACCAAGCTAAGTAGTCACCAAGCTAAGTAGTCCTAAGTAGTCACCAAGCTAACTAGTCACCAAGCTAAGTAGTCACCAAGCTAAGTAGTCCTAAGTAGTCATAAGTAGTCCTAAGTAGTCACCATGCTAAGTAGTCACCAAGCTAAGTAGTCACCAAGCTAAGTAGTCCTAAGTAGTCACCAAGCTAACTAGTCATCAAGCTAAGTAGACACCAAGCTAAGTAGTCCTAAGTAGTCATAAGTAGTCCTAAGTAGTCACCAAGCTAAGTAGTCACCAAGCTAAGTAGTCCTAAGTAGTCACCAAGCTAAGTAGTCCTAACTAGTCACCAAGCTAAGCAGTCACCAAGCTAAGTAGTCACCAAGCTAAGTAGTCCTAAGTAGTCACCAAGCTAAGTAGTCCTAACTAGTCACCAAGCTAAGTAGTCCTAAGTAGTCACCAAGCTAAGTAGTCCTAACTAGTAACCAAGCTAACTAGTCACCAAGCTAAGTAGTCACCAAGCTAAGTAGTCCTAAGTAGTCACCAAGCTAAGTAGTCCTAAGTAGTCACCAAGCTAAGTAGTCCTAAGTAGTCACCAAGCTAAGTAGTCCTAAGTAGTCACCAAACTAAGTAGTCACCAAGCTAAGTAGTCCTAAGTAGTCACCAAGCTAAGTAGTCACCAAGCTAAGTAGTCCTAAGTAGTCACCAAGCTAAGTAGTCACCAAGCTAAGTAGTCACCAAGCTAAGCAGTCACCAAGCTAAGTAGTCCTAAGTAGACACCAAGCTAACTAGTCACCAAGCTAAGTAGTCTTAAGTAGTCAACAAGCTAAGTAGTCATCAAGCTAAGTAGTCCTAAGTAGTCACCAAGCTAAGTAGTCCTAAGTAGTCACCAAGCTAAGTAGACCTAAGTAGTCACCAAGCTAAGTAGTCCTAAGTAGTCACCAAGCTAAGTAGTCCTAAGTAGTAACCAAGCTAAGTAGTCCTAACTAGTAACCAAGCTAACTAGTCACCAAGCTAAGTAGTCACCAAGCTAAGTAGTCCTAAGTAGTCACCAAGCTAAGTAGTCCTAAGTAGTCACCAAGCTAAGTAGTCCTAAGTAGTCACCAATCTAAGTAGTCCTAAGTAGTCACCAAACTAAGTAGTCACCAAGCTAAGTAGTCCTAAGTAGTCACCAAGCTAAGTAGTCACCAAGCTAAGTAGTCCTAAGTAGTCACCAAGCTAAGTAGTCACCAAGCTAAGTAGTCACCAAGCTAAGCAGTCACCAAGCTAAGTAGTCCTAAGTAGACACCAAGCTAACTAGTCACCAAGCTAAGTAGTCTTAAGTAATCAACAAGCTAAGTAGTCATCAAGCTAAGTAGTCCTAAGTAGTCACCAAGCTAAGTAGTCCTAAGTAGTCACCAAGCTAAGTAGACCTAAGTAGTCACCAAGCTAAGTAGTCCTAAGTAGTCACCAAGCTAAGTAGTCCTAAGTAGTCACCAAGCTAAGTAGTCTTAAGTAGTCACCAAGCTAAGTAGTCACCAAGCTAAGCAGTCCTAAGTAGTCACCAAGCTAAGTAGTCCTAAGTAGTCACCAAGCTAAGTAGTCTTAAGTAGTCACCAAGCTAAGTAGTCATCAAGCTAAGTAGTCCTAAGTAGTCACCAAGCTAAGTAGTCCTAAGTAGTCACCAAGCTAAGTAGTCCTAAGTAGTCACCAAGCTAAGCAGTCCTAAGTAGTCACCAAGCTAAGCAGTCCTAAGTAGTCACCAAGCTAAGTAGTCACCAATCTAAGTAGTCCTAAGTAGTCACCAAGCTAAGTAGTCCTAAGTAGTCACCAAGCTAAGTAGTCCTAAGTAGTCACCAAGCTAAGTAGTCTTAAGTAGTCACCAAGCTAAGTAGTCACCAAGCTAAGTAGTCCTAAGTAGTCACCAAGCTAAGTAGTCACCAAGCTAAGTAGTCACCAAGCTAAGCAGTCACCAAGCTAAGTAGTCCTAAGTAGACACCAAGCTAACTAGTCACCAAGCTAAGTAGTCACCAAGCTAAGTAGTCCTAAGTAGTCACCAAGCTAAGTAGTCACCAAGCTAAGTAGTCACCAAGCTAAGTAGTCCTAAGTAGTCACCAAGCTAAGTAGTCCTGTGTAGTCACCAAGCTAAGTAGTCACCAAGCTAAGTAGTCCTAAGTAGTCACCAAGCTAAGTAGTCCTAAGTAGTCACCAAGCTAAGTAGTCCTAAGTAGTCACCAAACTAAGTAGTCCTAAGTAGTCACCAAGCTAAGTAGTCCTAAGTAGTCACCATGATAAGTAGTCACCAAGCTAACTAGTCACCAAGCTAAGTAGTCACCAAGCTAAGTAGTCACCAAGCTAAGTAGTCCTAAGTAGTCACCAAGCTAAGTAGTCACCAAGCTAAGTAGTCACCAAGCTAAGTTGTCCTAAGTAGTCACCAAGCTAAGTAGTCACCAAGCTAAGTAGTCACCAAGCTAAGTAGTCCTAAGTAGTCACCAAGCTAAGCAGTCACCAAGCTAAGTAGTCCTAAGTAGTCACCAAGCTAAGTAGTCCTAAGTAGTCACCAAGCTAAGTAGTCTTAAGTAGTCACCAAGCTAAGTAGTCATCAAGCTAAGTAGTCCTAAGTAGTCACCAAGCTAAGTAGTCACCAAGCTAAGTAGTCACCAAGCTAAGTAGTCATAAGTAGTCACCAAGCTAAGTAGTCACCAAGCTAAGTAGTCATAAGTAGTCACCAAGCTAAGTAGTCATCAAGCTAAGTAGTCATAAGTAGTCACCAAGCTAAGTAGTCACCAAGCTAAGTAGTCATAAGTAGTCACCAAGCTAAGTAGTCACCAAGCTAAGTAGTCATAAGTAGTCACCAAGCTAAGTAGTCACCAAGCTAAGTAGTCACCAAGCTAAGTAGTCACCAAGCTAAGTAGTCACCAAGCTAAGTAGTCCTAAGTAGTCACCAAGCTAAGTAGTCACCAAGCTAAGTAGTCCTAAGTAGTCACCAAACTAAGTAGTCCTAAGTAGACACCAAGCTAACTAGTCACCAAGCTAAGTAGTCACCAAGCTAAGTAGTCACCAAGCTAAGTAGTCACCAAGCTAAGTAGTCACCAAGCTAAGTAGTCACCAAGCTAAGTAGTCCTAAGTAGTCACCAAACTAAGTAGTCCTAAGTAGACACCAAGCTAACTAGTCACCAAGCTAAGTAGTCACCAAGCTAAGTAGTCACCAAGCTAAGTAGTCACCAAGCTAAGTAGTCACCAAGCTAAGTAGTCACCAAGCTAAGTAGTCACCAAGCTAAGTAGTCACCAAGCTAAGTAGTCCTAAGTAGTCACCAAGCTAAGTAGTCACCAAGCTAAGTAGTCACCAAGCTAAGTAGTCCTAAGTAGTCACCAAGTTAAGTAGTCCTAAGTAGTCACCAAGCTAAGTAGTCCTAAGTAGTCACCAAGCTAAGTAGTCACCAAGCTAAGTAGTCACCAAGCTAAGTAGTCACCAAGCTAAGTAGTCACCAAGCTAAGTAGTCCTAAGTAGTCACCAAGCTAAGTAGTCACCAAGCTAAGTAGTCACCAAGCTAAGTAGTCCTAAGTAGTCACCAAGCTAAGTAGTCACCAAGCTAAGTAGTCACCAAGCTAAGTAGTCCTAAGTAGTCACCAAGCTAAGTAGTCACCAAGCTAAGTAGTCACCAAGCTAAGTAGTCACCAAGCTAAGTAGTCCTAAGTAGTCACCAAGCTAAGTAGTCACCAAGCTAAGTAGTCACCAAGCTAAGTAGTCCTAAGTAGTCACCAAGCTAAGTAGTCACCAAGCTACGTAGTCACCAAGCTAAGTAGTCCTAAGTAGTCACCAAGCTAAGTAGTCTTAAGTAGTCACCAAGCTAAGTAGTCATCAAGCTAAGTAGTCCTAAGTAGTCACCAAGCTAAGTAGTCCTAAGTAGTCACCAAGCTAAGTAGTCCTAAGTAGTCACCAAGCTAAGTAGTCCTAAGTAGTCACCAAGCTAAGTAGTCTTAAGTAGTCACCAAGCTAAGTAGTCATCAAGCTAAGTAGTCCTAAGTAGTCACCAAGCTAAGTAGTCCTAAGTAGTCACCAAGCTAAGTAGACCTAAGTAGTCACCAAGCTAAGTAGTCCTAAGTAGTCACCAAGCTAAGTAGTCTTAAGTAGTCACCAAGCTAAGTAGTCACCAAGCTAAGTAGTCCTAAGTAGTCACCAAGCTAAGTAGTCCTAAGTAGTCACCAAGCTAAGTAGTCTTAAGTAGTCACCAAGCTAAGTAGTAATCAAGCTAAGTAGTCCTAAGTAGTCACCAAGCTAAGCAGTCCTAAGTAGTCACCAAGCTAAGTAGTCCTAAGTAGTCACCAAGCTAAGTAGTCATCAAGCTAAGTAGTCCTAAGTAGTCACCAAGCTAAGCAGTCCTAAGTAGTCACCAAGCTAAGTAGTCACCAATCTAAGTAGTCCTAAGTAGTCACCAAGCTAAGTAGTCCTAAGTAGTCACCAAGCTAAGTAGTCCTAAGTAGTCACCAAGCTAAGTAGTCTTAAGTAGTCACCAAGCTAAGTAATCATCAAGCTAAGTAGTCCTAAGTAGTCACTAGGCTAAGTAGTCCTAAGTAGTCACCAAGCTAAGCAGTCCTAAGTAGTCACCAAGCTAAGTAGTCCTAAGTAGTCACCAAGCTAAGCATTCCTAAGTAGTCACCAAGCTAAGTAGTCACCAATCTAAGTAGTCCTAAGTAGTCACCAAGCTAAGTAGTCCTAAGTAGTCACCAAGCTAAGTAGTCCTAAGTAGTCACCAAGCTAAGTAGTCTTAAGTAGTCACCAAGCTAAGTAATCATCAATCTAAGTAGTCCTAAGTAGTCACCAAGCTAAGTAGTCCTAAGTAGTCACCAAGCTAAGTAGTCCTAAGTAGTCACCAAGCTAAGTAGTCCTAAGTAGTCACCAAGCTAAGTAGTCCTAAGTAGTCACCAAGCTAAGTAGTCCTAAGTAGTCACCAAGCTAAGTAGTCCTAAGTAGTCACCAAGCTAAGTAGTCCTAAGTAGTCACCAAGCTAAGTAGTCTTAAGTAGTCACCAAGCTAAATAATCATCAAGCTAAGTAGTCCTAAGTAGTCACCAAGCCAAGTAGTCCTAAGTAGTCACCAAGCTAAGCAGTCCTAAGTAGTCACCAAGCTAAGTAGTCCTAAGTAGTCACCAAGCTAAGTAGTCCTAAGTAGTCACCAAGCTAAGCAGTCCTAAGTAGTCACCAAGCTAAGTAGTCCTAAGTAGTCACCAAGCTAAGCAGTCCTAAGTAGTCACCAAGCTAAGTAGTCACCAATCTAAGTAGTCCTAAGTAATCACCAAGCTAAGTAGTCCTAAGTAGTCACCAAGCTAAGTAGTCCTAAGTAGTCACCAGGCTAAGTAGTCCTAAGTAGTCACCAAGCTAAGTAGTCCTAAGTAGTCACCAAGCTAAGCAGTCCTAAGTAGTCACCAAGCTAAGTAGTCCTAAGTAGTCACCAAGCTAAGTAGTCCTAAGTAGTCACCAAGCTAAGTAGTCCTAAGTAGTCACCAAGCTAAGTAGTCCTAAGTAGTCACCAAGCTAAGTAGTCCTAAGTAGTCACCAAGCTAAGTAGTCTTAAGTAGTCACCAAGCTAAATAATCATCAAGCTAAGTAGTCCTAAGTAGTCACCAAGCCAAGTAGTCCTAAGTAGTCACCAAGCTAAGCAGTCCTAAGTAGTCACCAAGCTAAGTAGTCCTAAGTAGTCACCAAGCTAAGTAGTCCTAAGTAGTCACCAAGCTAAGCAGTCCTAAGTAGTCACCAAGCTAAGTAGTCCTAAGTAGTCACCAAGCTAAGCAGTCCTAAGTAGTCACCAAGCTAAGTAGTCACCAAGCTAAGTAGTCCTAAGTAGTCACCAAGCTAAGTAGTCACCAAGCTAAGTAGTCCTAAGTAGTCACCAAGCTAAGTAGTCACCAAGCTAAGTAGTCCTAAGTAGTTACCAAGCTAAGTAGTCACCAAGCTAAGTAGTCCTAAGTAGACACCAAGCTAAGTAGTCACCAAGCTAAGTAGTCACCAAGCTAAGTAGTCACCAAGCTAAGTAGTCACCAAGCTAAGTAGTCCTGAGTAGTCACCAAGCTAAGTAGTCACCAAGCTAAGTAGTCCTAAGTAGTCACCAAGCTAAGTAGTCCTAAGTAGTCCTAAGTAGTCACCAAGCTAAGTAGTCACCAAGCTAAGTAGTCCTAAGTAGTCACCAAGCTAAGTAGTCACCAAGCTAAGCAGTCCTAAGTAGTCACCAAGCTAAGTAGTCCTAAGTAGTCACCAAGCTAAGTAGTCTTAAGTAGTCACCAAGCTAAGTAGTCCTAAGTAGTCACCAAGCTAAGTAGGGTCTAAGTAGTCACCAAGCTAAGTAGTCTTAAGTAGTCACCAAGCTAAGTAGTCACCAAGCTAAGTAGTCCTAAGTAGTCACCAAACTAAGTAGTCCTAAGTAGTCACCAAGCTAAGTAGTCACCAAGCTAAGTAGTCCTAAGTAGTCACCAAGCTAAGTAGTCCTAAGTAGTCACCAAGCTAAGTAGTCACCAAGCTAAGTAGTCACCAAGCTAAGTAGTCCTAAGTAGTCACCAAGCTAAGTAGTCACCAAGCTAAGTAGTCCTAAGTAGTCACCAAGCTAAGTAGTCCTAAGTAGTCACCAAGCTAAGTAGTCCTAAGTAGTCACCAAGCTAAGTAGTCACCAAGCTAAGTAATCACCAAGCTAAGTAGTCACCAAGCTAAGTAGTCCTAAGTAGTCACCAAGCTAAGTAGGGTCTAAGTAGTCACCAAGCTAAGTAGTCTTAAGTAGTCACCAAGCTAAGTAGTCACCAAGCTAAGTAGTCACCAAGCTAAGTAGTCCTAAGTAGTCACCAAGCTAAGTAGTCCTAAGTAGTCACCAAGCTAAGTAGTCACCAAGCTAAGTAATCACCAAGCTAAGTAGTCACCAAGCTAAGTAGTCCTAAGTAGTCACCAAGCTAAGTAGGGTCTAAGTAGTCACCAAGCTAAGTAGTCTTAAGTAGTCACCAAGCTAAGTAGTCACCAAACTAAGTAGTCCTAAGTAGTCACCAAGCTAAGTAGTCACCAAGCTAAGTAGTCCTAAGTAGTCACCAAGCTAAGTAGTCCTAAGTAGTCACCAAGCTAAGTAGTCCTAAGTAGTCACCAAGCTAAGTAGTCCTAAGTAGTCACCAAGCTAAGTAGTCCTAAGTAGTCACCAAGCTAAGTAGTCTTAAGTAGTCACCAAGCTAAGTAGTCACCAAGCTAAGTAGTCCTAAGTAGTCACCAAGCTAAGTAGTCACCAAGCTAAGTAGTCCTAAGTAGTCACCAAGCTAAGTAGTCCTAAGTAGTCACCAAGCTAAGTAGTCCTAAGTAGTCACCAAGCTAAGTAGTCACCAAGCTAAGTAGTCACCAAGCTAAGTAGTCCTAAGTAGTCACCAAGCTAAGTAGTCACCAAGCTAAGTAGTCCTAAGTAGTCACCAAGCCAAGTAGTCCTAAGTAGATACCAAGCTAAGTAGTCACCAAGCTAAGTAGTCCTAAGTAGTCACCAAGCTAAGTAGTCCTAAGTAGTCACCAAGCTAAGTAGTCCTAAGTAGTCACCAAGCTAAGTAGTCCTAAGTAGTCACCAAGCTAAGTAGTCCTAAGTAGTCACCAAGCTAAGTAGTCCTAAGTAGTCACCAAGCTAAGTAGTCTTAAGTAGTCACCAAGCTAAGTAGTCCTAAGTAGTCACCAAGCTAAGTAGTCACCAAGCTAAGTAGTCACCAAGCTAAGTAGTCACCAAGCTAAGTAGTCCTAAGTAGTCACCAAGCTAAGTAGTCACCAAGCTAAGTAGTCACCAAGCTAAGTAGTCCTAAGTAGTCACCAAGCTAAGTAGTCCTAAGTAGTCACCAAGCTAAGTAGTCCTAAGTAGTCACCAAGATAAGTAGTCCTAAGTAGTCACCAAGCTAAGCAGTCCTAATTAGTCACCAAGCTAAGTAGTCCTAAGTAGTCACCAAGCTAAGTAGTCACCAAGCTAAGTAGTCACCAAGCTAAGTAGTCACCAAGCTAAGTGGTCCTAAGTAGTCACCAAGCTAAGTAGTCACCAAGCTAAGTAGTCCTAAGTAGTCACCAAGTTAAGTAGTCCTAAGTAGTCACCAAGCTAAGTAGTCACCAAGCTAAGTAGTCCTAAGTAGTCACCAAGCTAAGTAGTCCTAAGTAGTCACCAAGCTAAGTAATCTAAATAGAATAAATTCTAGAAATCCTCTAGAAATAATGTGACAAAAGAGAAGTGATATTTCTAAGTTTTATGATATTGTTTAGTGATATTATATTGAGATATTATATAGTATTAATATAAAAAGTGTAATCTTAGTTGTCAATAATAAATAATATGTTGATAATGCATTTATAACAATAAATAAATAATGTAAAATATGTCATAACATATCGTATATGATTGAAACTATTAGACTATAGTAAACTATAGTATAATAATGAAATATAATTATATTTGATTATAATCTATGAACTCTAAAAATGGTGGTTTCTATTGGTTTCGTGGAATGAAGCGGTGAACCCTTAGCTTACTGAATAATGTATCATCAATATACGAGAGAAATAATTGCATATGAAAGGTATTATTTCGTGTTAAATCATTATTAATAAATATATTTTGTATTGCCATATATTATTATATATATATATATATATATATATATATATATATTAACCTATCATATTAATGTACAGAGCGTGTGTTGGATATTTTCTAACCATATACTTACAATTTTCCTTAGAAAAATAATGACTTTTATAATATTTCATAGCAAATAATACATAATGCGTATAAGTTTGTAATTTCTTCAATGCGTAATTTTTGCCTGCGCAATAATTAATATTTAATAAGAATTATTATACAATACTTATAACTATTAATTATTATTATAGAAAATATATAAATTAATCGTCTATTACAATTATATATCACTCTATTTATGATTCTATAACATAATTAAGTTAAATGAAGAAATTAGAAACTTATAAGTAAAATATAAATTATCTATTAATGAAGTTATTATCATTTAATTATGTTATACCATAATATATATAAGTTTAGTAATAGGATTCTGTAATATTATACAATTACTACTACTACTACTACTACTACTACTACTACTACTACTACTACTACTACTACTACTACTACTACTACTACTACTACTACTACTACTACTACTACTACTACTACTACTACTACTACTACTACTACTACTACTACTACTACTATTACTACTACTACTACTACTACTACTACTACTACTACTACTACTACTACTACTACTACTACTACTACTACTACTACTACTACTACTAATACTACTACTACTACTACTACTACTACTACTACTACTACTACCACTACCACTACCACTACCACTACCACTACCACTACCACTACCAATACCACTACCACTACCACTACCACTACCACTACCACTACCACTACCACTACCACTACCACTACCACTACCACTACCACTACCACTACCACTACCACTACCACTACTACTACTACTACTACTACTACTACTACTACTACTACTACTACTACTACTACTACTACTACTACTAATACTACTACTACTACTACTACTACTACTACTACTACTACTACTACTACTACTACTACCACTACCACTACCACTACCACTACCACTACCACTACCACTACCACTACCACTACCAATACCACTACCACTACCACTACCACTACCACTACCACTACCACTACCACTACCACTACCACTACCACTACCACTACCACTACCACTACCACTACCACTACTACTACTACTACTACTACTACTACTAATACTACTACTACTACTACTACTACTACTACTACTACTACTACTACTACTACTACTACTACTACTACTACTACTACTACTACTACTACTACTACTACATTACTGCATATACTATCTACCCGACTTACACCCCACTATAAAACTATTATCGATAGATCCCTCACATCAGGTATCGTTCCTACCTCAATGAAACTGGCACTCGTCACTCCTAACATAAAAAACCAATCACTAGAAAAATCCAATCTTTCCAATTACCGCCCGATATCTAACCTGTCATATATATCTAAAACACTAGAAAGAGTAATCTGCTCTCAACTCAATACTTACCTAAACGCTAATAATATACTTAATAAATATCAGAGTGCCTATACGATTTATAAAAGCACAGAAACAGCACTAACACACATACTTGACAAAATACGACTCTTCCCTACTCAACATCCCTCAATCATAGTTCTTCTCGACTTATCTGCTGCTTTCGACACAATTGATCATACTATACTGTTACATCGCCTCGAAAGCATTGGACTAAGCGGAGTAGTTCTTGCCTGGTTCACCTCTTACCTCAGTGACCGAACATACTCAATATACATAGAAAAACATAAAACCAAACCCCGCACACTATCACATGGAGTTCCACAAGGATCCGTACTAGGCCCCATCCTCTTTAATATATACATATCTCCCCTATTGGATATATTTGATAACTACCCTGATATTCACTTCCACACCTATGCTGACGACTTACAAATTTACTGCAACTTACCAAACCCACCAACAAACATAGCTACACTAAACAACTGTCTAGAAGATATTCGACGTTGGCTCTCAACCAACTCACTATCACTAAACACCCATAAAACACAAGCAATACTAATCAATACCACAAAAACCATACCAATCGTCCCACTCATTCAGATAAACAACCACGACATAAAATACTCCCTCTGCGTAAAAAATCTCGGAATCACAATTGACCAAACATTGAATTTCACCCAATATACAATTGACTTATCCAAATCTATTAACCGAACACTACACACAATCAGACTAATAAGACCATCTATAACCACAGAACTATCAAAATTACTAGCAACATCCCTCATACTTCCACGACTTGACTACTGTAACTCTATACTTCACAGACTCCCCAAAAACTCACTAATACCACTCAACCGATTACTGAATTCCACTGCACGAACTGTATACAGAATCCCCAAATACTCCAGGACTCACATAACTCAATACCTAAAATCTCTTCACTGGCTTCCCATCACACAACGTATCCAATACAAAACCTTACTGATATCCCACCAAGTCATTCATCACAATCACCCCGACTACCTTACTGACATACTAATAGAAAATAACACATCTAGAATACAACGTAAAATCAATAAATACAAATTACTTATACATAATCCAAAACACTTATCACGCAAACAAGAAACCGCATTCTCAATTTCTGCCCCAAAATTATGGAATAACCTCCCTTACAATATAAGAGAAATCACCTCAACCCCACTCTTTAAACGTAAATTAAAAACACACCTGTTCGAAATCGCATATAAATAACCCACGAAAACACGGCCGAAAACTCACACGATGTTGATGGCAGTGTATAAACCATTAGGTTACAAGGTTACAAGGTTACTACTACTACTACTACTACTACTACTACTACTACTACTTCTACTACTACTACTACTACTACTACTACTACTACTACTACTACTACTACTACTACTAATACTACTACTACTACTACTACTACTACTACTACTACTACTACTACTACTACTACTACTACTACTACTACTACTACTACTACTACTACTACTACTACTACTACTACTACTACTACTACTACTACTACTACTACTACTACTACTACTACTACTACTACTACTACTACTACTACTACTACTACTAATAATACTACTACTACTACTACTACTACTACTACTATTTCTACTACTACTACTACTACTACTACTACTACTACTACTACTACTACTACTACTACTACTACTTCTACTACTACTACTACTACTACTACTACTAATACTACTACTACTACTACTACTACTACTACTACTACTACTACTACTACTACTACTACTACTACTACTACTACTACTACTACTACTACTACTACTACTACTACTACTACTACTACTACTACTACTACTACTACTACTACTACTACTACTACTACTACTACTACTACTACTACTACTACTACTACTACTACTACTACTACTACTACTACCACTACCACTACTACTACTACTACCACTACCACTACCACTACCACTACCACTACCACTACCACTACCAATACCACTACCACTACCACTACCACTACCACTACCACTACCACTACCACACTACCACTACCACTACCACTACCACTACCACTACCACTACCACTACCACTACCACTACCACTACCACTACTACTACTACTACTACTACTACTACTAATACTACTACTACTACTACTACTACTACTACTACTACTACTACTACTACTACTACTACTACTACTACTACTACTACTACTACTACTACTACTACTACTACTACTACTACTACTACTACTACTACTACTACTACTACTACTACTACTACTACTACTACATTACTGCATATACTATCTACCCGACTTACACCCCACTATAAAACTATTATCGATAGATCCCTCACATCAGGTATCGTTCCTACCTCAATGAAACTGGCACTCGTCACTCCTAACATAAAAAACCAATCACTAGAAAAATCCAATCTTTCCAATTACCGCCCGATATCTAACCTGTCATATATATCTAAAACACTAGAAAGAGTAATCTGCTCTCAACTCAATACTTACCTAAACGCTAATAATATACTTAATAAATATCAGAGTGCCTATACGATTTATAAAAGCACAGAAACAGCACTAACACACATACTTGACAAAATACGACTCTTCCCTACTCAACATCCCTCAATCATAGTTCTTCTCGACTTATCTGCTGCTTTCGACACAATTGATCATACTATAC